>SEMN01000241.1:0-510093 GCA_005408345.1 Macquaria australasica | reverse complement strand
ATATAGCTAGACTATATTAATGATGCAGCCGTGTTTATGTGCTCATGCTTTTTGTGTGAAGTAGTTCTGAGTTTAGGTCTGAGGGGAGATACACCTTGCAGCAAAATGCTAAATGGTCCAGGTTTGGAGTGTCCCTAGACGTTCCCTGGACCCTCCAGCTATTCCTCTGTGTACTTACCCCTGCAAAAAATACCTATCTAAATAACTGCTCTCCCAGGCTGGAATCAGAAAATGCAGCTACCCAGAGAATCGTGTTTACATCCTCTGAGGAGGAATTTGGATGCTGATTGCTACAGTAACTAGCTCCCTAAAGTGCCTTTTGAGACATACAGTAGAGATCACGAAGAATACTCAAATAGTTGGCGCATCATAAACAGCAACCGACTATTTTTAGCTTTATGTGTTGTTGTGTTTTCCTCTGTAGACAGGGTTTGACTCGTAGGTCATTAGCAATGATGTGTCGTAGAGTCATGTGGCAATGAATTTAAGCATAAAGTATCAAAGAAGCAGCTGGTTAAAGCTAGGGTAGGCAGTTTTCTTTTGGCGTCACAGGGCACAAATGCCATATTAACCGTGCAGCATGTAATTCAAGTGGTCTGAGATAGGGGTGGGAATCTCTAGGCACCTCACGATTCAATTCCGATTCAAAGGGCTACGATTCGATTCTCAAACGATTATCGATGCATCCCGATGCATCAAAAAAAACATTTTTTCTATACATGACGCGACGTCTGATCCTCCCCAGTAGCCTAGACACAGCAGGCAACTTCAGCACTCGCTGAGACACCAGATTTAAGGTGTGGGCGTAACATCTCACATGTACAAATTCTCCAAGTTGAGCAGCAACAACCATGTTGGAGGCGTTGTCAGTTACTAATACCAGGTCTCTGGTAGTGAATTGCCATTCATCTGCTACCTTCTGCAACAGCTCAGCCACATTTGCACCTGTGTGGCTCTCGTACATTGCTCGTTTGGAGCACATGAGACACTAGCTGCCAGTCATCGGAGATAAAATGCGCGGTTATGGTGACGTAAGATTCTGTGGCAATGGATGTCCATGCATCACATCTTATAGCTATCCTACCCGCTTTCTTCAGTGAATCCATAACTTTAGTTTTGGCGTTGTTGTAGAGTGTGGGTATCGCTGTCTTGGTAAAGAAACAACGAGATGGTATGTTGTACCTCGGCTCTAGAGTGTGGAACATAGCGCAGAAGCCCTGGTTCTCCACGACTGAATAGGGAGGCAAATCCTTGGCAATAAAAGTTGCAATAGCGTTTGTGATTCGCTTCGTGTTCGTATTGGCTAAGCTACAAGAGCAGATGTGTGTACACGTCCCTTCAGACGGTGAAAACCTGATTCAGTGGAGGAAAATCCTGCCGAAAAACCATGAAACTTGTGATAAATTTCCAACACCTCCTTTGCCTACAGCGGTCTATAGTACAAAACAACATGTCCGGGCTCCACATGGAGCTTCAGGCTCATTACGTTCAATGAAATGGCGCTCATAACGATGAGTGGCAAACAGGCATGATGACAAACAGGCTTAGCGGAGTGATATGAGGCAGCAGAGAGAGGCAGAAGGTTTTGCCTAGGTTGCACAGATTCTGCCTATCCCAGCTTTAATGCAGCACTTCTGTTGTTGACTCTAATCGCTGCTGAGTTGCCTAAACTCTTGAAAGGCCAACAGGCTCAGATGTGAAGACCCGATTTGGTCTAGTGATAAGACATACAATTATAACATTTTTCAGTTCTAATACCTTCTTAACTGTCACGACTTCAAGAACATTTAGTCACTAATCACTAATCAGCACATTCAGGATGAAACTACTGCAAATTGAAGCAGTGTTAACAGATAGCATCTTTAGACGTAACATTTCCCCTGAGTAACATATTCCCGACTATGCTAATTTATAAAGCAGACTGCCATGGGATGGACAAAAAAAAAAAAAGAATACATCATACAACACAGTTAATATAACAGGGAGAGTGGGTGAGCCCAGATGCCCAGAGATGCATGCCTGCCACTACCCAAGACATACATTTGGTCCTTGAGCATGATAAAAAATCAATATAGATCACTGTCATGATCTCAAGTGGCGTCAGTCTTATTGCTTTGCAGCACAACACTGCAAACGAGATCAGTAACATAGTGCACTGGCAGACTTATTTCTGTGCTTGGTATCCATTGTGTATGTCAAAGCAACAGAAGTGAGTATGGAGTTACATGGGCATGCATTTGAGACTGGGAAATGCAACAATTTACAGTGCAGCATACATTTACCTTAAGTCAAGATACAGCAAATCATACTTGTTTCCCATAAATTAACATATTTGTGCTCTGTATTAATGTGTGTTCCTTTTTTTCTCTACAGGAAGAGATTCCCATGGAGAAGACGCCCGTCAGTGCAAACCAGCCGGGCTCTCTCGACTTCTCTTTGGAGTCCCTGAACAAGCTGAATCACAGCAGCTCCAGCAGCGGCAGCCTGTATCCGGACGCGGGCCTAGGCAGCCGCAGAGGTGACTGCCACGCCGACGCGGGGAAGAGCGGGGAGGACTGCTGCAAGGTGGACGAGCCCTCCTCCTCCAGCTTCTCAAGCAAGCCGGGGGCGGATCCCGTGGGCTCCCTCAGCGATTCGCTTTACGACAGCTTCTCCTCCTGCACCAGTCAGGGCTCCAATGACGTGTAGGAGCAATGAGTAAGAAGGCAGGGCTGTAGTGCTAGAGTCCAGTCTATGTCTCCAGTCTGGTTTTCAGACCACTCCTCTGACATCTTGGACATGTCAAGTTCTTGGCCATTATCAACTTTTTATTTCATTTTCAAATTCTCTTCTTCTTTTGTTTGGATGTTGAATGGTACATTAGGCCAATGGAGTGGATTTCTGGGTAGATTTCCATCTCCAAGAACCCCTCTAAGCATTCATTTTTGCATTTACAAATAAATAGGACTTTTTGGTTTGTTCTGGCTTTGATCTCAACCCCCTTCTGGTCTTGATTCAAGCTCGACTTTCACCCACTCTTGGAAATGACTCAGACTGGACTAACGTGGTCCTGCCACAACATGTGGCGCCTTGTCCTCGCTGCATACAACATGAAGCACTTAGTGGAGCTGGAGACATGAGGACGATACCTCAACCCAAACACCAAACCAGGACTTTGTTTAGTTTGACTCGGGGTGTGGTGGACTGGACAGCAATACACAATGTTGTCTCATTGCAATTTTTAGTTATCTTTTTTCCCCATGCTGGGGAACTTCTTCTCATTGCACTGTAACAAATACTGTACAAAGTTTGTAAGGAGTGTAAAGTGAATGATTATTCAAGCCGTGATAAGCAGGGCGTCTTCTGGGAGCAACACTGATGGGCAACATTGGTGTGTATTTGCAACAAAATTGTTGCTTTGATTGCATTCCTGTTTGCTAGGAAACTAGATTTAAACCTAAGGTGTCATTTTATGTTTGCTGCTAAGTACGTTGCCCATTGAAGTTGCCCAAAAATTGCCCATGTGGAATCACAACCCATAATAATACATCTGGTTCATCTTTGTCTACTTCATTTTTGAAGCAATATTTTTCAAAACTACATCAAAAATCACAAGGATTTCAGTTTTTATTTCTGTTCATTTTAAATGACTTTAGAGGTAAAACCTGTTGCCAATCTTGTCTTTGTGTTATTTTGAGCAGTTATGCAGCCGATGATGGCAAACGAAACAGAAAATTGTGAAAAATGTTCTTCAAATGACATGAAAATGATCACCATTCATCCAACAAAACTAATTTTTAGCAGTAGATTATCTAATGGTGTCAACTGAAGCAAAGCCTATTATGTTTCCATGTGGTACATTAACTAAATAAGATGATTTTTCAGTGTCTGACTGGTACACAGGTGCAGCAAACGACCAACGTTTTGGCTTCAACAGTGTCATTGTTGGTAGCTCAGGGAACATACTGGACAAATGTAGATTGTAAGAATTAAAATGCAGCCATCAGGAAATTGTTAACAAATACACTCAGTAATCTTTTGCTTTTTTTGAGTTCCTGATGCAAAACTCCAGAATCCAAACAGTCTAGTTTATAGTCTCATGTAGCATAGCATACCTGAACTCTCCAAACCTCAGTTTTCCTTTCATAGTTGTATATTATGTTGTATATAGAAACTGCTATAAGTTAATATCAGAATGGGCATTGCTGATTGATATATGCAGATGAGAATAAAAATGTAAATTGTTTGCCAATCATTCAACCAAGGTTTTAAGTCTGTTTGAAAATGGCATGTATCTTTTCTTATGGAATTCTTTAGGGGTTCTTGTTTTTAAAAAAAAATCTTTATTTTGATCAATAAGAGCTAATACTAAAATATTTTATCACTTTATTTTAAAGACATATTTGAACTTTAGGTGAAGTTATGCCAAATCTCTATCTGGAATTTGACCAGCTGGTGCTAATCAACAGAGCCGACTGTGTGTTTCAATTTTTTTATGAAACTGTTAATATTGTATGAAGAGAGTCTGAAGAGGACTTGTGTATTTTTCTAGATGTCCAGTATTTATACCCACATTTTGTACTGTCAGACTGTAGTGTGATTGTCATGCTTCACCTCTCTCCTTAAATGTTCCTGGTTCCCTTGTAAAGAGAAATGGTTACCAGCAGTGTTACTTTGGTAATTGTTATTAATGTTATTGTTATTATTATTATTATTTCTTTGTGCAATTTTGTCTGTTACACCAGACTTTAATGCTATATTTTATGTAACTATTTCCTAAATAAATATGAGAAACTATTTCAAACTGAGCTGCGGTGTGTGTGTGTGTGTGTGTGTGTGTGTGTGAGAGAGAGAGTTGAGAGAGGCACAACGCATCCTCACGCATACATGCGCGTGCAGGCGGTGCGTCACCAGGTGATTCATTCATTATTTTCTTTAGTGTGTGTGGAAATAAAGGTTTGGAGAAAAGCCCGAAATCTTTCACCCCAAGGGCATCGCGCGTAATCACCGCTTCCCACTCGCAATCTGTCTGCGGGAGGTGAGCCGGCGACAGTTCGCTCCAATACTGCGCTCCGCTCGGTGCGGAGGGATTTATAACCATTAGTCCCTTGATGGGTAATTATGTGCGTATAAATAAACGCAATTAGCTTATGCACGCTGGGATGATTTCTCTCTCTGTGTCTGCCTCTCCAAACAGTAATAAGTTCAATATACTGTATTGATCACAAACCACATTCAAACAGAATCAGATTATGCTAAAAGTCGAGGTTTGTATTGTGTTTATGATTTGGTAGGCTATCTGTGGTATTTCCTATACAGCTAAAATAGTCCACAATAGTAAGGATATAAATGCGCACTAATCTATTATGGCAACACTCAAAGGAGCAGGCTGCAGAACAGTTTGCAAAATGCCATAAAAGGCCCCTAAAGTCAGCGGTGACTATCATTGCAATACTACAGAAATATATAGGAGTTATGAAATGGAAAACCCAAATAAATACATTATCACAGCAACAAAAATGTCACGTAAATAGTTAGAAATACCATAAAACAATCCTACAGCCAAAGTCATTATAGGCTGTAAGTCCCAAAAATACTACTGAAATATTCTTAAAGGATACTACTATACATTAAAACTGTTGATAAAAGGTAACAAAAAATTATAGTCACCTATGATTACTTAAAGTAGCCTGTTATAGTGAATCATGTAAGTGAAAAAGCATGAAACCAAAGTCTTTGTAATATTTGTAGCCTAATGGTCACTATTGCGCACATCCTAACATATACATTTTATAAGAATTGTATGAGAAAATCTAAATATAATAGGATTGAAAGGAATAGTGGTGGTCTCATGTTAATATAAATACATTGAACTTGTCGAAGCTCTCCGAACAGTAACATTACAGAAATATCATGTAAATGCAGCCAATCATAAAACTAGACCTATCTGTAAACTCACTACATGTTGGATACATGTTATCATGATTGCTCTGATATCAGTGCATGCAGACAAACTGACTGAGATATGAAAATGCCAACTGTGAGCGGCCATCACGTGGTGCGCTTTATGATTTCTGCGCTCAGGATTTGCCTCCAGTTGCGCTGGAGACGAGACTCCCACTTTGCGGAGCTTTCGCTCTCTCCCCAGCCAGCCGAGAGGATGAGCGGATCCGTGTCTGGGCTTCCTCCGCGGCGGTTCGTCCTCCATGTCTCCGTCTGAACAAGTTCATTTGGTCGGATGTTTCCCCTCCGAGCGTCATTTGGGAGAGAATGCGTCTTCTCGTTTTTGCGACTTTATTTGGAGTCCTTCTCGACGCAGGTAGGTGCAAGTTGGAGACACTGCGGTCCCGTTTCAGTCACAGTTTGGAGCGTTTGTCCCCAGCTGTTATGCAACAAAAGCAAGTGCTTATATTGTGCTATGTGCTAAAGATATACTTCCTTTCTATCTACATTCGTGCGCAACAGAGGGGAAATGCCAATATCACAAAAGAATATTTGATTATTTACGTATTATTATGTATTGCATCCATGGTACAGATATTGTAAACCATTTAATCTCGGGATATACTGTTCCAAAATGTTTGGACTTTATTTTGATACCATTATATTTAGAAAACAGAACTATTGCCTTTTGGTAACTCATTTTCTCTGCATATGTGAAGTCTGTGCCAAAGATCAGACTTCCAGATCTGCATACAATACAAATATTTGCTTGCTGACTTTATTTACTTTTGGAAAAAAAAACTTAAGGAGCATGGACAAATAATAATAGGCAGCAATTAACAATCATGTCGCGTTTTTGGTGCTGGTTTTGCGCGTTTGGGGGAGCAGTGCTGGACTCCTCTGCGCTGTTTTGGCACTGGAGGGAAAAATATAGTGACACAGATTCAAGCCAGTAACGCTTAAACCTGTGATTATCACTTACCCATGAGCTGTTTGTTTCTATTTCTCTGCGTTTGCTTTGAATGAGGGTTTTGTTTTTGGGAGTAGCTGGCACTTGTATGGGGAAATGGGATGCTGCTTCCAGAGCTGTTCCTACACCTGTGTCTGATTTGTATTACATTATTTTGTTGTTTTGTAAGTGCCTGCAGTGATCATTAGAAGATTTTGGTATATTTTTCTTATCATCCTCTGTTTTCCACCAAAACAAAAAGATTTTTTCTAAAAGTGATAAGCTGTGCTCGGGCGCTGGACTTTTGCCCTCCAGTATGACAGATATACTCAAAAATAATAAAGTTCCTTGTTATCACAGTCTCCTTCCAGGTGATGGATGGAGGTTTCAGGCATTTGCTAGGTTTAAAGTAATTAGGCTGGGGTAGTGATGTTATATGTGGACCTTTTTATCAGTTGCATTTGATGGTGCTGTCAGAGTTGAGATTAATGTTTGGTGCCATTTCAATAATTACACCACTAGTATATGTCAGTGGGGACGGATTGCCTGTGTGGGATATTTAGGAAAGAATAGGCAGGCGTGTTTGCAGGAAATTTTTTGATTGAATGCCTCCGTACGATGATATCTTGAACCTGGCAGGTATAACAATGCAGTGTGCCAACTAACGCTGACTTGTGCAATTAGTGGAAAAGAACTTCTGGTGAGCAATTTTCATCCTCAGCTCTCTGTGAAAAACATTCAGAGGCTCAACAAAATGGATAGACTTCACCATTACCTATGAAGCACCTATGAAAATGTGGCATGCACATTACACAAGGGTATTGAACAGCATGCATATTGTCTGCAAAAAAAAAAAAAGATCCTGAGACTACAGATCATTTTTTAATAAGATGTCATAATATTGACTCTACTTTCTCCATTTTAAGTCTCATTGTTTGATTCCTGCAGATGTTTTGCCCTTTCTGCACGGCCGATGTGCAGTAAAACAGACACTCAGCTTAATGATGAAGTCTTAGGCAATAAGAAATGCTCATCGGGGCTGCATTAAAATCATCGGATGAAAGTTGCAAAAGCTGCGAAAAGCGCTGTGTATTATCTTTAAGAGAAGACGTGGTAGCAGTCAGACACACATTTTCATTATCTCAGGGGATGGGGAATACACTCAGGCCATCTCTGCACTGGCAGAGTGCATCAAGTCCATCTCACTGCCTGTTTGTGTTGTAAATGGAGCTTTATCACCTATAAAAATCCATGGGTTAAAAGGGAATTTAAAGAGGCCGCTGCATGCTTTGCTTTGTTTTTTTCTGTTTCTTTACAGCTTATTCTCACCTCACTGTGTGAATCTATAACCTCTCTGTTGACACTCATGAGACAGCCAATAAAAACAGATGAAAAACACCCAAGATTAGACTTGGGCGTAATGTCACAACACTGCAGAAGATGGAGAAGATGACATTGCACTCTTGTGGAGTGCCATTATTCTTGTTTGGAGCTGTAACACCACCACTTGCACAAAGCAAAATCTATAAAAACCTCTGCTGCTTGACTCTAGCAAAACATAAAGAAGAAAAGGAAAGTACAGAATGGACTCGCACAATGTATGGAATGAGAATATCAAAGGACAACATGGTGAAAGGAGTGAATAAGTGACATTGAACTTCTGCAGAAGAAAGCAATTCAGTTCCCAAAGTTCTCCACTGTAAATAAACGTATATCTTTAAACAAAATGCTTTTTAATGTAACGATAACCATGACCCTAATCTCAAAAGAATAGTTTGACATTTTGGGAAATATGCTTCTTTGCTACAGAGTTAGCTGAGAAGACTGATACCTCATGAGTGTACGGTAAGCCAGCAGCAGGTCAGCTTAGCTTAGATGGCTAACCTGTTGCTGGCTTACTCATTTTTACAAACAAGGCATAACGTTTGAGCTTTATAAGTGCTCGTAGGTGGATTTAGTTACTTTCGGACAGAGCCAGGCTAGCTGTTTCCCCCTGTTTCCAGTCTTTGTGCTAAGCTAAGCTAACTGGCTGTAGCTTCATATTTACTGCACAGACATGAGAGTCTAAATCTCGGCAAGAAAGCAAATAAGCATATTTCTCAAAATGTCGAACTAATCTTTTAACCAAAATGTTAAAGTTACTGTACCTATGATTTACAAGCATAAACCTGTCACCTGTGAGCTTTACACAAACTTCTGTGCTTCAAATCATATTTCCATTTTCCAAAATTATGATGTAACAGATGTACCTTAAACAAAAATTTTCTTATATCGTGAAGGAGGGCTTGATTATTTATCTATGGTATTCATCTAGAGAACTCCATAGGAAAAAAACACTCAATTATGTCTGCGATACCACTAACTAGTGAATGTTTTGCACTCTTCTTCCTACTGCATGGTACAGGAGATGCCCTTCAGATCCAGTGCTACCAGTGTGAGGAGATGAAGCAAAATGACTGCTCCACGCCGGAGTACATTGTCAACTGCACCGTCAATGTACAGGACATGTGCCAGAAGGAGGTACTGGTCAAACCTGATGGTAAGGGACAGTTTACTGTAATACTGTAAGAGTGGTACAACCAGTTCATTTTAGTGTCTTAGTTCTTTAAGTCTGGGGGGGGGGGCTACTCATTTGAAATTTGGTGGAAGGTTAGGCCATGGGCCAAGGAAGAAGTATACAAAGATCTCATGATAACATTGCCAAGAAGAAGGACAAGAAAGGATTTAATGGATTGAATAGGACAGATACATCTTCACTATTGCTTATGAACTGCACTCATTTGAACATCTGACACATGTATCCCATGATTATCAATCATTTCAGAGGTATTTTGGTGCTGAAATGGGTCTAGATTTAGGTATTTTCTATAATGCATCCTTGGTGGAGGCATATAGACTCTAGGTTTTCATATTCCTTGATGGGATCCAGGACAGAGTCAGTGAAGATTGATAGTCAAAATTATCCAAGTAGAAATCAAGAGTCCCTATTTATCTGTAAAAGAAAGGTCACGTGTGGAAACTGAACACAGCACTCAGAAGTTATGCGACTTTTTCTTCATGTACAATAGGCCAGACAATTAACATAAATATGGATGTCTCAACAGCCGGTCCAAAAAAAAAAAAAGCACTTTTAAAAAGATTTTTTGCTATAATGTGACATTTATTTCACGTCTTGCAAGCGCAGCCTATAAACAACAGATTAAATCAGTTGTGATGTTTGCACCTGTTGGCATTTTCTCTCCTGACGTTAAAATGGCAAATAAGACAGAAAATACTCCTCACCAAGGATCCAGCTATCCCCTTTTCCTCCCTCCAAACACCTTTTTAATCCTCATGTGTGACTTACTGACCCAGCAGAAGAGGTCGAGTAGGTCCAACCAATCTCCTGTGATTTTCGGTGTAATAGACATTGTTATCTTATTATTTTGTCCCTTTGCTCAGCTTCAAAGCTGGAGAGAGGGGCATTGATTGATGTGTGGATAGACTCACTGTGTTACACAAAGCACAGTCTTGCAGACAGAGCATCAGGCTGGCAACACATCAGATTTTCCATGCAGTGTTAAAACCATACGCATTATAAACCTACACAAACAAATGTAAAGTCCTCAATTGTTTTTATGTTCATGCTCACTTTCATCTCGGTGTTGCGTTGTTGTTTTGCTCCAAAACCCCAGCAAACAGTATCTCACTGGGCCACTTTATTCGGCTCATTCGTCAAAGAGGAGAGACGTTCCCTCAGCTGCCAATGACAAGACATTTGATTAGTTTTGCATTGCGTTACAGAAAATGAAAACGGTTCAGCCTGTAGGACTAGACCGTTTGCAAAAGAGTTTGGAGGGTGGTGTCAAAAGTAAAAGGAATGGTTTAAACAGTGTGTTTGTCTGCTCTAACATAAGCTGCAGTCATTAGCATATACAGTAACTGAGTGTAAGTCCAAGGAACATACTATATAAATAAAAAAGACCCCTTTCACAACTAGCACATCCTCTGTGATGTACCTAGCTACAACCAACAAATCAATTTGATTTAAAAGAAAATGAATTGTAAGCAAGGGTAAACAGGTAGGTCTTTAGCTTGGATTTGAAAGTCTTAGCTCTTCTGGAAATGTGTTCAACATTTGAGCAGCATAGAAGCTATAATTGACCCTGAGAACAGCCAGTAATCCAGAACCAGCCGACATGAGAGGTCTGCAAGGGTCGGACTGGGTCAGGAGATCTGATAAGTATCTTGGGCCTAAACCGTTCAGTGATTTATGGACAAGCAATAGAATTTTGAAGCTGATTCTGTGAGAAACTGGTAATTAATGTAGTGATCGGAGAACTGGAGTTAAAATATTTGCTGAGCTTTTTTGGTCCTTGTTACAACCCTGGCAGCAGCTTTCTGGATCAGCTGGAGCTGTCTCATTGCTGTCTTAGACAGACCTGTGAACAGTCCATTGCAGTAGTGCAGCCTGCTAGAGGTAAAAACAAGCATAAGTTTCTCTAGATCATGTTTTGATATCAAGCTTCTGGTCCTATTCCAGACAGCAAAATCAACGGTTTCTCGTTAGAAATGAGAAGCCTGCTTTTGTTTACCTCTGTCTGAAATAAAGGCCACATTGTTTAATCGTAACTGCGTATGTTCTGGCCACAAATTAGATGTTTTAGAGCGTACAAAACTGAAAAGTAAATTTACAGTCAGGCAATTTAGGCAAATCAAATTCTGAATAAAAAAATTAAAAAAAACAGCTTGAGGTCAAGTGTTCTGTTTGGCAAGGTGACTACTTTACATGTGTGTTGTGAAGGAGATCAGACAGGTGGCCTGATGGTTAGACACACTATCTTGTAATTGGAAGTTTACAGGTTCAGTGCCTGCAGTAGCAGCAGCTTTGCGTGATGTCCTTGAGGAAGACATTGAACCTGCAACTGATGGTAATTGTATTCTTTGCCTAGTCAGACGCAGTAGCAGAGTGCTGATGCTTTCTGTAGAAACATATGTGCTCTTGTGTACGACAAACACAAAGACTATCACAGAGGAAAAATGCTACATATTTCTCCTCCTTAAAAAAAAAAGCATTCCCAGATAATGGAACGTTCTGCCTACAGAGATTGAATTTATCTGAATTTGATTTAATCCAAACTTTTTCTTGTCCGGTAAAGGGAAATTTCATTTGCAGACAACGGAAAACACAAGACATATAACACAATATGAACGCCATATAAATGATAAAATACCTGCTATAACATACCATAGAAACACATTACAAATAACACCAATATATACCAGATGGAGAAACACTTGATAAGGGAGCCGGTGACTCTGGAGTACAATAAAAAGTTATAGCACCACAGAATATGAGTTTGTTTTTTTTTCTTCATACAAGCATACAAATTGTAGTAACATATACCACACTGACAAACATCAGTTAATAAGAACAGACAGGAAGTCAATAGCGCCATAGCCCTATAGTGCAATAAAATGCTGCAACATTGCCAAACACAAGGCTCGTATACGTTACATCTTCAATATTAGCAATCTAATTACAGCAGGGGAAAATTAATTATTCTTTTTCTGTCTGATGTTATATTTTGCAACATGCCCGACATCTCAAAGCTGAATGACTGGCCAATAACTCTACTTTCTCTGTCTGGACACACTTAAATATTCAGAAAATACAATTCCCTCTGTTTTGTTTTGCAGGAATACATTATCGCAAGTCCTGCGCCTCCTCCGGGGCTTGCCTCATCGCCTCCTCTGGCTACCAGCAGTTCTGCACCGGCAGGCTGAACTCAGTCTGCATCTCCTGCTGCAACACCCCGCTCTGCAACGGGCCCAGGAGGAAACGTCCCGTCCCTTCGGCGGCCATGTCCAGCCCGCAGGCGAACCGGCCGCTTCTCCTCTTTCTGACCTTCCTGCCGCTGCTGACACTCCTCCCCGTGACGTAGACTGAGGATCCCATCACATCTCCACTGTACAGTTTGTTTTCTTGAGTCCGAACCATAGAAAAGAAAGAAACCTCACTTTGTTGCTCTTGTTTCTGGTTCCTTTAGGTTCACACTGCAGCAGTTAGAACTAAATTAGGGCTTGTAAACAGAAGTCAAAAGGCAGAATTTTGGCGACATGTCACCCTGCAAGGTTAGAGATTTTGGCAGCAGGAGAGAGAGTCGAATCAAATCAGGTTGTCCTTGCAACTTCAGCTAAACAGGATAAAGTTGTTTGCGCTTTTTGCTGTAATTTTCTTATCCACAGACAGAGCCAGTCTAGCTGATTCCATCTTATCCGTGCTAATAAGCTAAGCTAACCAGCTGCTTGCTGTAGCCTCACATTTAATGGACAGATATGGGGAGTAGAATACGCAGATTTTCCAAAATGCCAAGCTAATTCTTCAAGGGAAATCCACAGCTTTCAGTGATACTGTAGACAATAGAGTGCTTCCAACTTCCAAGTTTGGTGTGGAAGAACTTGACTGACCTGCAAAGAACCCTGACCTCAAACCCGTCCGACACCTTTAGGATGAGCTGGGACTTTCGGCTCTTATCACCCAACATCAGTGGCCAACCTCACTAAAGCTCTTGTGGCTGAAAAGGAGCAAATCCCTGCAGCCGGGTTAAAAAATCTGGTGGAAGGTTTCCCAGAAGACAGTTAAAGCAGTATATTAATGCCCATGGTTGAAATGAGATAAGATGTTGGACAATCACATAACAGTAGGGTGTCCACATAATTCTGTCCATGTAGTGTTTGGAAAAGGACACAAACCTGTATTTTCAGGCATCTCGGTGCACTTATTTGGTACTACAAGTGGCATTGTTCTCACCTTCAACACACCAAAGGCATTCAAAAACAAGGTTAATATGAATGCGTCCTAAATGTCTAGGTCATGCACACACATTATTTTGAAGGCTGAATGAACACATTTTCTGTCCTGTCTTTGTCACAGGTGCACCTTGGAGCCGGGGGCTGCGATCACTGCTGGGATATACAGAAGGAGCAGATTTGGACACCACACTGGCTTTGTATTTTCTCAGCGTCATGAAAAAAGACTGTTAATATGATCGATAAAACACCATAACCACTGAGAATGACACTGGAGAAGTGGAAGCTTTTGGCTTTCTGAATCATTTATTGCTCTTGTTGGACCATCCAGTCTGCAGCCGAGGCGTCTCTCTATTCCTTTGCTTTTTGTGAAGTGGAGCGTTGTGTGAGGAACCTGCTCTGAAGTTATTTTCTGGTTATTACACGCTGTAAAAGGTGCTGGTAGAAGTCATTGTATAAAATGATATTTTTAAGCTTTTATTTTGTGGGCTTTATTTGATCGATGGTTTGAAACAGCAGTGTTAGTTTTCTTTCTTGTTAAACGCTGTCGCTGTTGTTGCTCAGAATACACAGATTTTCATATTTTGAATTGATTACGACAGAAATGACATTGCCAGAATATTATTCATATGAATACTGAAGAAGGCACTTTGATTCAGGCAAATAAGAACTGAAGGGTTCTGAGGTCTCTTGCAGCACATTATCTATCATATATATGGATATTTTCCACTGCCGCACAGTATTAATTGACATTTTAGAAAGCCTGTTTGTGTTATTGCTTATTCATCCTCAATCAGTCAAGATTTAAAAATGGATTCCGGCATACAAGAAGCTGATTATATATATTAATTAGACATTAATATTCCATATATATCCTTTGTGAAATGAGATATTGAACTGTCTTAGAGCTAAACTTGGAAACACCCAGTACAATTAATTATACAATCAATATTACACAGACATAGTGCAGTATAAGAACAAGCTATAAGCACAAATATATTCTCACTAGAGGAATGCTTCAGGGTGATGTCAGCCATATTTCCCTTTAAATTTGTATTTCTTTAGAACATACAAGAATTAAACATAATGCCCAAATCATAGCTAGTATTGCATGTAGCCAATGCTGTAGACCAAGTACTGCATTTTATCATCTACACCAATTAAAATTAATTTGACTTCCTCTATGGATCTTATTTCCATGTTCAGATGGGCATTTTGTGAAAATTGCAGGTTTATATTTCCCTCCAAATGATTGATTTATTTGTTTCATGCTATTTCACTGCTATCATTTTATTGTGTTTTTTCAATCTGTACAGTATTATATTTAAATGTAGTGAATGTGCTGTAGACAACAACAATGCAGACATTCTCTAACTGTATTTTAATGCCACACATGAAGGTGTTAATGGTCTAGAGCAGAGAAAAAGCCAAGAAAGGTCGCTGAGGTTCCACATCAATTAGACATTGCTTTCTCATATTGCGATATTGTTTTCATATTAAAAAGAATGTTGTATGTTGATTAATATTATAAGACGTATTTCAGAGCAACGTGTGACTGTTCTGGAAACAAAAAAAAATAAGATGGACCATCTGATAAATGTTCATGGCAGTTTTTTGACTGGTCTTCTGTGAAGAGTAACACTGTATTTCTCTGCTGATATGTGGTGTAAATAAATGTTGCAGGAAAACTGACCTGTCAAGTGGCTGGATGGCATGTTTTCAGTCTGTAGCATCATCCGTATCACTGCGGCTAATGTTAAATAGCCTACGATTTTAGTTCAACTTAAATCTAAGAGATTATTTTTGCATCCAGAGCAGCGTGTTTGCCCTAACACCTCAGTCTAGGGTAACACATTCTTTTTCACATAATAATTGGCTAAGAACAACTAAGAACAATATTTCAAAGGGGGAGAAGGAATTTAAACTGAAGTAAATATTCATTAATGATTCATTATTATTGGAAGCTGTATTCTCCATATAGGTTTGTATGCTTTCCTGTAGCCAAATGTCACATTTTTGCATCATGTTCTGCTGACTTGCTGTGCACTGACTAAAAGACTCTCTAGGTAATGCTAGCAATTAATTGGAATTAATTAATTGGACACTGAACACTGTCTCCATTTTCCCTATTAGTACAATTAGAATTGGTAGGTCCCTTTAAAAGGAACCGTCCTATAAATTTACAGTTACATAATAGATCCTTTCTAGCAAATGATAGAGAAATAGTCCCAACAATGGGCCCCCCCTGTTGACTGAATGACAAAACATGGAATATTGCAATGCTAACAACTTTTCCTTTATGATAAAACCAAAAAAAAAAAAAGTTTAAATCATAATACACATTATTCAACTTTGCAAAAGGAAGAAGTTGTTGCATTTTTACTGCAACAACCTCCACCTGCAGCTTCCCCAGCCCTACAGCTCAACATTAGAATTCACCTCACCTCAGATATAATGCATGAACTCTGGGAGATGAAATCCAGCACTGCTGGTGGTCTTTGGGATGTTATTTGGGCCTAAGTGCTCTCCATGTGTCTTTAACCTTCACACAGCCAGGCTAAGGACGGCGTGGAACCAGTGTTTTATTAAATTAGCCACATTTCAGTAGGCTACCACCACTCAATTACTCATCTATTGATTATTTTGTGCATTGTGCAACCTCTGTTGTTTTCCAATGAGTATGCATATACATTTTAAGTGTTTTTTCAGACATTTTGCTTTCTTGTGCTATGATGTATTCATTATTCAGTAGAAAGTCTTTCAGTGGTATAAATCCACATTTTCTTACTGTGCATGTGTATGCTTGAGTCTACCTGTGTGCATTCTCAGTTACTAAAAAACACTGTCATCGCCAGCCTGCAGTGAAACTGATAATCTTCTCTTCTATAAGGTTTTTAAGGTTTTGTCAGAATGAGCAGAGAATACAGATTCGACATAATCCACCCTGTATCACACCCGTCTTACAATGGCTGCTTTTGTCTTGTGGTGTCAGATTCCAGTAAAAGTCAGGTCATTTAAATTAAATGTGCAGAGGCCTCAGCTATGTATTGTGACAGTGAGCTATTTAAGATCCCAGCAAAAACACACAGCATGTCAAAATACTGTCAGCTCCTTATCTGGTAAAGTTAGTACTGAAACTGGAATTATTCTAAAGTGAGAGGCAGAACTTGACAGTCCAGTTGTGGCTACGATGATCAACTTGTAAGTGCCATAATAGTGTTTCCAAGTAACCATTTTCAGTGAGGGTGCCTAACAATGCAGCGGTGCATTGTTAGAGACACAATAGAGCAGCCTCCACTGGATGAATCCTGCAGTCCACGGTAAAAATGTACAGTCATTTTGCAGAGAGATAAGAAATGTGTTTCAAACGCATCTATGTTCAGCCTGTGAGACAAACCATCACAGTGATATCAGATGACTTTGGTGTCATTAAATGATGGCTCAGTTGTGTAGATTGCTGCTTTAACTTGGGGTCTATTAGCAGTAAAAACCTCCTGTAGTGTGAGGGCGCATGCCTGTATGACACAGCATCATTAAGCCTGGACACAGAGGAGGATGAGGAGTAGGTGGAATGAGTCAGGACTGACGATCAGAGAGGGGAAGTGCCAACTGCAGATCTCCCGGGATTAAGAAGCAGCAAAAACAGGAGATTATTAAAAATAATAAGGCCCACCTCTGCCTTGCTCTAATGACGTGCGTGCAAACACAGTCATATTAGGGCTCTGGCAGTGGAAATACTTCAGTTGATGAGGGACCTCGACTCGTCGACATTGTTTACTGTGTTGACTAAGAGTATTGGAAATGAGGGGGAAATGATCTGTTCTGGTGTGGGCGGGAATTGTTTCAAGTGCAGATTGCAAGACTAGCAGGGGACAGCAAGATGAAAAACCTCCAAAGAGTCAATTACCCTTAGTTCAGCTATATAGATACTGTGCATTGTAGTTGTAATGAGTCAGGGCTAGTCCACTTAAATGCATCTAATCTCATTTATTTCCAATAGTTATTCTTCATGAATGTGATGTATTAACCCAAGCTTCAATAGGCCTATTTCTGCTATTGATTACATGTCTAAATTAAAATGAAATTCTATTGAATTACAAATTCCATTAAACGTATTACATTGGATATGAATGCGATCAAGCCTGAGGAAAGCGTGTATCGCTTCAACAATTATCCTAAATCTGATGACTTAACAGTCAACCTGATACAAGCTACTTCACCAGACTTTATTTTCACTCCAATCCACTTTAGTGCCGTAACACAAATCTTCATTCCAGTAAGTAGGGCCAATAAAGGAAGGTAAACACAATTAAAACCCCCCCAAAGTTACAGCGGTGCAAAGGGGAAATTAATCTGCGGCTGTGGGAAAGTTTACAAGCTTCAGACTAGTGTTAAATACATTGCACCTCTACAAGAACCGGTGAAATAAAAGAGAACTGGCATGAAGAATGGCTGTAAAAAAACAAAACAATCCTTGTTACTCTGATTATTCCCTTCCAGAAAGGATGTTTTAATAGATGTAGTGGTGGAGGAGTCAGAAAGATCGAGCCTGAGCGGAGGTGGGGTTGCAACTGCTTGAAACAAATCATTTTGTTTTGTATGCTATTACAGTAAGTGACTGGCTCAGGATCAGCGGTCAATGTTGTTTCATAAAAACGAGAGCACTGGTGCCCTCTAGTATTCAAAACAGTGACACACAGGAATGTAAAGCACTTGCAGAAACTGGCAGCTGATTATGTAATGACAGAGGAAGGTGCATGGGGAGGTGAAATTAAAATACAAAACCTGACCGTCAGGATCAGAGTTCAGGTTTGCCATGAATACCTTTAAAACACCCTCACAGGTAAATAAAACACTTTCTCACACAATTGCACATCGTCTTGTGTCAAGCCTAATTCGTTTTTGGAGAGCTGTTTTTTGGAGAGCTCGTGTAGAAATTAAAGTCGCCTTCCGGATGTTTGCATAAAAGAAGTTTGTCGTGATCTACCTGTATTGGGTCCCTGAGGTTGTTTCACTTCAAATTCATTCAAGCGTGACAGTGTTCCTGTTAGCCACAGTCTGTTTTATTTCGTCCTAGCCGATCAGCGGCGAGTGACGTATCAGTCCAGCCAATGTAATCTTCAGTTAGCGCAGACGCAGTAGTGCTAGGAGCAGTTAACGTTAGCATATACTCTGAACAGCAGCCACTGTGGTCATATGTGACAATTGCAGGGTAGTGGTGAAATGTAGTGTAACAATGGCACGAGTGGAGAAATGTCATAAAGTTAGCACACAGCCAAGTGAAGCTGTAGCAGAAAAATCCCTGAGCGTATTAAATTGCGAACCGTTGATTTTTATTGCTTATGAGCTAAACTTTTAATTTGTAAGAGGAATATTGTATTATTTTATCTTGCAAAAGGTAGACTCACTTGTAATGAGCACCAAACCAGACCTGTTTATATAATTTAAAACATCTGAGACGTGGGCGGTGATTCAGAGGTCTGAGACGCCAGGATTATTTAAGATGAAATGCAATTATGTAGTCTGTTATATAATTGTTCTTCAACTTTAAATAACCCACTCTAAATGTGGGTTTTATAAAACTTAATTTAAATTCCTCCTCTAGAATTTCTCTTGCTTTATCTCAGTTCATATTTCACTTGTTTTATTGAGTTTATGAGTAGCTCAGGCAGCAGGTGAAGAACACAAGTGCAGACAAACAGGGAGGCTCCAGCAGTTCAATGATTTATTTAACAAAAACAGCTTACATGCAGATGGGGGGGGGGGGGGGGTGGCTGGCTGGCAGGCAGGCAGGCAGAGCCAGGTCCAGGTGACTGAAGCTCATAGGAGCAAACACAGAGCAGGTAAGACACAAGGAAAGAAGGACATGACAACCAGAACGAACTGACAAAGAACAAATGAAGGGGGCCGGTATAAGTAGGGAAGTGGCTAACGAGGGAATCAGGGGCAGGTGAGCACTGGGGAGCAGGTGTGGATCATCAATGAGAGACATGAGGGCAGGAACTAAAGAGACAAGACAGGTAAGAATTACAAAATAAAACAGGAAGCACAGACAAAGGCTAACAGAATGTAAGATCATGCTTACTGTGACTCACTAGTTGGTCTAAATATTTGCCAATTCTAGTGTTTTATTTTATTAAAATTGTATTATGTTTTTCCTCAGTTCCACTAAAAAGAGAGGACAAGACACCACTTGAGGTTTGTACCATTCATCTCAGTGATGTAAAAGGAAAGTCCTTCTTTGATAGTGGGCTCCTGGCGAATCTTTGCTTCAGCACTGACAATGTTGAAACAAATTGTTTCCCCCACAGTTCTTGATATAGAGTTTCCATCAAGTGGCTCAACAGTGAGGAGACGAGGGCTGTTTCTATCAGGAGCAGCCGAGCCAAGGGCTTTTCTAGGAGATTCAGTGTGGTGAAGAGTCTGCTGTGTGAGTGATGAGTCTGCCTGAGGACAAAGGGCCAATGTTCTCAGGCCCTGAGATTGGCTCTAATGTGGTAAGGTGCTCTGAAGCCAGAATCAAGCCCTAAAGCTCCTTCCTGCTCATATATCGTCTTTATCAGTGGCTCTCCATGCAGTCTTGGAGGGTGAGGACCATTTTGTCTGGCCTTTGATGGCACCTAAATCACTGATATCATCTGGTGGAGTCAGCAGGGTGAGATGAGGTTAGTTATTATTTTCTGTTCAATAGAAAACCATTGTAAAAAGAAAAAATATATAATGAAAG
Organism: Macquaria australasica; assembly: GCA_005408345.1. Taxonomy (NCBI): domain Eukaryota; kingdom Metazoa; phylum Chordata; class Actinopteri; order Centrarchiformes; family Percichthyidae; genus Macquaria; species Macquaria australasica. The sequence continues at coordinate 489,703 of SEMN01000241.1, read as the reverse complement.
ACCTGCTTGCAACATTGTTTTTGACATTGTAAACAAGAAATATTTTATTTCTATTTTATATGTGTACACAATACAAAGAATATAAATTACATACATTAAAGTTTAAATGTAATCCTATATTAATGATACTGTTAAGTTATTTTCTGCATCATGCACATAAAAATGCCCACATAAGACACTAATAATATTGTTGCACTGGTGACATTTTTGTCAGACCACCTAAGCTCTGAGTATGTATATAATATGCCTTTTTTTGTTTTAGCATTTTAATACTTATATTACATATATTTATACTTTTTAAAAATGTTTTATCCTTTATAGTTCTTATTTTTAAATAAACCTTTTGAATCTTCAAATCTTCGACTCTTCCTGAAACCCAACTGAAGAACTCATCAGGAAATTGAGGACATTTTACTTAAAACTGTAGCTCTTATTATTCAATTCAATTTTATTTATATAGCGCCATATCATAACAAAGTTATCTCAGGGCACTTTTTCGAGTAGAGCAGGTCTAGACCGACTCTTTGTATTTACAGAGACCCAACAGTTCCCACCATGAGCAGCACTATGCGACAGTGGCAAGGAAAAACTCCCTTTTAACAGGTAGAAACCTCGAGCAGAACCAGGCTCTGGGTGGGCGGTCATCTGCCTCGACCGGCGGGAGAGAGAGAGCAGGAGGAAAGAGAACATACAGCAGCACAGTACAGTTCCACATAGAGATGTAAAGTAATAGCTGTGGTAATGGCATTGATGTTAATAGTAATAGAAATAATACTAAGAGCAATATTATAATAGTCATACTAATAATAAGAGCAATAACAGTAATAGCAGCAGCGGGTGCAGAGGAGAAAATTGCACATTTTCTTTATTTTATTATTAACATTTTATCTAAAAAGAGTTACAGTTAAACTTCACACTTGACAGTCACCGTCCACCGGGGGGCAGTGTTGCGTCTTTGCAGCTGCTGACTCGGCACCAGAAGAGATCCCGCTCCCGGAAGCGCTCCCGAGTCGGCCGTGAGTGCTGCTCATTCAGTCCGTTACTGTTGAGGTACCCGTTTGTATCGGGCGCCCGCTGCATTTGCCCGTAGACAGACTAAAGGAACGCGAGCATGGCTGGTCGGCTGCCGGCTTGTGTTGTGGACTGTGGCACGGGGTAAGTGGCGGTAACGGGACGCGGCTTAGCGTTAGCCCGGCGGCCAGCTGTTTAGCCTCAACGGCGCTAACGTTACTTAGCCACGTCTTTCTGCCTGTTTGTCCTTGTGCTGTCTGTAAAGAAACGGCCAATGCTGCACGTAAGGCGCCAAAGTGCCCGACTGGTTTGTTTTGTACGCTTTTATTGTCGGTACTGCTTTATCACTGCAGCTGCTAGCTGCTGGTGCTAATGTTACTTCCTGGACAGAAAGCTCGTCATCCGGATCATTTTGGCTGCCACTCGGTTAACGTGCCCGCAGCACACTTTTCAACCAAAACGAAGCAGCTGTGACTAAACCTCTTGTCCTCATTTTGTTCCTGTTTTAGGTACACAAAGCTTGGTTATGCAGGAAATACAGAACCACAGTTTATCATACCATCATGTAAGTAAATGGCACGACTGGTTGAACCGCATTATGCTCATTTTAAATGGAAATGGAAGTATATACGTGTGTGATACAGTTATTCAAAGGTTTCCATGCTGTTAATCATATTATGAGGTTGTCCTTTAACAGTGTGTGTGAACCCTGTTTTAACTATTAAATGAGGAACCTTTACCCTTCCTTTTACCACACAGTCCAGTGAGATAGGCAGCAGCTAGACAGTGAGCTTTTCCATACTTGTGAACATGTTGTCTCATGAAAAGCGACTGCATGTGAAGCAGAACTTAATCAAAAGTCAAAGATCTCTATGTGCACAGTTGCATTCAGGTGCAGGTTTAATGGTTTCCCTAAAGAGAAAAGGTCTTGTTTTGTTATGTGAATTAGGCAACATTGAAGATAAAGTCATTTTTTTGTTTTATTGCTTATTATATAATTTAAGGGCTATACGTTTTGGTAAGATGTCCTTCATTTCTGATGAGATCTTCTGGTTGCATGATTAGAAAAGAATGAGTTGTGTATTGTGGGACTGGCTGTAAATACTCACCTTCCCCACAATGTACTGTATATTAATCCACAGCTGAAAATAGTGCCCAGCAAATGCACTATTTGTTCCTGTTAAAGAAAGATTTGCTAAAAAACAGTGCCTAGCTGTTGTAGGAAATTACTGAGCTTTAAAAAAAAAAATGAACCCAGAAATTTGTGACCTGCTTATGAAGAATTTCACAATTTCTGAGTCGCCGTCTATAATGAAATACCGTCACATTTTACGATCGCCTCCAGGTATCGCAATCAAAGAATCAGCCAAGGTCGGAGACCAGGCCCAGCGCAGGATGATGAGGGGTGTCGATGACCTGGACTTCTTCATCGGGGACGAAGCCATCGACAAACCATCATATGCAACAAAGGTAGACAGGAAAGTTGAACTGAGTCACACGGGACGTTCTTTTGTCTGATTTAGGCCTCAAGAAGAGACTAACCTTTGCATACGTTTTCAACCTTTTTATTTCCAGTGGCCCATCCGTCACGGGATAGTGGAAGACTGGGACCTGATGGAGAGATTTATGGAGCAGATCATCTTCAAGTATCTGCGGGCAGAACCTGAAGACCATTACTTTCTTTTGGTAAGACCCGAGTGAAATGCATTATTAGGAGTTACAACCTCAAATGCAGATCAAAATTGCACGGAGACATTGCTCATCTAGACACTGCTATGGTTTGGAAATCAGACACAAAAAAGGAGGTAATCAACACAAACAAGGACTGAAATTGTGTCAAAAGTCGGGAAAACAGAAACTGCTTTTCTTCCCGTCAGCATACCTGTCCTAAATTACATTTGTGTCAGCACAGGCACAATGCAGTCTCTACATATTTTCCCCATCAACAGCAGTGAGCCACGACAACGACACAATATTACAGTAATGACACTTCAGGCACTATCAGCCTGATACTGTGTTTATAAGCCTATTAAGTGTGGTGCACACACAAAGTGTTCAGGAAAAAATAATGTAAGACAAGGCTTTTAAGTTGAAGCTATCAATCCTGGATCTATTCGAGATAAGTTAATGATTAGAAATGAAGATTGTTTCTGATTGTACCGCCAGGAAATCCATCTAATTTCCTGAAATAAAAAAAATAGGGAAGTGTATTCTGTAGCATAACTGAAGTTAAATCATGTCTCTTAGTCACATCTTTTGACCTTTTCTGGAAAAATAAATATAGAATAGTGGCTTAAAGGCGTTGCACATGAAGTTTCTATGTGTCTCTCTACAGACAGAGCCTCCCCTCAACACACCAGAAAACAGAGAGTATACAGCAGAGATCATGTTCGAGTCGTTCAACGTCCCAGGTCTCTACATCGCTGTTCAGGTAGGTTTCCAAAACATTCCAGCACCTAAAATTAATACTTGCCTTCAGCCAAAGTGCCAAACAGCCTGCCAGCCATACTGGCAACTGGAAAAGCCTTTTTTGGGTGCTGAAAACATAGAATTGGCTGAAATTGTCAACAAATCACTATGGCCTTAAACTACAATTCCACAGCCCTCACAACTACTTGAAACACATTTGAAAGCAGACTTGTGGGCTGTAGATAGAATTAGATTTGACTCTGATTCAGAGGTGCTGTGGGGAAATACCAATTTTCACTTCTTCTTTTTAAGTTTCAGTCTGTTTTTAAATGTCCCACCTGATTTAAACCCTGCACAATGTCGTATTCTATTCAGTATTTCTAAAATCCAGAGCATGAATACTGTATATTTGTTGCCACACTGTTAACTGAGGCCTTAAATTATATAGTTTTGAGCCAGTGCAAGACGGTGAGCCCTTATTAGCTTGCTTGACCCTGATTATCTCACCTTGCTCTTTAGGACAGTATTATTGCCACATATAATTTTTTATTAAAAATTGGATTTTCTACATCAGGCTGTCCTGGCGCTGGCTGCCTCCTGGACATCCAGACAGGTGGGAGAACGGACGCTGACAGGGACTGTGATCGACAGCGGAGACGGAGTCACGCACGTCATCCCAGTGGTAAGTGTGTCACTTTTTTCAGGATTATCTTTTTCGCTCTATTCCTATAGAGTTCTTAACCCTGAACTCGTGCACGTTTTTACTCCAGGCTGAAGGCTACGTCATCGGCAGTTGCATTAAGCACATCCCCATCGCTGGCCGAGACATCACGTACTTCACCCAACAGCTGCTGAGGGAGCGAGAGGTGGGGATCCCTCCGGAACAGTCCCTGGAGACGGCTAAAGCTGTCAAGGTCAGTGTTCCTTTTTCGGCATTTTATATCCCTTAGAAATCTTTTAGAAACATTAAACGCTAATGCTAATAAAAATGCTAATATTTACCTACCCAGCCAGTATTTAATGGTTTACAGTAAAGTGACAAGACAGGAGGAACCTCTTATTTTGCCAAGTGTGGCTCACTGTTTGTTTTAAACTCTTAAAATGATACTCCACCCAAAAATCTAGCTTCTGTACCAAAGCGAATTTGTGTATTTGATGTGTAAAGCTGTCCAGTCCACACAGGATCAAATGTCAAACAGAGGTTTAGTCATGCTCTGTTTCTATATTGAAAACTGCAAAAAGAAGGCCCCATAAAAGGAAGCGATACCCTCAACAGATGATACTGGTTGTATTAGTGTTGTTGTCCATGCCATGCATTTCTGGGCCTGGCCACTAGAGGTCAGTGCAGCTACAGAAGCCTAGCACTCACTTCCAGTTTTAAATAGAAAGATGTTCACTTCCTGCAAACATTTTGCATTTAAGAGTAAAAACATAATTATTTTTGGCCTTTTACATTATTGTCAGCAGTGCTTTATAAATACTAGTGCTAAGTCTTGTTGCATTTCCACAACATTGCTAATAGTATCCTCTAAAAGTTGTACTGTATTTTGTTTCGTTTCGTTTTAGGAGCGGTTTAGCTACGTCTGCCCCGACCTTGTTAAGGAGTTTAACAAGTATGACACAGATGGCTCCAAGTGGATCAAACAGTACACGGGCATCAACGCCATCTCAAAGAAGGAGTTCACCATCGATGTTGGCTACGAGCGCTTCCTGGGGCCTGAGATCTTCTTCCACCCTGAGGTATAATCAGTAGATATATAGTGTTGTATAGTGCTGCTGCTGATAGATGATGTAGCATGACATTTAATTTTTTTGCTGCCAATACTCAATCAGATTTTAGAGAATCTAACAAGTGATTTTCTATTTGGTCTTGTCCAGTTTGCCAACCCAGACTTCACCCAGCCAATCTCAGAGGTGGTGGATGAAGTCATCCAGAACTGCCCCATTGACGTCAGACGTCCACTGTACAAGGTACACAAATGCAACCCTCTACAGCTACTGTAACTGGCAGTCTGTGTGCCTGCTCTCGCCAACATCTACCTCCTCCTTGTGCCTACAGAACATCGTGCTCTCCGGTGGCTCCACCATGTTCAGGGACTTCGGCAGACGCCTGCAGAGGGACCTCAAGAGGACTGTGGACGCCCGACTGAAAATGAGCGAGGAGCTGAGCGGTGGCAAGCTGAAGGTGAGGAAATAGGACGAAGATTGATCCACCAACCCTATTTTTGCAGTCGACTTTCTTTTTTTTTCTTTTTTCTTTTTATAGCGCCAAATCATAACAGAAGTGATTTCAGGTCTCTTTTCATATAGAGCAGGTCTAGACCATACTCCTTTATAATATTATTTACAGAGACCCAACAATTCCCACCATGAGCAAACGCTGACCTTCTTTGAAAAGTTGGGGAAACTTGCGGAATTGCATTAAAAGTACTTATTCAAGACTCTTATACACAAGATTAGTATTTTATGGAGTTCTAGGCCTCATTGTCATTTCACATATCGAAACATTTGGTTCAATAGAGTTTGTGAATTGAAAATGTCCATAAAATGTTCAGTCTGTACAAAAACGCATGAGTCTAAAACAAAATAAATATAACAAAGTTTCCCCTTTTTTCTTCCAAAAAGTCTACAGGAAGTGGTTTTGTGTTTTTTGTTTTAATATTGATTAAATGATCCGTGTTTGTTGTAGCCCAAGCCCATCGATGTGCAAGTCATCACTCATCACATGCAGAGGTACGCTGTCTGGTTCGGAGGATCAATGCTGGCGTCTACTGTGAGTATTAAGACGGTGTTTTCAGCTTCTAACAACACATAATCATCCCTCCCGCAGCTATATATATATATATATATATATATATATATATATATATATATATATATATATATATATATATATATATATATATATATATATAGACACACACACACACACACACACTTGCCAATGTTTTTTTGACGAGTTCTCACTTGAACAAGACTGATCAGAAGTAAACAGCAACAAGTTAAGGTTTTCCCAAATGCTCCAGACTTTGGTAAACCTTTGTCATTTTTTTCGTGACTAAACAAGGGAATGACACTGACTAGGGCCATTTATGTTTTGGCAGCCCGAGTTTTACCAAGTGTGCCACACCAAGAAAGACTATGAGGAGATCGGGCCGAGCATCTGCCGCCACAACCCCGTATTCGGAGTCATGTCTTAGGCGTCGGCAGGGGGGATCGCATTCAGCGGAGGCCGAGGAAAAAACAGAGGAAGCGTCACAAGACCTCACATGCTGGAGAAGTCCCATGAGCCTTTGCACAGATGCTCCGACAGACCTGTTCATTCGGATAGAGAGCGACAGTGGACCAAACAAAACTGCCCAAAGAGTGGCAGCGTCCTCACAAATTAGAGGAAAGAGGTGACTCAGCCCAAGGGATCCTCAAATAAAATGTTTACTGCGAGTAGGTTAATAATAGGTGAAACATCTTTAATTTCTGCGTGCCTCGTATATGTACTTATAATATCCTCACAGGGTTGTAATATGTAATTAATCAACATGAGTCCTGTATAAATGCACCTCTCTGTGTATATGGGTTGGGTTCTTGCGATATGTTATGTACTCTTTAAAAAAAAAAAAAAAATGGTTGTTTCAGGAAGCAGGACAAAATTTTTCCACAAACGCCATTGAATGAAACACATTTTTGATCATTAAGTCATCAAATAGGTGCAAACATACAAGACATTGTTCTAAAAAAAAAAAAAATCACCAGACGTACTGACTATTTCTGATTTTCATTTTTTCTCTTTTGTGTCTCTTTTTTTGAAATGTCCCTCAGTACCTGGAAGAAATATACATTTGAATTTAGATTAAAAAGGCATTTAAAAAAAATAATCTGTTCAAATGATTTTTCCCAGGGTTCACTGAGACACTCTTCTTTCCTCCTGCAGCATTGTGACTAACGTCACCGCTTTCCTTTCACCTTTTTATTTGTATTAATCATCTCTTCAACAACTTGTCCTGGAAAAAAAAAAAGTCTTAATATATGAACGTGCAGTTTGAATGACTGTTGTTGGACCATCACTGTTGCCTAGATCTCGGTTATACTGGATAGCCTTGTACTGTACCAAATCTGGATTTCAATGCTGGTATTCCAATAAATGCCAAGGAGATATTTCTACAGTTGTGATTTCAGTTTTTCAAGTTGTGCTTTCAGGAATGACATGATTATCTTATCTATATTAAATGTGGCATCTATTCTCAACATAACATCGCTATTTTTGTGCGAGTGAAACCCTCCCCCCACTGTAACTGTATCCCTTCAAACTGACCAACACATGATGCAAGAGTTTATTTTCACTGAAGCACTTCATGCACCTGATTGGTCAGGGAAGTACTGTCCAGAGGCTTGTTTGGCATGGTGGTCCTTTATGTCTTGCAGCAGAAGAGTAATGGACACATAGATGTACAATTCAGCCATTTAGCAAGTGAGAATTTTTTTATTTGAACATGAAATGCTGTAGAAAGCAAAGAGAGAGTGGAAAATGGCTGAAGAAAAGGGAAAGTGCAGATTTGCAGGTATAAAAACCAAAAGACCAGCAGACTGAGACATGTCTCCTGCTGAGAGGCTGAAGGTGCTCCTCTTCCTGGCTCTGTTCTTCGGAGCAATAGGATTTCTGGTCACACTGCTCTCCTGCGGGACGGAGTACTGGCTGCTGGCTGCCGAGTCCTGCAGCCGGCCCGAGGAAAGCTACGGAGGGAGTGGCAGCACCAAGGTATTTAAACTGAACACTTCAGGCAACACAAGTTTACTTGTGGAGCTCCTTTCAAACATGGAGCTAATTCCAAAATTCATCAGAGCAATTAAAACAATTAGGAAAATAAATGTGAAAAAAAGTGATATTTCAAGATCAAAGAAGGTTGCTTCAAGAGGAAAATACTGTATGTTATGCCTATTAGCATGTTTTCCTAACAGTCCATGTAGCATATAGAGCTACTTAACTTGTAAAAGACTTGTCTGTGTAGTTCTGAAACGTATAGTCATCCACATCACTGACATGTAAAAGCTGACAGACTGCTCTCACTAGTTTACTACTAAAAAAACAAAAAGAATCTGAGATTAGGATCAGAAATAAATTGCTGCCATGTTTAATAAAAATAAAATAAAGAGCAGCAGAGAAACTCAAAAGGAGAGAGTTTTTAATTGCGATTGAAAGTGGATGAAGTTGGGGTGCAAACATAACGTGCAGCTGCCTTAGGAGTACAGAGGTCAAAAGATTCTCCTTCATGCATCAATACTTAATACAGTCACACAAACACAACACCCAGCTCTTTTAGCTCTTCTTTAGTTGTCCATTTATTAGAGCACTCCTTAAAACTCCTGAATGCAGGAAAGTGGAGTGAAATCTCCAGTTGTCCACTACAGACTCTTATTTCGAAATGCACATGGTCAGTGAGGATTTTCCTGCTGGCTGCTGTTCACTGTCTTCACATTACACCATCAATCAAACACTGTCCATTTCCAGAAAGCTAATGGCCACACGTTGTAGTTCTGCAGCAGGGCTGTGGACACTGACACCTGTTGAGGCCTTACTTTTATGCGCTGGGACATTTCAAATACAGACTATTTAGTGACTCCAGTATCACATGTTTGGTTTTCTGATTCACCAGGCTATAGAAGGTGCGAGGATCTTCCACGAGGGTCTGTTTTGGCGGTGCTCTTTCATGGCTCTTTCGAATGAATACTCCTTATGGGACCTTTGGATCTGTAAGCACCTTCACTTTGCAGTTGTGTCAGACTCATATGGTGCAATTCTGCCTCCAAATTTTGCAAAACAGCAGCATCATAATGGCTTCCTTCCCTTCAGCAAATCAGCCACCATCAGAGGTCTGCCAGGCCGCTTTCCTCTTCCCATTTCCTGTTAATGAGCCAGCCCGATCATGGGTGGAGCCGCACGGTTTACCCACAGAGCCGTATGAACACCACTCTGCCACTGGTTGGTGTTATTTTCTCTTTATTTTTACATGACAGCTCATTATGATCTTTCACGAGGCCTCATTTTCTCAGTTTTTAGGACCTTCTGGAGCATCTTCCTCGTCGCAGGCTTGATGGCCGTCATCATTGGTGGATTTGTTGTCGTCTGTGCCGGCCCTCCAGCCAATCACAAACTCTATAAAGTGGGCGGGGCCCTTCAGCTTTGCGGCGGTAAGGACAAATCAGCTAAAAAAAAAAAACTTTAAAAAAGTAAATTTTCTGGCTTCACCACGAACACATCTCACTTATCGTGCTGAAAGTTTTGAAATGAAACCTAAATCCCAGCAAAAAGACAGAATACTAAAGAAAAGTAGTTTGACATAAACAAATGTTTTTTTTTTTTTTAATAATTCTTGAGATGTACATTTTTGTGTTTGTATGTTTTTCTCCTAAATCTCCCAAACACCAAACTCTCAAACATATAAATTGTAAGAAATAGTTTTAAACTCAGAAGTCATATTTGTCTTTTGAGCTACCTTTCAAAACAAGATACGGTAACAGGCAGCATGCCATGTTATAATATAACATAATGAACACTTGTAAAGTAACACAATTTTAACGAATAAAATAAGACTTTTATTGAATAAGGCTCTGCTTGAAGTTAAATTGACAGACGTTTGGTTTGCTGTTGGACAGAATCTGCTCGTTAGTTGTCATTGCTTTCAGCTGAGCTTAACAGGATTCAGTTTGCTCAAGCACAGGTGTTGTTATGTCTGAGAGGAGATCCCATCAGCCTCTGTATTAACTTTTGTGTACAGGAAATATTTAAGATTTGAGCGCTTTTTATTAAGATTTGACACACATTTTACTGCCAATAGCAAACCGGTCATTTTAGAGATAGTTAAAAACGGACGTGTTTGAAGAGAAGAAGCAGAAGCAATCATATATAATACCCCTTGGATATACAACAGTCGATTAGAAATGAAAGCATAAAATGACAAATATATGTGCTTGTGCCATTGTTTAATAGGAAATAAGTAAAGTCAAGTGGCCAAGCCTCATGAATGGCACCTGAAACATGTTACGTCCCCTAGCCAAAGCCCCATTGGCTCTTGAGGAAAATTTATGAGATGGTTATTGATGCCAATGAAGTCTCAGGGTTTATGAGCAGGCAGAGACGTACAAAAGATAGGTTGAAAACACTTCCAGTTCAAGTGCTGCATCCATGAATTTCTCATAAAAGGTCTACAGAGGCTGCTGTCCTTGCTGATAAGATTCATTTGGACACACAGAATCACCTTTACATGGAAGTTCAGAAAATGTTTCATGTGATTTGGAGACTTTGAAAGTATAAAGACAGTCATTACGCCCAACAGAAGTGACTGCAGGTAAATCAAATTAAGTGCAGCAATGCAAGAAGTGGAGAGTCTCCATCATTCTGGATGCAGCTGGTGGTCAGTTCACCACGTCCACTTGTTTTTACCGTGTCTCGGATTGAAAAAATCAATACGTTAGAGGAAGAAACCTGAAGCGCTGCCAGCATTTGTGGTCACATGTGCTTTGGCTAAAAAACAAAACAAAAAAACATTACAATAATGAATGCCATGTAGCAATAATGGAAATGAGGAGTCCAACTATGAAACACTTGCCGTAGGCGTCTGCAGCAGATTTGAGCCAAGAGTTTTAAAGGCTTCAGATTGTCATCATACTTTCTTAACCCCAAATATTTGTTTATTCAAATGAATAAAACCAGATTTTGAACATAGTAATGGAACTGTTTAGATGCTCCAAAGTGGTTCCTTTAACCCCTTAACGTCCAGTTTTCCTCTTTTATTTCCTCTTAAGCAGTTTTCATCTTATTCCATTGTGTCTGCTTGTTACAACTCTTCCCTGAAGCTATATTATCAAGCTGCGTGAAATAGTCAAACTCAAGACTCCATTTCTTTTTTTTTTTTTTTAAGACTGCACGATTCAGATGTTATGTGCAGTATTTTATACACATTTCCCCCCCAAAAATTACCCTTGACATATTTGGAATCTTTGGAATTTTGGGATCTTTGCTGTTTTGACAATGGGGTTTAAAATGTTAAAAACACAATATATATACTTCTATTTTTTTTTTTTTTTTAGAGAGAGGAACAAGGCAAATCTAAAGTGACTAAATATGGTGGTTGTGTCGGAAAATGCAGTTCAATATAATTTAACGAGAATCCATCTTACATTTTTCCCTACAAATAATGTTGGATTTCTTTTTGTTTTAAATGTATTTTTCTACATATATATATATATATATTTTTTTTTTTTATCTAATTCAACTCAAACAGTAATAAAACCAAGCAAAGTTACTTTTTAATGTGAAAGCAAAGTGACTGATTTTGATTGTGGTTGGTGCCTGCTCGTTAGCTAACATTGCCTACAGCTGGGCAAAGTCCTTTTGACTGAGCACATGGGTGGTGGTTCTGTTTGTGTGTGTGTGTGTGTGTGCGTGTGTGTGTGCGTGTGCGTGTGCGTGTGCGTGTGCGCTCCCATTTTTCTACAACACGTTCAAAAGTTTCTTTGGTTTCAGTAAAGGTTTAGACGGGGAGGGGGTTGCCTCTTGTACCCTTGTTGAAGCTCTTGGCTGAACCTTCTCCTCCTTCCCCTGGGCCTGAGCTTTCCTTTCATTGAGGACTGGAATTTGAGGAAGGGTGGGGAAGTTTTCCCAGAGTTTATATTCTACAGACGATCTTTTTGGAAAATCTTGAAGCTGACCTCAAAACATTACTAACCCATCACCTATAATCAATATCTCAGCCAATCCAGACATCTGGCTGCCAAACCATTAGAATGTGATCGCTGTCTCTGACCATAAATGTCCTGCTTAATATCAACACAGAGAGAACATTATTCTTTATGTAAATTGCAAAATAAGCCCAGACAGATTAGTTCAAGGTCAAGGTGGGAGGTTTAAGGGCTGATCATATGACCATAATTTAAAGTTTTTTAGACACAATCTTCCATTTACATCTCATGCAAACATGATGATGAACTTGTAGTGTATGTGTATGTATGACGTCCAGCCACTAAAAAGCAAATTAGAAGTTTTGTGCCCTGGAGATGAATGAAAAGCTCTTAAAAATAGACTTTTTAAGAGCAAAGAAAACATTTACCTGATGTTAACTGACTCCAGGTGTCCCACAGAGTGAGGACAAAGGAGCGCTAAAATGACGATGATGCAAGACAAAAAACACTAAAGTGACAGATTGAATAAAAGGACCAAATAGTGGGTAAAAACTATATTTAATATAGTATATATATATATATATTTTGTATTTAATTGTGCATCTATATATGGGAGTATTTTCTGTGTTTTTGAAATCTTTTTATTCTTACTTATTTAAACTATACTTGTATACTTTTAAATCTAGTATCTTTGGTCTCGCCTGCCTGTATTTTTGCACTTTTATATTGTAAATCTCTTTAGCTTGATGTATTTTTATTACCCTCTAAAGCACATTGAATTGCCCTGGTGTATGAAATGTGCTTGTCAGGTCTGTGCCTGCTGGCAGTGCTGGTGATGTATCTGATGTGGGTCCAGGTCCTGGACACTCTGGAGCAGTTTGCCCGCCATCGGAGAGTCTCCAGTTGCCCCTCCTACCACCTCAGCATCCAGCATGGCCCTTCATTCCTCCTGGCTCCGGTCGCCATCTTCTTCTGCCTGCTGGCCGGCCTCCTCTTCATCTTGGTTGGCCAGAGTATTCGGGGGATACAGCTGGATAAAAGAGACAACATTTCTGAACTTCCAGCATCTGATGTTTAGCTGTGATTCCCTCGTACATATAGTTATGTTCAAGTTTACCACTTCGTCAAGCATGAGCATGTTGTTTTGTATTGAAACATACTGTGTATATACCCTTAATATCATCTTATTGAAAGCCACACATTAGAAGTCTCTTAGCTGTTTTTTGGACTTTTTCTTATCTGTTTCAATATGTCTTGTTTTTATCTTGCACACGTCTCCCTTGCAAAAGATGTTTCTCACTTCAGTGAGACTTAAGTGCTAAAATATATATTAAAGTAAATACATAGTGACATTAGCTATTGAGACTCTTATGGTGAGAAGCTTGGAGTTTTATTGGAGACATCGGGCATCAATTTGGAGGTACTTTTTATGCAACTTCATTATATTCTATGGCACTATATTTCAGAGGAAAACACACTTTTTACTTCCCTACATTTATTTAACAGCTTAAATTATGCATTGTTATAAATTAAACTACCCATCAGTGAATGGAGTTGGTAAAATTAGCTGCACGTCAGCGAGCCACAACATTTAAATTCTACTTTAACAGTAACACATTAGTAAAAAGAATCCAATGAAATGATTAACACTCTTGGCAGGAGCCATGCCTGAAGTATATTTTGCTGCTAACACTTATCTTCTCTATCATGTTTGATTAAGTAGAAGTACAGAGGGCTTTTTTTTTTGAGGAGTATTTTTACACTTTGGAGTTACTATTTGAAGTTAATGAATTGGATACTTTCAGCCCTGGAACAGAGTAGTACTCTGCATCATATGCATAGAAATGTCAATTTTGCTAATCATCTGCTGACATAATGCCAGTTTTAAGGAAAATTTTACATTACTTGTTCTACAGGAACTGTCAGGAAACTCTTTATAGGAAAAATGTACTGGAAATAAGACTGTTTTTAAAAATATATATTTTTACAGCATAAGTAAATACACAAAGATCTGGGTCACCCACACAACTGGTCACACAGTATGATTGACAGGTGGTCATTCAAACTGTGCAGTGATAACCAAAGACCAAAATCACAGATGTGGATCTTTTCCAATTACTTCCATCAGTGAGGATAATTGGAATCCTTAATTTGAAGTTGGTCATTACAAATGATTTTTCTAATCGATTTAACAGATCCCATTGTGATTAATACTCCAATACTCCCGCTCTGCTTTTATTATAATTGATAAATCAATTTTGACAAAAGTGGAGGGAAGAGGCCTGCCTGGCTGCCGGTGTGTACGTTGAAGGATTGAATAGATTGAGTGTGACCGGGCCTGCCTGTTATTAGGACATCAGGTTGAAGCTCTGAAATATTGGGTCAGAGGGATGGAGATAATAATAAATTAGACTGTCATAATCCATTTTCTGACAGGAGGGACGTCTTGCTGTGTGTGTGTGTGTGTGTGTGTGTGTGTGTAAAACACACAACAGCCACTAGAGGACAGTGTTGTCTCAGGATGATGTTGGGGGTTTATTCTAACCTCATTAAATCACTTCATCCCAAATCCTTACAATGATGTCCGACGACATTACAGCAAAATGCAAAGTTGCAGAGTTCGCATCAGATTAGGCCTACAGAGGATGGGACCAGGAGAGAAATTTGTAAGTGATAATTAATTCAACTCCTGTAATTTTCCTGACAAACAAAAGAAAATTATTTTTTTCCCCCTTCAAGCTCAGTATAGTTAACATTATATTAGAAGGAGGAGGGGATTGTGGAAGCCCACAGTCACACCTTGATAATTGGAAAAGGCAAACAGAAGTGAGACCTTGCAATGATAGCGACAAAGGGGAGAGGAAACGAGGGGAGAGTGGGGGAGGATGGGGAGAAAAGAGGGAGTTGACACTGCTCATCAGCAAGTATTTCAATATTCTTTCACGTCTGACGCTCCTGTGCCTCTCCATCCCTTCTCTTCTTAATCTCCGCTGTGAACTAGGTGAGTATAATTACACCTGAGCATGTCACATTCACTTCCCCGGCCCTCACCGTGTTTAAACATCTGTCACCACCTCTCCCTCGTCACGCCACCACCGCCACCAACAGCCAAACGCAGTCGTGGGTTTAAAGGCCGATCTTTTATTTTCTAATGAATACGAGGAGATCCAGTCATATCGCTTGGTTTCAATCTTTTTGAAAGCAGGATCGTGGCAGATTCATTACTTGTGCCCAGACGTGGATGTGGTGCTGTTGTAGCTGTCAGGCTCAGACTCGCACACACTCCTCCACCACCACTAGTCCTTTACATCACATCATCACATGGGTCTTTGTCCTCAGTAGATAGAAATGTCCACAGCAATTACTACAGGGGCAACAAAGACATCCGAAGACGCAACTTAAGACTCATCTCTTTTATGCTTTTTAAAGGCATTTTAGCATAAAGACAGATTTGTGTAAAGCCTAATTGCGTTCAGGCCGGTCAAGCTTTGGATTTCTCCTCACGCTGAAGTAGCATGCTGTAGTTAAAAGAGTTTGGAGGGTGGTTTTATTTTCTCGCTATTCCAAAACCAAAAGCACAGGAGCGAAAGTGTAAGGATTCAATAGCGTTTGCATGTTTATCTGCTCTAACCTGCAGTTAGCATGTCCGGCTAGCTACTACCTGCATGAGTACCAACTTCCAAGGCCAAGAGTTAGCATATCAGGATTATGGGTAAAGTTTAAAAAGTAACTATAAAGAGCATAAAGGCAGGCTCGTGTATGCATATAATGTCTCTGAATCAAGCCCACGTAGCATAAATCACAAATAATGGTGTATAAGGATTTCTACTTTCATAACATAAAAACAAATAATGAGCAGCCGTTAAAAGCTGGACACAACCTTTCCCGTGATTCCCTGAACCTCCCCCCAGTTCGCTCTCCATGTTGGTACACTCTGCTCTACCTCCACATTACCCAGAAGCCAACCCAGGGGGCGCAATTATTCAGGCCTTTGCTCAGCCAAGTAGAAGAAATTAGCCTCTTCTCCTGAACCAAGACCTTCTAACCTGCACCAGGACCTCGGGCTGCCTCTCTGACTAGCATGACCCCCTGTGACTTCCCTCTCCAGATTCTTGTTTTCCATACATATGAGCCCGAGCTGGCCGGAGCCACGCTTGGCTGCCATATGGGCTCTCCTTGCCCCGGCTGGCAAAGTGGGGCTGGGGAGCTGCGGGCTATAAAATATAAAATAAAATAAAAATAAAAAAACACCCCCACACCTCCACTACCGCAGAGCACCCCTCCTGGAAGGATGCTGGTGTCCTCCGGCCAACGATGCGCTTTTACATCAATTCAACAAGATGGCGAGCAGCTGGTCTGAGATGTGTCATTCTTTGTGGCCTTAAACGCTGTGAAAGCAATATAAGACATTTAATTTAGGAACAAGACTAGAAGTTGTGTAACCTAGAGTCTACATTTCAGAGTTTTCAAATTACTGCAGGACAATATAAGAATAAGAGCTCCTCTTATTCTTTGCCCTATATCTTCTTCTCTGTAATATATTTTACTTCATTAAAATCGTTTTGAGTCACAGGTGATTCCATCTCCCACGTCTGCGCTGACAGATCCTCCTCTCTCTCTTTTTCTTTTCCCTTCTTCTCCTCCTGTCTGTCTTTTCCTACCCTTCCATTTCATCTATTCAGGCCAGTCAGTGGTGGATAATGAGGTCTGTGGCCTGGCACTGTGGTGCTCCCTGACTCTCAGGAGTACAGTAAGGGCTCGATAATTGTCGAGGATTTGCAGTTGTATCACAAGATCTTCCAGCAACCTTGGCTGCTGTCACAGGGGGTAAATACACAACAGTGTGTCTTTAAAAACTGATGCATGAAAAGTATTGCTGTGGTTTTGGGTAAATTGAATATGGGCCAGTTCAGCTACACATTGTAAGTTAAAAAAAAAAGTAGATTTTTTTCCCCCCAAATATAGCTGTACATGGTCTTTTGCCCCTTTTGGTTTACCATGAAAAGCCAGTTGGTCCGCACCAGCCCAGTATCCCTACGAATTCCAACCATATTAGACGAATCCGTACCTCATGATTTACATCCAGTGCCAATGCTGGAAGTAGCAAGCCCTTTGTATAGCGAAGGGGCTAATAAGGAAGGTGGGGGTGGTGGATTGTCTGACTTGACCCATCACAAACCTGTAGTTAATCTTTGTCTAACCCTAACTGTAGTTTATTTGCATTTATTTACAGTCTGTTCCTAACTGCACTGTAGTTGCAGTGCGCAGATACTGTATTGAAGAAAGCAGGAATTTAAAAAATGTAGTTGGGTTGAATGTAATGCAGAGTTTTACAGAATCGTCCAATCAACATCATGGTTCAGTTTTGCTAGCTTGCTCAGCAGCAGCCAGAATACACCAGTAATACACCAACGCTGCATCTAGACCACCAGAAATTTAAAAAGAAGCAGAGGCAGTTTGTGTATAAATAATAATTTATTAAAATAAATCTATTTCCGTCAGCATTTATCCTTCACAATAAACTAACTTTCCTACCTCAGCCAAGTAAAAATATATTGTCAATATTTGGGTTTCCTGAACTTAAAAATGCATAGTTAAGTTGAAACACAGATGACCAAATGCTAGCTGCTGCTATCTTAGATGTTACATTAAAAAATGTTAAATAATGTTAAAAAAACACTGATTATTATTATTATTATCTTTTTTTTTTATCACACTTGTTTTCGAAGGATTCATCATCCAGGAAAATGTGGGGACTGTTAACAACGGGACAGTAATAAACCAGTGCACGAATAACACCCAATTTCTTAGCTTCTCTGACAAAGCCTGTAGTCAAGTCTGCAAACTATGTTGACTTACCGGTTTCTCTGGTCATCAGATCATTATTCCAGCAGCTGTTCATAATCGCTACACCTCCAATATGGCCGTGCAAATGCCTTTATTGCAGCCCCAGTTACTGATTTAATTGCATAGGATGAGTGCAGTTTTTTACCTTAAAACCTTGCCAATTGCAGCTGTAATATACTGTATATGCAGTGCAGCTACTTGGATCTGGTTCTGAGTGGATCTTAGACCCACAATGTCTGGCAAATGGGTTACATCAGGTGGATTCAATTTGAGCGCTTAATCCTTTGTCTTATTTCCTATGATGAGTGAATATCCCTCTTACAGCCTGTCTACACTGCATTCACTCCTCCTCCTCTCTCCTCAGTGCCTGTCTGCTGTCAGCTCCTCACAGTCCATTCTGTAGTCTCTCTATCTCTCCTTTATGACAGGCCTCTTACCTTGTGACTACAGATACCTGGGAGCTGAAGGTCTTATCGTGGCGGGGGCCAAATGAGGCGCAGGAGGAAACGATGGCTTTTCTTTATCTTTGGCCCCCTCGCCTCTCCAGGCCACTATTCCATCAGGTCACTGTGTGTACATTCGGAAGGGTAAACTGATTCTATTGAACTAGTCCACAACCTTGCCTCACCTGGGCCTCGTAGCTCCAAATGGGCTTACCCCTGTTTCTATTTTCTGCCCTCATTCCCATCTACTTCCCCTCTTTTCTTTCTCTTCCTCATCAACACCGCATACTGGAAGAGAGAGCGAAAGACGGCGAGAAAGATTAAATCCAAGTGTCTTTCATCCATGAACGCTTTCATCTCTATTTTTTCTTTTTTTCAAACAGAGGGAATTATCAGCACCGCAACCGACACAGGCTTTTGACGAGGGTGATGGCGCAGGAGGGAAGGGGGATGGTGGTGGAATAAGGGAGGAGCGGGAAATGAAGAGGAGACGAGGGGGGCGGGGTAGGGAAGTTAGGTGGTTGCCGATTGGAGAGGGAATCCACTTCCCGTGCGTTCTCCGTTTGTCGGGCTTCTGGGTTTATCTGCTGAGGGCCAGGGGTGCTCCTCTTTGTCTCGGCTCACCATTTCTCACCTTAAGAGCATTTGATATTGAATTACAGCTTGAGTGTTGCAGTCACCCTTAAGATATACCATTAGGAAAGTCGGCGCACTCCTCAATATCTCAATCCGACTTATGGATTGGGTGTAGAAGAGAGAAAACAAGCGAGTGAGAGGTAGGCCAACAGACCTCAGCAGTCAAAAAACAGTGACTTACTGGCGGTACAGGAACAGTGCTAATCCACCCTTCCAAAAATGAAACCAAAACAAAATAGATGATTTTTCCCCCCCCTCTCCCCTCCTTTCTGTGACACTTGGCATGACGTCTAATCTCCACTGTTCTGAGTGTTTTTTCATTAAATTTGTGTCAGGACTAATTTCGAGGGGAATGAATACAGATGTCAGGATGCCATCGAATCCCATCGCGGGGCCTTTAATGAGATAACAGGCTTTAGTCAAAGAATTAGTGCTATTGAGAAAAAAAAAAGAAAAAATGCATGAGATTAGTTCAATGGGATGTGGATGTAGAGTGGAACGGGGACTTTTGGCTGTCGAGAGAGAGAGAGGGGAGACCAGAGTCAGACCTGCCCTGCCAAATCACAAATCTATTTCCGACACTGGTATTAATTATCAAACTAAAGCTGCTGTTGCATATTGATTCATCAGGGTGTGCACTTGTATTATCTCCTATTAAGCAGGAAAAAAGGAGAGATTATATGAAGCCTTCGGGGGCGTTTTATGGATCCTGTGAGACTGTTAAACCATGTCACGGACTCCAGAGCAACAAGACAAGCTCCCTGTGTTTGCGTGTATCTGTGTGCGACCCTGCGTCTTATGTGGGCTCGAATGCATTCTTAAGCTTTAAATTTGATTATTTTGGTGAACGTTTTTCAATTAGCTCCACAATCATGGCCTTGAATATATTTCTGTGCACCGAAATATGTCTGTGTGCAAACATATCTTTGTATATTTGAGACATAAGTGCAGACGGTGATATTTAAAGCTCCATGAGGCAGCTGTACTTGTATGTTGGTGGCTCCAAATGGCAATAAGTTGCAACTTATAGCAAAGGCTATTTATGAATCTACATCTCAGTTTAACACAATAGGAGGCACTAGCAATTATTCTCCGATCAAGACGGGTTGGGTGGATGGAACATTTTCTCATCGTTTTTGTCAGCTGCCATCTAATTAAAACGTTGCCAAACAAGGTCAAAGTTTAAACTGACTTAGCTCCGAGCACAGCAGCAAGACCTGAAGTTCAAGCGGTGCACCATGTGAAGCAGAACTGCTGCAAGGTTCAGCGTCTTCACACTCTCTATTGGAAAGCAACAGGTCAGGATGGTGCAAAGTGATTCTGCCACTGATCGTGTGTAAAGACTTCCTTAGCAGAAGTGGTTTAAATGTTATTCTTAAAGAGAAACTTAACACCTCCTGAAAATCTTGCCTTTGTTGACCCTCAGTGGTTTAACTTTTCACCTTGCTACAGTGATGCACACGTGTACTACCAAGACCCCACAACATCACTGTTGGGCGTGGTTACAGGTGCAACAGAGCACATTTCTGACAAATCACTGGGTGCTTGGTCCAGGTGGTCCAGGAGGTTACTCTATAAGTTTCAACTATCACCTCCTGTGGGCAAAGAACAGGGCCGTACTGACAGCTCTCACCGACCATCACCACTGTCCACTCTGTAAATTGTGCATGCACTGAATGGTAACTTGTTTGTGTGCTATCTAAAGCCTTTAATGAGATGGAAGGACATGCCAAAATTATATCTCACCTAAGGCAATACTTCATGCCAGGCTCTGTGCGTGTACAGGTTAATTTTGATTTTAATTTGATATAGTGCAAATTGGTTGAGGGACATGCAAGCACAGAATGAATTTAAAATTATGGGGACATTAAGACTAGATTTTGACATAGGGCCCTTCTGTACGAGAAATCCTCAAAAGTAAAAGTGAATGAGGCAAGCTGGAATTCGCTTGGCTTTCTTTGGCCGCTGGGCCATTTGAGCAGTCAGTTTATTCATCCCAAACATTCAATGCAACAACTGTACTGATGTTAGCTGTAAGCTAGCTAGGCCGTGAGTGTGCTAGTGTGTGCTTCTGTGTGGCATTTCAGCCTCTGACTGACCTCAGAAACTCCAGTTCTTGCTGTTGTTTTCCTCCAGTCTCTGTCCTATTTCCTCTCGTCTTTGCACGTTTTATGAAGCAGATTCATATAGCCCCTGGATAAGTACAAATTCTTCAAGTTGAAACATTTTCGACTTCTCTGGTTGCATCTTCACCTCAGTTCACGCCGCCCTGGGCGAATTTGCACCTACTCGTGTCTTTCCATTAACTTTGCATGCAATTGTGCTGCCTCTAAAACTCACCTCGCATTCGTTCTGTCTGAACACCCAGTAATGCAGGGCCACTCATATGTCCATATCACTTCAGCTGCTATTGTGCTTAAATGGTGCAGATTCCTAAGAAATTTGCATTTACCACAACTTAAATTAAACACACCACCACTTTAGGGCCCTGGGGCTGTATTGTTACTCAAAACTTGGGCAAAGACATGTCGACACTTGACACAGAAGGCATTTACTTCTGAGTACAAGAGGAGACTACATTTTCAGATAAGAATCATTGACTGCAGTTTTAAATGAAAGGTGGTTAAGCCTTCAGCAAGCCCGGTGTTGACCTCCCTGTGTCTGTTTGAAAATGGCAATGACTGATCCGGAAGCAGGAGCAGATATGCAGTAGTCACCCAGTGGGAGAGCTTGGGAGTCCACGTCCTTTTGAATCATTGACTGCTTGAAGAGCAGTCAGCCTGACTCAAAGTGTGACTGTAGTGGGCAGTGAGGCAAGCTCTGTGTGATAACACCACAACAATTGTCATTTATTTCTCACCAAAAGAGAAGAGCACGCAAGGTGTGAAAAAGAAACAAACCCAATGAACAGCTCATCTACTGCTGTCCAGTGGAATGATAAATCCATCCACACTGACCAACGCATTCCCCGAAGAGGGAAGGATTTGTTGTTTCGCACCTCGTATCAAACAAGGATTGTTGGATATGGAATCCGACGTACGGTACGCTCAGCATGCAAAAGCCCTGCTTGAGATTATCAGCGGGGAGGTATATTACATAGTCACTGTGACCGGTGTGGGTGGTAGCCAAAGTGTTGAGACACGCGCACACACACTTCACAAATAATGAGACCTCCAACGATGTGACACCCATTTCACACATGGATGGCATCTGTGATTGGGAAACATATGTTTGTATTGATGTATAATTATGAGCATTGAGTTCCTCTACTTCCTCTAAGTTGGTGGAAATGACTCTGTGGCGTGTATGATTGAGTGTGTGTGTGTGTGTGTGTGTGTGACAGAAAAGACAAAGAGAGCAAGGGAGAGAAAGTGTGATGGAGAAAGAGCATCAACACCCTGCTGACTGCACTCAATCACATTCTTAATTATACAGCGAGAACACAAGTCGCTGTCTGTCCGGAACCAAAGTCATGAATTTGTTGCGAGATATCATCTTCATCTTCTGTATCACCTCCTCACTTTTCCACCGTCTACTGTTCAGGTGTTACACAGGTAGCGAAGCTGGAAATACAGTGATTATACAAGACGTGAAGATTGGCGTTCGCTCTGCCGTTGTGATTGGGTGCGAGCGACTCTGGGACTGTGGGTGTCCCTCTTTCGCCGGGCGAAGAAGGTGCGAGAGATACCAAAAAAAAAAGGAGGAGCAGAGGAGGGAAACCTGAAAGCTTTACAAATTTAAGGGCAAAGTGGGATGGAAATGGGAAGAGAGACAGAGAGATTGGAAAGGGGGAAGGGTGGCGGCGGTTAGAAAGGGAGGAAGTGGGCGAGGGGGAGGGGTTGCATGGGTGGGGGGTGGGGGGGCGTCGAGTAGGACGAAATGAGACCAAATTTTCTTTGGCAATCTCCGTGTTCCTGCTGCAGGTGCTGGGGCCATTTCACTAAAGCAGGGCCAGACGCGAATGTCATTAGTTCCTGAGCCCCAGGTGAATTTGCCACAGTTCCACATGATTAACCCAGATAATTGTGTGTTGATAGCGAGCATGGTCGATGGAATACAATTTTCGGGCCCAGATTCCTAAACAAACAGCTCAGCAGCAGCAGCAGCAGCAGCCGCCGCGGTGAGCCAGGGAGACGGGATAACGGTGGCAGTGACGGCAACACTTGTGATGCCCGCTGCGTTCACGTACCGAGGTTTACAAATAGAAGGGGGGGGCACAGGGAGAGGAAGCTTCTTGAAGAGGTGTGGGGAAAAATGCCAGGTCAGCCGTGGGTGACACTGAGAGGAAGTGGCCAGAAACGGCATCATTTCATTCCCAGTTTGATTTAACTCCCTCCTGTCATTTTAGACATCAAATATATCGCAACTTTGTAAAAACACAACAGGTCTAAATGCTAGATGATGCTAGATGTCTAGATTTGTGTGTCTATTACAGGCAGGGCTGTAACAAGGATTTTAGAAATATTGAGGTCATGAGTCCAAATCCCCTCCGCCCAAAATACTTCGATCAGAAAGTATTCATTTAAATTTAAGTCTTTAAAATTGTTTATTTGGATTTTTCACAGGTTAGCTATATAATACTTAATTATATGAATTATATTGCCTATAATTTTATATCTCAAAAGGAAGATTTTAAATGCTGTTTCAAATCCCAGACTGCCACGAATAAAAATCTACTGGGAAAACACTTACTAATACAAAATGTATGTATTATTTTGAGTCAAATTTAAACCTGCAATAACACAAAATTAACATTATCACAGTTGATAATATTATATAGCAAACTTCTCAGCAAACAATTGCCTGTTTACACATGCAGCAGATACCCAGTAACATTAGCATTCATTTGGACTCATGTTTCTGGCCCCCTGATGAATGTAAGTCCAATATTCACTCTCCTTTTATAGCTCTGTTTTTGGTCCTTATATCTAGCTCTTTAGCTGCTATATGCTCCAGTATGTCCACGTATCCAAGTATTGATTAAAGCTGCTTTAAATACATTAAATCTAAAATTACTAAAATTAATCTATAAAATGTCCACGAAGTGTAGGCTTGTAGTTGTAAAATCTAAACCCTCTGAAGGTTGCTAAATTCCCCAAATCTCCAGTGTCCTCCATGAAAGCTATAGCCCTGCTTACAGGTAAATAATAGCACAAAATGAAGAAAAAGATTCCCATAGAGTTCGTGTGGATTGTCAAATGTCTGTTTTTTTGCTGTCTGCCCTCACCCTTGCAATTTGCTTTTAAACCGAACTTGCTGAGCGAGCATGAAAACCATGATACCTACTGTATATTCTCTGGCTTATGCGATTTATAGCCCGATGTGCTGCACTATGGAATTCATCAGCAGGGTGTGAGAATTAGCTTGGAGGTGAGAGACTGAGCTGTGTAAACACACAGAGGATACAAATACATACATCTGAGAGGTGAAGAAAAGACATAAACCTGGTGGTGTGAACATACAATATTGTCTTTTTCTTTTTCATGATTAACTATATGTCATAGCCTATACAGTAGGAGACCAAATCAGCAGTCTGACTCCCATGACACACACCAATTGAGAGGTCTACATATGGCTGAGGTTAGATGGATGGTGCCTTCCTGGCTTCCTGAACAGTAATGTAATTTCCCATAGTGCCTTGGGGTTGATGGGATATGCAGTAGAATATTTAGTTTGCTCAGAGACGATCAGTGTCCCTCTACTTTTCTGCGTAAGAGTGAGTGTGTTACCTTCTGTGCACACACACACACACACACACACACACACACACACACACTATCTCTTGACCTCACACCTTTAGTAATGGTTGAATGTTCAGATTCTTCCCTTGAGTAAAAATATCAACACAATGTCAAAATACTCTATAAAAGTAACAAAATAATTAAAATATAGCAGAGTTGGAGGGAGAGCACTCTAACATCTATCTGTTGAATATAAGGCTACAGCTAGGACCCGGTTAAGTTAGACTGGAAAAGGGGGAAACAGCTAGCCTGTCCGGCAACTTTAAAAACACCATAAGACTTAAACTAAATATTTAACCGAATGTTCCTTTTGGAATTAAATAGCATCAGAAATTCAGCAGGCATGTTGAAGAAAGTCCGACTTCTGCAGCTGATGCATCCTTAAAAGAAATACTCCACTTTTTGCTTGCCTTGTCCTGGATGACTTATCGTGAGAGGAGTAAGATGAATGAAATGTTTCTGTGAACAAAAATCCCTGCTCAGTCTCATGCAGTGGTGCTAAATACCAGTATCCACTGTCTTGTGAGGCATAAAATGAGGATTTCATCAGGTAAGAAAAAAGAAAATTCAACCTGTTAGAGGCTGACAACACCTGTTTTATGAGAGGTATGCGCCTTAATCTTGTTTTTAGGCACATGCGTGCAGCCTTGAGTCCCAGGAATACGGCTCTGTAGCCTGCCAAGTGAATTCGTAAAACATCATGAAAGAAGAGGATGAGGAGAAAGAAACACTGGGGTTTGTGTTCCCACCAGCAGAGAGATAAAAAAAAAAAAAAAGTCAGAGAGCCAGGTATGGAGGAGAGGAGAGAGTGAAGGAGCAGGAGAGAGACTGGCAACAAGGAGAGAGGAGAACGAAAGAAAAGAAGCAGAGACAGCCAATCTCCCTGGTGCATTCTGGGAGTTGAACCTGGCAGGAGAAATTAGCGGTGTGCGCACTAAATGGAAGGGATAATCCCTCTCTGACGGAGAGGAGTGCAAAGCTGTGCAGCAATGATCCTTCCTGTGTTCCTGTGATTTTAGGTTCCAGGTTTATTTATTAAGAGGATAAGCCCTTCCTCTGTATGCAAACCTCGGAGGCAAGAGGGGTCGCCGTCACTCCGATGCCAACACGGTGTTGATTTGAGGGTCTGCTGCTTGCCATGATGCTGGCTGCAGGCCCAGGCAAGGCATTCACTGTAGCTGAGTGTGGCTTCAGGTGGAGTTAGATCCCCAACAAAATGAAATTTCATGGAAACCCAGATTACAGGACAAACCTGAGCAAAAACAAGGAAACAGTTTCATGGACACTTAATGATTGCCATGGTGATATATTGACACATTAAGGATAATAAATTGAAAATGTTAAAGCTGCTTCAGGAAAGATTAGAGCCCAAACCAAAGTACAGCTCCATAAAGAAATGGTTTTCTGAGTTTGGTGTGAAAGTACTTGACTGGCCTGCATAGAGCCCTGATCTAAACCCCATCCAACATCTTTGGGATGAACTGAGACTGCGAGCCAGACCTTATCACCCAACATCAGTGTTGGAGCTCACTTCAGCTCTTATGTGATGGGCACAAATACTTTCCGTCAGATTCCAAAACGTTGCGGAAAGCAAAGCAGCATATTAATGCCTATGGGTTTGGAACGAGATGGATGTAATGTTTGGGTGTCCACGTACTTTTGGCCATGTGGTGGGTGTACACATTTTGCCTACAGGACGTGAGGAAATGGTTGCCTTTTGGGTATGCCGAGTAGTGGTGATCCTTTTGTGTGATCTATATGTTCGTCAGCTTTCCTTTGTCCTATAAATAAAGATGATGCCTCACTAATTCTGGGTTGTTCTGTCTTTTTGTGTATACACCAAGGTCAGTATTCACCAAATTAGGGTAGGAGTGCTAATCTTAAATCACTCCTACTTCCAATATAATCTTGTTTATGACATACAAAGGTCAGTCGCCATACAGAGCAGTGCATCAATAAGAAGCATACTGAGAGTGACTGTCTTCAAAAGGATTCATACACAATGAGTTAAGCATCAGTAAGATGCACAAGGCGACCAGCTGTTCTGTGCCTCTCTAAATGCCCCAAAATGTCAGATTTGGACAGACTTAAAAGATAAGGGGAGAAAAGCCCTCCTTTACATGTGCATCCCACTTACTCAGTGTTGATTGAGCGATATCAAAGGCTAACGGCACAAGATCAACCCTCCTACACACACACACACACCTCGTAAACAGATTTCGCTCTCCTGTACAGTACACAAGATATGGCAAGCCACTGTATAAATTATATGACAAGAGAGAAGCACTAATGAAAAATAAATGCATTGCTTGCCAAACACAATCTATTGAAACTGAAAGAGCGTATCAATTGCATAAATATGTTTACCAGCATTGTTTTTCATTCTGTTAAGAAAGTAATGACATCAGAAGCGGTCTCAAGTGTCTCAGGATGTGTTCGCATACTCGTGTCTATCTGTCCATGTCTGCTCTTGATCACTACTACTACAACCACAGAGATCAGTTCTGTACTTGTAGAAAGTTTGTGAATGTTATTATCTACCCAAATGGAAACATTATTCAGTGGAAATTGTGTTGAAATAACAAATGATTATATAAACACTTTCTTCCCCTCAACTTCAGATACATATTCATGCTCTGACGGCCTCTCGCGTCTTTGCCCCCCTGTTGATGAAGCGATATTTAGTTTGTATGAAAAGCCCCGCAAGCCAGCTCCACTCATGTGAAATGGCGAGTGAGTGAAAAAACATTGTTTTAATGAAATGTGACAAAACTGCTTCATCATAAAGTACAACCACATTTTTCCCCCCTTTTTTAGCAGGAAGTTAAGACTTAAAGAGAAATATCACCAAAACACTACTCATGTGGTTTCATATGAACATGGGGCTGTCTGGTTATTTGTAAGATGCAGAAATCATCTGTACTTTTTTAGCTAGCAGACTGAAATATATTTAAAGAACTACTGGATGGATATCCATGGAATGTAGAGAGATTCATGGTCTCCAGAGGATGAATACTACTGACTTTGGTGACCCCATGACCTTTTTTGGATTAAAGTGAAATGTATGGATGGATTGCCTTGACGTTTGGTCCAGTCATTCATGTTCCCGTCAGGAAGAATTGTAATAACTTTAGTGATCCCCAGACTTTTCATCTAGTCAAAGTTTTAATTTGTCGTAATACTTTGGTTTATGACTTAGCATCAGCTGTACTTTGTGTTTAGTGCTAATTGGCAAATGTTAGCATGCTAACAAAATAAACTGATGGTGAACATGTGAAATATAGCATTGCTATTGTGCGCATGTTAGCATTCTAACGTTAGCATTTAGCTCAAGCAATGCTATGCCCAAGTACAGCCTCAGAGAGCCGCTAGTGTAGCTGTAGACTCTTAGTCTTGTTAATTCTGTGTGAAATGTTTTTTGCCCAATTTCTGTGTTTCTCTAACTGCAATGGAGAATTTTTGGTGCAAATGTAAAAAGACTCTACAAATTGTAAAATATTGAGCTTAAACATTAATATCTGGAGATGTAAACTGATGTCTTTATTGGAAGTATTTTACGGTTTGGGCATTAATTCCTTAATATCATCTACATCATGCTAATAGGGCTAAAGATCCAACTGAATTTGACAGTAAGAGGACCTGCATGAGGTATAGATCCACCACTTCTGGGAGATATTTGTCCATGCAGGGCTGCTGAATGCATTCAAGTGTTTGTTTAAGTGCACAGCACGCCTCTGTTTGCCCCATCCACACGTTTGCCCCCCCCCCCCTGTTCTAGGCCAATCTCTTCTCCGAGCAGGCACTCGCCAATGAACATCCCTGAGCTAACGAGCGCCTCATCGATTCGTTCAGGACAAGGAGAGATAAGAGAACAAACAGGCTGAAAAGCAAAGGGTGGGGGGGGGGGGTGGTAGTAAAGAGACAGAGAGAATGAGGCAAGAAGAAGAGCAGCAAGGACCAGGAATTTAGACAGTCTTCGCCTTCACCATGTTTTAGAACTAAAAGGTCTTCAGGTTTGTTCCACCTGCAAATCGAAGGAGATCTGCATGAAAAACCGTATATGTTAAATGTCAGGGCTGTATCATTAACAGGCTGCTCACTTGTATGACTGAACAATGATTCACCCAGCTGGAACTGTTCCTGGTGACACCGAAGTGTGGTGTTCGTGTCACATTACCACTGTACCTGTGAGGAGCGTTGACGCTGCTGATAACTTCCTAATGATATCATCTCTCTTTTCATCTGCAGGGAAGAGTCTTGCTAACAGTGAGCTGAAATAGTCTGTCTTACTGAGTGACAAACTTTTTATTTCAACTGCAAGCATGGTTAGATGAAGTAAAAACACAACAAAGGCAAGCTGAACTTTGGCAGTGCAGGACTGTTATGATTTCAAAGGCAGAAAACAACATAAAATAGGCCCGAAAGTGAGCACAGTTAGGCCATCAGTCAAGAATTGGGCATGTAAACAGCAATT
The DNA here is from genome assembly GCA_005408345.1 of Macquaria australasica. Taxonomy (NCBI): domain Eukaryota; kingdom Metazoa; phylum Chordata; class Actinopteri; order Centrarchiformes; family Percichthyidae; genus Macquaria; species Macquaria australasica. Next base: position 460,469 of record SEMN01000241.1, on the reverse strand, counting down.
TGTGTTATCCAAACCTCACTTTTGCACCTTTCTCCTTTCTCAAACCCTTAATTTGCTGTCACACTAGTGCCAGTCTTCGCAAATATTCACTTCTTCTCTCATTCACTTTGGTTGAAGTCCGTGTGACTGACGAATTCAAGAATAGCTTTCTTGTAGTGGTGCGTGTTCCAGCAGATTGTTCATCTTTGACCTGTGTCTTTGGGCAATAGAAACAGTGATGCATTTTGTTTTCTACAATCCTACGCTAGCTTACAGGGCAGTTTCCTTAGAATGAAGGCTAATGTGACCCTATGACAAAAATAGATGAAGCTAGACATGCAAATGTCTTTAGGTGAGCTTTAAAGGTGAAAATAATAAGTCTGAGGTTATGAAAAACCTCTTTTCCGTCTTAAAAAAAGGTGAAATTTCCAATTAATTTGATGACCTTTTGCCCTTTTATATAATTACAATTATCTTTTTAAGAAAACTCTTATTTTGGGCTACATCCTGTTAATTAGTGTGTATGAGTAGTATGCATGACCTAGTATCATTTCTATATGCATTTAAAGGATCTAAAGTTCCCTTGTGGTTTCTCATTTTAAAGTGTATACTTTATACAAACAAAAATAAGATGTGAAGCATACAGTCAATATTTTTCACAATACTCATCATACTCGCAGTGTTGGATTATCTTACTGGGGAACTTTACAAGGATATCAAATGTGTTTTTATACTAGAAATGAATAGTCCTAGAAGAAAATTAAGCCTGCAATCTATAACTACAGGACACCCACAGCATATGTGCAAACAATTTAATGTAAATGACACATATTTAAAAATGAACAGCAGTCTTTTAAGCAAGCGTTCGGATCTCACAACTAAATACAATCAACATTAATACATCAACATGATTAAAACCAAAAATCTCCAATGGAATCATTTTGTCCTTTTCCCATTTAGGTGGATGTAAATTAATTAGTACTACACCTTTCTGGAACATGTCAAACCTGATCCTTCCATTATGCCACACACATCCACAAAAGGGAATTAAATCCTTTGTAAATATCAAACTAAGACCTCCCAGTCACAACAAGGACTCTCCTTGATAGCTGTCTCACAAGCAGAAGCTATCAAATGAGGCGGGTTGCTTGTTTGGGGGTGGTGGAAGGAGGGACTAGGATGAGGGCCAATTCTTCTTAGTGTCAGCGATAAAAATCCATCTGATTGAAATTGCAGGCCATTATGATATGAGGAGTGGAGTGCTAGAGAGATGGGTACAGACGGGGAGAAAGAGAGAGTGGCTGCACAATTGCTGAGGTGCTCCTTTCTTTTCATTTTCAGATGAAAGCTAATTACGCGGTGTGGCGAGAAGACGGGGCGGCGTGCACGATGCAGGAAACGGGGAGCCGAGGTGGTTAATTGGGGTATGTGATTACACAGGGCTGTAGTTAGAGGGAATTAGGCAACAACACACTCGGCAGCACAGCTCATCATGGGGAGAGTGAAAGGAGCAGGCGATAACGCTGATATCCCCCTCACTCAGCAGACCTTGCCCTCAGAAGACACTCTATGAGGCCTGCAAACTGAGATCTGACTTTTAGATTTCAAGTAAAGGTACAAGACTTTTGGTTACAATATTTACTTCATAGAGGTCACTTCATTTCAATTTTCAGTTTCTGTAGATGATAGACTTTTTCTGGCTATTGCTGCTCATGCTTATACTTTTCCTCATACTTCAACTATAATCAAACTGTTGTTGCTGCTGCAGATGTAAAATGCATCACTTCCTGTTCAGATTATTTCATTTATTTCTCTATTTTTGTCCTGGGAAAGACCTATGAGACACCAGGTGTCTAGAACAGCAAATTTGAAACTCAATTAAATGGATGACAACAAATAATACAGTAAAATTATCTGTATTATAACAGTGAACCTTTTTTATTGCAAATTTAAAAAGCAGTGGTCCAACTGTGCGTCTGCCTGGATCAGAGTCCAGCAAAATTGTTATAAACATTGGCCTCAAAAAATAACTAACTTGAAGAATAGTGATAGACCTTTTGCTGGATCTTGTCACCAAGACAGAAATAAGTGAGATCAAGAATACTCTGCAGTACGCTGATAATAAATAACATTTTAAATAAAAAAATAACAAGCCAAAGCCAAATAGGAAGTAAACTAAATGGCTACAGCTTGGTCTAATAGTTCCATATAACTAAATCTAATGGAGAGGTATATATATTCATAGTACAGTAGATTTTGATACTGAAGTTTCGATACTGATGCCGTAACAATACTTTGAGAAATATAAACTCTACAAACCCTTTTTTTTTTTTTTTTTTTTTTTTGGATTGAGCAAGAGAAGCCACAGTTCTCAAATTTTAAATGTTGTCTAAACACAATCAACCATACAAGACATTTGCTTAATTAAAAGTGACACTCTTAAATTGGCAATATTTTGATTTCAATCTGGTACAATCTGGTATCTGGTCTAAGAATAAGTAATGCCACCATTCGATACTTCACAGTTTTGAAAACTAAATGTCACAGATGCATTTCAGATACTCAGCCTTACTTTAATGTAAAGTTGCATAACAATAAAGTACATATCTGAAAACACATCAGCAATATTATAATATAATATTGTAACGTTCTGTGTGAGGAGGAATGATAAATACTGGTAAAAGCAAAGCTACACAGTCAACTTCCTTTATTTCTAACATCTCCAGACCTACTAATATTTATTTTAACTTGCCGAAAGAAGGTTGGTTTGCTGGTACCACTGGTCATCTGCTGTTGAGCAACTTCAGACGAGCAACTGGTGGTTAAGCGCTTATCTCAAGGCTCTAGTATTCACACTTTCCACCAAATTCCTACCACTGGTTCATGATTCAAACCATCAGCCTTCCACTTACAAGACAATTTGCTAATTTTAAAGTTCATGCCAAGCTTTGAACCCCATCAAAGAGAACATTTGTATTGGAGGCCTGACATAACTGCACCTTCACTGTTATATGGTCAAATCAGCCGTAGAAGAGGATGACCTAAAAGCATGAACCCTTTCTCACCGTGAGCACTATCGATGACACTTCAACGACCTGCACTCTAAATTTCCCAACATTATCTCCGTGCTAGATGGTCGTTATTGATCAGCGTGTTATTCAAAGTGTCTCCCTGCCTCTCCATGTTGAGCCTTCTCCTTTTATGTTGAAGAACAAAAGGACTGGCCATGAAAAGACGTTGGAAGGGCTGTTACCATTCTGCTGCAAAACTAAAGGGAGCGTTCGACTGGGTGTCACTGGTTATAAGCACAAAGTTCTGCCAAAGATGTATTTATGAGGCTAAGGAGAAGGAACTGTAGCACCAGGAACATCCATCTTCCTGCGTCTTTATCTCCTACCCTCAATAGATTGCACTGGCATCACTCAACTCAGGTCAATACAGATCACCTGTGAATGTTTGAGGGTTACATGCATATAATAGTGCCTTGAGTTTGGATGGAATGATTACTGTAAATGTAGGCAAACCTTCATGTTCAATGCATGGGAGTTGGAACTACAGCGTCAAAAAAGAATGAGAAACGCACGGAAGATCAGTATCAAGCTGAGGTTCAGTGTTCGTTCTTGACCTTGGAAACAGCCGCTTTTAAGAGGAGAGATTGAGTTAGCCCAGTTTTCGTGTAATTGTTGATTTTGACCACCAACTGTTTCTTGCACATGATGCTAGCACTCGGAATTTAATAGACTGTTAGTGCTATGAACATGCAATGAAACATGGCAAAAGTTAAATAAGGAAGATCACGTTCCGCCTTTATTCCTCTATAGGTGAATTTTTGCTATTTCTTCCGCCATTTCCGCTTTCCCATGCTGTCAAAGTCCTTACCTTCACAGTTCTAGCGTCACCATATCTAGCCGATGATCTTTCTGCCAATCCGTCCCTGGATCGGACCCTCCACCTCCCCATCACCGCCATTACCTCCCAGTTCTGGGAGATTCCACTGAAGGTTTCCATCAACCACCTGCTGGCTTTACTCCACCTTCACCAGTGTCTAGACTCCTATCTTCTCATGTCCTATCTCCTATCGCTTAATGAAGATACTTCATATTGATGTATTGAGTCTAATCGCCAAAGTCTTCTCTGTTGCTAACCTCTCCTTAGTGAAATATATTTATTAAAAGATAGCCTTTTCAGTAATTCTGGTCATTTTAATAAAGAACGCCTTGTTGTTAAAATAATGCACGGCTGAGTATACAAATAAAACCTTCAAAGTGGTGTCTAGGAAGGTTGGTGTTAAAGTTAATAAAAAAATAGACTAACTAAATATACTGTAGGCCTACACACCACGCCTATCTTGGAGCATTGTGTATTGGCCAGAAACACCTCCAACATGAGGTCCAGAAGACGAGGTTAATTCACCTGCAAGCACTCTATTGTCTCTACAGCTACTCTACATGTGTGATGTTGTGTGATCTTTGCATGAATATGAATCTCTGCCACTTCAGCGCTCTAGTGTCCGGTTCTTCCTCTTCTTCCTGTTGTGACCCGGCTGCTCCTTTTCCTAGCGGCCTGTTGTGTCCGGTAAGCCCTCTTGACCAGCCACAGTGACCTCTTGTATCAAAGCCACATGTGCAGAAGAAGTGGCACACATCAAAGGCGCCGAGCCTCACGAAATAAAACCATGTGTTGTCGCCTGACGCCTTTGAACCCCACCGCCCGGCCCGATCTGCGTTACAAAGCTTCAATTAGCCAACATCAGAACAATCAGCAACATAGGAAGTGATGATTTCCCTCTCCTTCTGTCTCTCTCATCGCAGGCCTTCTTCATTCACAGACGCATTGTTTTTGGTGAATTTATTCCTGTCTAGTCAGCTGCTGTTATTGTTAATCAATCTTAACCACCCACACAGTGATGAAGGTAACTCACAGATGAGAGCAAACATAGGCAGATTAGACTGAATGTGTTAGAGGCGTTGGTGGATGTATGAAAGGGCGGTTAGCATGATGCTTAGGTGCAGCAGTTGTGGGTTGTTTTTTAGAGATTTTAAAGGGTATTTTTGATTGATTAGATAGTATTCAGGGGAGACGGGAACTAAGCGTAAGAAACAGATGGGGTGGCACATGTGTCAGGTTAAAAATCTTGAAGTTGTGCTTTGCTGCACAGAGTGCTGTGCCAATAGGAAACTCTGCAGCTGTTTGAAGGAGAAGATGTGCTTGGTATATACGCCAGGAAAAAAACAATACGAAAAGATAATATAAAATGGTTGCAGGTATGTGGAGATATGGTGAAAAGGACCGCAGTCAAGAATTTATGCTTTGTTTTCTGCATTATGAAAAATCATAAATTGCATTTTAATCTTCCTGTATGGTCTTTCTTTAAAGGATTTCTCAGGGAACTCATCATTTTGTCTATTTTGCTAGAGAAACACATGTTATTAAGCAGAAAAGGGCAGAAAACTGGGTCTTGGTTGAGATAAGTCATTAAAAATACACCTTGAACAGAACTGTAGTGTCCTCTGGACTACATGTGCGGTTGTGGTGTCATGAGATAAACAGCCACTAGATGTCACTCTAAGATGTGATAAAAATCTAAAGCTCGGCCTGCTGTGCAAGTGTTGGTTGAGTACATTGATTCTCTAATGAAATATCAGCAAGTTGTGGGTGCAAAATAATAATGGAAACTTATTTAATACCAAAACATTTTATTCTGCTGATCTAAAAAAATACATGATAGTGAAAATTATAAAAGGAAAAAAATCACATGAATTAAGCACATCTTTTTTTTTTTAATCATAGTTTTACTTAAATGCTGCTGTTTTTAACACTTGAGAGTTTGAATGACATCACTTTTTTAAGCGAAAATCTTACAAATCTTAATTAACAAATTTTCAAAATACATGAAGAGCTAATATACTGTAATAATTCAAAATACTGTAAATGTTTGTTATCATTATTTAACATTTAATATCTGTACTGAAGGGAAGAATGCAAACAGTTTAGATGCATAATTTGAGGTTTAATTTAGCTGTTAGTCAATTTCTAAATGGTGGCGCTCATTTTTGAGCAAAACATTGTCATTTTGTGTTGGCCACTGTAATAAATGGCTATAAAAGCAGATGCCTTTATTATCCATTTTTACTCCCAGCCACCTAGTGCTCACAGTAAGCCACCTCTCAACAGATTGCCATTCAATCTAATTTATGCAGGGTAACCTTTTGTAAAATGTCCATATGCTTGATATGCCTCCCTTCACACAGGCGTGTGCTAAGCAGCTCACTGTTAACACAGATGGACCAAACTGCTGCAGAAATTGAGGTGAACATCTGTATGGAAGGGATCTAATGTACCCTATTGCTATTATATTGCTGTCCCATATGGAAACGATCCTCAGTGTGTTTATGAAATAGAAGGCAGGCAGTGTGCACGAACGCAAATGCACAGGACAGGGTAATGTTATCTGCTTGTGCATGCAGCCAAAAAAGTGTTTGATTGCAATATTTATAACTACATTTATCTTTATAGCTCATTCATAAAAAAGGTCTTATTTTATTAAAATAAATGACCAACAATTGGAATTTGTCTAATCTCTATGATGTTTTCAATTCTTTTTTATCTAGGACATATATTTTAAAAATGTTCTCACTTATATTGAATGATGAGGGACTATTTTGCGTCTCTGCACAGACAGCCAGTGATGATTGAGTTCAAACATCTTCCCCTCAGAAAGCTGACTCAAGGCGTACAAAGGCCACTGATGAGGTAAACGACTTTCCCTCTCCCCTATAATCTCCTTGTTTTGCTGCCATTCTGAAAAAGACATTTAAGGGGCTCTTTCCCTCGCCATTCACTGTCGCATTTACACTTTTTACCTCGCTGAATGAGGATTTCTGTGTTACAATTTGGCCAGAAAAAAATTATTAGGCAATAGATTCCCGGCTATCAGGAGACAATGGGCTACTATGAATGGCAGAAATGGTATTATCTCAGCCTTTTCAAGGAGCTGCAGGTTTCAAACTGCCAACTAATGAGTGAATTAATTCAACAAAAGCAAATGATGTTTCTCTCAGTCTCAATGGCAGCCTCGCTAGGAAAATTCAGAGGGCATTTTTCTTCAGGTGCCATGTCACATTGGAGGGAGAATGGTGGGTAAATAAAACAGAGAGGAAGGAAGCGTTTACAATTTAAATAGGCATTAGTAAGTCATAACCCTCGGAGCACGTCTCTCATTCTAGCTCCCGAAATCCATGTTTAGGATTCACCACATTTAATATAATAAATGCACTGTTTATAAATTTAGATAAACCCATGTGACATTTAAGTGTAATTCTCATTTAAATGGGACACTTTGCCTCCAAGTAAGCAAATGTGTTAGAATAACATGAAATCTGCATTCTATTACACACACCGAGTGCCATTGAGAGCTTGTTTTACATAATTTCACTGACTGTCTGAGAAAATGAATAAACAAAGAATTATGTAAAATGTTGTGATCTGAATTACTGAAATAATGCACATGATTAAGATGCGTGTAAGGGGGTGGTGGGCTGGCGCAGGCAGCGTGCAGTGAGTGCTGGTGGAAGTAAAAAGCAGGGCAGAAACAACTACTGTACCAGTGGAAACTCATATTTATAGAGAAGAAATGAAAAGACCCACATTTCATGACTATTTTCAACTAACTTCCAGCAGTCAACCACTATTTTTTACACAGTAAACTATAAAATTGGATGATAAAGATTCATGTCAACTGTAGGAAGTGAGCTTGCTAGGGGAAATAAAGCAACCTGGATAAAATGTGTTGGGTTTAGTCAAATCATCTCTTTACTGACCTCTAAAATATTTCTCTGCATACATAAAAATATCAACCAGATCACAACATGCTTCATTCAATATTTTTATTTTACTTGACAAATCACTTTTACACAATCTTGCGCCATATTTTGAAAGTATAAAACATTAAAACGTTTGATATTTCTTGGTTGTACAAGAGGTTTATGATAGGTAATGTTATCCAGATAAATGCTGTTACATGTAGATTGCTGCATCAGCTGTTTTTTTCTTTTTTGAAAAGTCCTCTGTGGCAGCTGGAGTCGGGCTGAACTTGTACTACATCAAGGCGATACCCAAAACAAGATGATTGAACTTTGCCATTGGCCCCGCTGTTGTTTTAATGGTGATGCATGGATTTTTCTTTAACATGCTGCCAAGGGACTCACATTAGCATGCCATTTAGAACCTGCATTCTTGCCTGAAATAACACTTATTGCATAATATCCCGATGAACAAGCTCCGGTAATATACCACAATTAAGCTGGAAAGCGTTTTGCATCTGCCAACCCTCCACTAGCCACAATTATTTGGCAGTAGGTACACAAAGGGTTATGGGCAGTTGTTTGATGGACACACAGGCCTTTTGATTTTTAATTGTAATTGTAATCCTCTCCACTTGAGGACTTGGAAATGCATCGTTTGAACCCCCCCCCTCCACACACATACACACCACCTCCCTCCATCCCTCTACCCCCACCTCCTCCTCCTCCGGTGGTGGAGATGTGGAGTATTCAACGGCTGCCCACTTCTCGCCCGCGTGCAGCATTAAAAGGTGTAATCCCACTGAAATGTAAATCACAGTTCTTGAAAACAAATTACGCACAAAGATAACAGGGCCAGCACTCTATCAATAAGGCATCAGAAAGGGCCCTGAGCAGTTTCTGTGTGTGTGTGTGTTTGTCTGTTTTATTTATATATATATATATATATATATATATATATATATATATATATATATATATATATATATATATATATATATATATATAATTTTCTTTCTGGGGGCCAAATTGCGGCAGACCTGTTATCAGGGGTAATGGTGAGCTGTCAACCAAGCCAGGTTGATTACAAGGTTATAGTAAACAATCCCGTCTGACTGCTGTGGACAGACTGATGGGGGGGACAGATGAGGAGCACACATCACATTCATCAAGCAGATTTAAACGAACGCTCAGGGGTTCGATGGTTGCCATCACCGGCTCCCCCATCTCTCTAACTCATGATAATTGCCCCTATTTCTGCGTCTCCTCTGGTGATTTTTCTCTGCAGACCTTTACTTAGTTATCCCATCTCTCCATCAAGCTGGTTGTACTATTAGGAGAGATGAAATTTGCGAAAGTGGCCCGTCAATTTGTCAGCTGCTAGGTTTCAGAAAAGGGATGTTGAATATTGGAAAAAGTGCCATCTGAAAATGACGGTAAAACCTGATGAGACAGAAAAGGTGTAAACGGACGATAACTGATAGGCACACCAAGCAAAGGAACGCTGGTAAAGCATGACATCTATTGGAAGATTGATTTGACATGTCATTCCGCTCAACGTTTATTTTCTAACAGTCATACATGCATATGATATACCTGCAAATTCTGAGACAACATTCATTTCCTGTTTGAAACACAGCTTTCATACGTCTTCTCTTCAGATCTGCCTTGCCACTTTCCACTAAGATGTGTGTAATCTGAGGGAGAGAGAGTGTGTATTTAAGGGGAGAACCAGCCCCGGCCTCCGCTTTGGCATTTCTGCCTTCAACAGTGCCATTATTGAGCTCAATCAGCTCCTTGTTAGTGCCAAAGTCATTCAATTAAAGGGAGCTGGAGAAACAAATTTGCTACAACTCGAGCTCGTTGATGTCCTGTGAAGTTGAGAGGGGTGCAGGGAGAAAGGTGGGGAGGGCGAGGCGGTTGGGAGGCTACGGGAGCGAGGATTCATTTCGGCGAGGTTGCCCCCTGTCCTGAGTTGGAGTCCTGATAGTAAAGATACATAGGCTGCCGGGGTAAGAGGCCAGGCTTTCTTGGTCCTTCTCCATTAAGGGCCGGGTTGAACAATCGTGTCCATTGTTCGGGCCGGGAAAGTGATGAGGTTGCAAATGGAATCCCGCAGAGGGAAACAAAAGATGAGGAGATCGTTTAGTGCAACCGGACTCTCGGGTAGGTGCCCCTCTTGGACACGTTAATTGATCTCATTTGTTACCTATACCTGCCCGATCAAGCTGCTATCATTGCCGGGTAGAAGGGGCGGGGGGCTGCCGAGCCTCGCATGGGCTTGCGGTGTCATGTCCTGAAATGATAAAGAAGACACGCCAAAACAAGCAAACAAAAAGGATAGAATGTGAAGAAAGTAAACAAGGGTAGAAAATAAGCATGAAAAGAGGTGAGGCGGGTGATGTAAGAGAAAGGAGAGTACAGTAGAAGCTAAACACAGAAAGCGAAGAGAAAGAGAGCAGAGGCGAGGGAGAGGGCAGCCTCTCCTGCCAGTCTGACGCTCTAGTCTTACAGGTTTCATTTCACCGCAGCTCCGATGGGCCCTGAAACTAGACACTCCCAAATATCCCAATTACACCTGCACTTCTTGTCCTTTTGTAATGGGAATTCTGCTTCCACCCCCCCCACTCCCCCACCCTCCCCCCACCCCTCCCTGAATCTCTGCAAACACAAAGTGGACAATTGTCCAGCATGGAGCTGATACGACCTGCTCAAACATCCATGTCTGTTTTACTGGAGGCAGGCGGATCGGATGTGCTTTTAATGGCCCTAATTGGACACTGTATTAGTCTGCAGTTATGTAAGTATTAAGTATTTAATTCGCATTTCATACAATATGAGAGTAAATTCCTGCCGCCTTTTGTGTGGTCCCAAATGCTGCACGTTCTTTTCAGTAGACAGTAGAGAAATTGGCATACAAATTTGCGCTTTTCCCGTAAAAAGTCATCGTGATAAATACAACTCCAAAGGTCCAAAATAGTAGAATACAATAATTGAGGATTTTCATGTTAAAATGTGAGTTTTTGCACACCAAGAACACACTGTGATGGTCGATTTTGTGGCATCATTGGTATTCTTTCCACATTCCTATTCGTCTACATTGCTATTTGTGTTCATTTCAACCTTTTTATTACCCATTGAAAGTGATGTACTGACTATGCACAGGCCAAGGAGTCAGAGGAAGTCTCTGAGGACTTAACCCCCAGTGTTTTCATGTGCTGATTTGCTGCCTTCTGGTTGAGCGATGGTGTGCGTATCCTCTTGCCCTCAGTGAGACAAAGTGCAAGTTTGTTTGTTCAAGGTCTCCGAAAAGTGAGCGTGCGATCTCTAGCTGTGCTCTTTTGTCTCAGCGTGTCTTTTGCAACTTTGCCCCCCCCCCCCCCTCTTGCCGGCATGTCTTCTGAGCTGGCATGGCAGGGTGAGAGCTCTCCAAGCTGCCCGCAGCTTCTCATGCATCCTGCGTGGCTGTCACAAGACGAGATGGGCGCCATTCAACCCAATTAGTGAAATCCACTCTGATGTTGGGAAGAGGGGGGGAAAAAAAGAGGAAGAAATCAAATTTTTATTTCGCCCCCTGTCCGTCATCTGCCAATTTCACTGGAAGTAAGAGAGTGGCACCAATTAATAACCGTGGGCCGGAGGCGGCACCAGCACTGGCACAAGAACAGCATGTTTCAAGCGTCGGGTGGCATCATGCAAGGCCTGCTTCTCTACCGACGCTAAAGCAAATGAAATGAGACTAATAGGGAGCTCGTTTCCAGCTGCTGATTAAAAGGCCTGGGAGCTCCTGAGGCATCGCCCATGTCCAGGTCTACGTCTGGCATCACGGGGCCTTCACATTGCTCCTGTAATGTCATTTTGGACATCAGCACGTCTGTCTCCCTGAGGTCATCCTTCTTCAGACTCTCTCATTTTGTTTGTTCTGCAGCAAAGGCGGGCTAGGAAATCTACACTTTCCTTTGGGGTGTTAATTAAGGGGAGCATCCAAAATTAATCAGCAAATTCACTAGGGCGAAGGGCGATGTGTCTGAAGGCCTGGAAACAAAGTCCGTGAAGCGCCCGCGGAGAAAGGAGCCCTCGGCTATGGCCAGGCAGAAAAACAAGTGCACAGACGGCAATCTGACACAAAAATTCATGTAAGTATAAAATTTTACACTCATTTTCCCTGTCAGCTTGTCACAATGAATTATAAAGGTTGATTCGCTTATCTGGCTAAGGGAGATCACACACGCCCGGTCATCTGAACACCATCATATGGTCAATGTCTGCTGGTGGAGACCTGTGCTAACCACCAAGCTAAAGCTACATCGGTAGAACCACAGGAGGTTGGACACTTATCCCACTTGTGTTGTGATTCTCAACCAAGAGTGTGCAGACAATTTCAAAATTATTCAGCAGTTCCGAATTCAAACGACTCCTTTTGTTTTGGATTTCTACCTTCAGTAAAGAATTTCTTTTGCAAGGTTCAGCCACTTCCTTTCTCCTTTCATTCACCTTATCCCCACTTTCATTACACCAGCATACTTAGATAACTCTCCATTTTTGTCTTTCAATTTATCTTTGGAGTTTTTTTGCCACATTCTCTAATTAGCACAGTGCCTGCAGGCTATTTGTGACCTTTCCATATGTAAATAGATGGATGCTTCCCTCCCTCTCCCTTCTTTCTCTCCCCCTTTCTCTCCCTGCCTCTGACTTGCAGTGACAGGATGAGTGCAGTCAGAGTGAGCCAGTGCTCATGTGTGGATGGATGACACCACTCAAGGCATGTTTGGCAGCGGCTCCGGCGATACCAGGGAGCGAGGTGTTCGGGAGCGTGGTGATTGACAGCTGCCAGGTGTGACACTGCCAGCCTGACACAGTGTGTAGCAACTGTCTCCTGTCACTTCCCCTCTCCTCATCGCCCCTCGCGCTGAGGCGCTGCATCACTCACGCTGTCCTTTAAGCCCCTCTCGCCCAGGGTGCTTCAGCTACCGTGCAGCTGGAGTGCACTAACTGCCGAGTGCACTTCGGAGAGGCCTCGCCGCTCAACAGCTATAGTTTCTTGATCTAGGACAGGGGTTTGTTTCATACGTCAGAGTAGTTATTTTTGTCAAGTTGATATTGGCTAGCGGTGGGGAGCCAGAACATGGAATCTGTTGAAACTTTGTTTCTGTAAAGAACAAAAACGACTAACTTCTTTGCTGCTATAACGAAGTCTTCATAGATTGCGAGATCTGCCACCTGTGATAAACACTTAGACACCAAAATTGGTAGATAACCTTTTTAGGCTCCTGATACATCAAGTCAGCCTCAAAGAACTAGCACCAAAAGGCCGATTAATCCAAGGCCTCATGTTGTCTTGCACCTTTTGAAAGCAGTGGTGGAACGTAACAAATGTACCCAAAAAACAGAACTTAAGTACAGTTTTGAAGTATTTCTGCCATTCTGAGATCATTCTGTTGCAAGTACTTTTGGTAGCTTAAGTATATTTTCCTGACAATATTTTTTACTTGCAATGGATTATTTCTACATTGTGGCATTCCTCCTTTACTGACGTAAAAGAGCTAAATACTTTTTCCACTGCTGTTTACAAGCTGCATTGGAATATTACGAAAAGGCAACAGCTGATGTGCACACACTTTCTGCCTGCCTGAAAGTTAGTAACAAGTACAGTAGTCTGTATTTGTAATCCATCAAGAATAACCTGAAGAACAAAGGTGCAGCAAAAATGCAATGGTCAGCCACAATGCCCCAGTGGTAACCCAACGGTGGCCCTGCTGCAGCCAACAGTTGGCTTGGTATGCCAAGACCTTAGAAAAGCATGCATAAGCAAAAAAAGTGACACTTTGAAGACCAACAATAGCAGACAGACATAACTTATTCTATTAATTGAGGCGTCTCCTTTCATATGCAGTGGTATGCTTTTTTCATTTATTTTCTTTTTCTTACAGCTGATATCTTTATTGTGCATCCAGTGCAGCTGAGTGAATTAATTCGGTTACATGGAAAAACATATCAAAGGACGTTGTGAGTAGCCAACACTCGCAAAGGCCCTGCTGAGTTTGGGGTGAATATTTAAAAATTCCTTCTCACAGCTGAAGTAGAGTTGCATGCAAGTTAATGTAATTCAGCCATAAACTGGTGTCAGGACCCCAGTTTGAATAATGGGCTGCTTGGCTACTCACCAGGCTCGGCTCGCAGAGACAACTTTGGGGAAACAATGTGAAAAGAGTGCATATGAAGTTGGTGAGAAACCCTGGCTGCTGAAGAACTTTTCTCCGACGCCAAAAATGGAATACGCTGCCGGTATGAATCCCAATATGGATTCTTATTCCTCAGAGACAATCCAAAGTGTTTTTACGCACATTAGCATATTACAGGAGAAGCGGCTAGATTGCCAAACCAGATCACTTTAAAAGACAAATGCATATAGCGAGTACGAAAGTGAACCCAGTTGTTATGGCATATTAATTGATGATAATCTCTTGTGCCAGTTCACCACTTAGAAATGGGTGATCTCTGACCTGTGCCGGTGATAAATATAGATGCAGAGCGGGAACGGCAGCTGATAAACACAAATGAGCGCACGCACACGCAGCAAATAACTTAGGAGAGTTGTCATCCTCTGTGCACGCCGCTCGACAGACAAGACACAGCAAGTAAATAAAGCTGAAATATATGCGGCATAATTGTTTTACCCAGGCATTACATTTAATGCATGAATAATGTCTACAAATGGCAGGTCTCTTACTTTCATTTTCCGGAGAGAAGTGTATTTACGGACTGCTGGTGGTCCCTGGAGGGCCCCTGTCCCCCCCCTCAGCAGTATTTAATACCTCTAAAGTGCATAATTGCTGATCAGAGAGTCTGCGATGCTCTGTGTGGTGTGTAAAGGACTTCTTTCAACAAGGAATGGAGAAGGGAAGGGGGAAGGAATGCTACACCTCTGGTATCATGTGCCATATTTGTTCACAGTGGCTGGTAGTAGCAGGGACAAACACAACGGCAGAGTGGCTGTCTCAATAGCGGGTTGGTATCTCTTTACCTTGGTCTTATTGTGCGAGGGAACAGGCTTGGTTGTCGTGTAGCGCTGGCTAACCATCAGGTGCACAGAAAGCCACTTAATAAGTAAAGGCTCACAGTGTGATTCTGATCTGGCATGGTGACCTCTAGAGAGGCACACCCACAGGCTCTCTGTGTCCCTTGGTGTCCATGTCCCCCCCAACCACAATGGATGGCGGGGACGTGACATCAACATTATTTCCTCCCATTCCCTAACCGAGCACCTGCTCAGCCGCCAACCACCACCACCACCACCACCACAACCCCCTCCCTCCAGCCCCCAGAGTGGTGTCCCCGGCCAGGGCCACGGCGCATTCCAGCCCGACACTGATGCGAGGTGACCGGACTGGGCGGTTCACACGGCCCCTCCAGTGGCGCTGGGGCTGCAGCCAGAGTCGCACGCAGACAGCTGGAGGAGATGGGAGAGGAGGAGGAGGATGGAGGGCACAAACAGCCATAAGAGAGAACAAGTAGAGTTAAAGTTGACGGGTTCAACAGAGCAGCTGAATGTCAGTAACAGCAGCCAAAGCAGTGCTTGAAAGTGAACAGACAAAACTTGTTAAAGTGGCAATCCATGAGGTTTATGTGTTTTTATTTCGGCGCTATCTTTGGTTTTAAGTTTGCACCGCACGTCCTAGTAATCAGTGTCTTTCCTTGGATCTTTTGTTGATAAAGTTTGAGTATCTGTACCTATAATTTTGCTAAATACCCAACTTTTCTTCTATTTATACCAAACAAATTGCTGTCTCTTTTTTATATATATGAGTCTACAACAGGGAGTACTCTCTTTCAACTCTTGAGTGTAAAAGCTATCATGAAGGGGCCCGTAAACTGGATACAGGCTGAATCACTGTTTTAATGCATCAGTCAACAGTAGGGATAGCAAAATGAACATTTAGAATTATAATTTCAAAGCTAAAGACATAGCTTAGCTGCTCCCGAAATTTAAAGCTAAAATGTCAAACTTTAAACTGTCCCTGTGTCCTTGTTCTTTGTCCACTCCAGAGAAAAAAATTTTTTCCAAGAGGACAAGACATTTTTTTATTGCAAGTAATTCACTTGAATCTTGAAAATGTTGTGCTCGTATTGTTAGTCTCCCAGCTGTTACTGTTGAATAAAGAGTTGTTGACTGAAGAGGATAATCTTGAGAAGAAGATAAAACATTGAGAAAGTGGTACACTAAAGTAGCGCTTTGCACTGATTCAGTGGTGCACTTTAATATTTTCAATCAGAAAACTCCTGTGTTCACTTTTTGTAGTCATTGTCAGTTTTACAATGTAAAAACAAATTTAAAATAATTGTTTTTTTATGAAAAAAAATGCAGCTTTGTACACTGTAGCTTGAACACCAAAATGACCAATTTATTGTAATATTTAAATAATTAATAACTGGTGATACATAAGAAATCCAAGCTCTGTGTCTTCATTAAATATAACTGCTCTCAGGCATATTCTGTCACCCTGACAAATATTTCACTCCTTCTCAAATGCAAAGATGGGTAGCTTGTGCTATCAGGAAAGTGTTAATTAATGAAAGACAAACCTTCTTCAGCTTGGTGCACATATGCAGGCATAACCCCAGCTCTCGCCTTGCACTCAGGCAGCCACTTATACACTCTCTCACACACACACACACACACACACACACACACACACACAGACGCAACCTTATTAGCTGGCGTCCTTATGTGGGACCACTGTTTGTCGGTGAGCCGTTGCTCCACTTTTTCTTTTTTTTTGAAGGAGAGACAGAGAATGAAAGAGAGAGGCCTGAAATAATTTGTTTAATTTGGAGCAGCTCCCAACTCAGCAGGTGAGAGGAAGGGGGAGAACAGAGTGTGTGTGTGTGTGTGTTTTCTTTTTGTG
Source organism: Macquaria australasica (assembly GCA_005408345.1). Classification (NCBI taxonomy): domain Eukaryota; kingdom Metazoa; phylum Chordata; class Actinopteri; order Centrarchiformes; family Percichthyidae; genus Macquaria; species Macquaria australasica. The sequence continues at coordinate 443,782 of SEMN01000241.1, read as the reverse complement.
TGCGGGCCTTCTCATCATACGGCGGGGGGAGTTCGGTGGCAGATCAGGGTCTCACTTCACTTGCCCCAGCTGCAGACCCTCGGCTTGTTGGTTTGGGTCATGATGACATGTGGAAAGCAACTATCCCCCCCCGCCGCCGCCTCCTACCTCACCCTTCCTCAGTCCCCCCGACCCTCCAGCACCCCCCTGCCCCCCTTCCTCCCCGACCCCGCCACCACAAACCCAACTCCTAATTATCTCTGAATAGCAATTTTATTGAACACTAATTTGTAGTAATGAATTGTGATAGGCGGCGAGGCAGAGAGAAAGAAAAGAAAAACTTCACCCCCTCTTCCACCTAACACGCACACACATGCACACACACACCTCCCTTTGTTAATCGTTAGGGCACTCACTCTCACCCAGAGCTGTTGCTGATAATCAGTGTTATTCTCCGTGTTTGACCCTCGCTGACCAGATAAGATGTTCATATGATGTTCAATTCAGGTTTAGTTACATAAGAACAAATGTAAGGCGTTAGATGAGCCAATTTGCCTGAAAGGGCAAACATAAGCATGACTTAGAAAATCTAGTAATACATTTGGAAATGACTGATGCTTCACTGTGGTGGCTGGACTTGCACCACAACCCCTGCAATAAATTATTTTTCTGCAGGTTGATGTCAAGCTGCATGCAACAAAAAAAACAACCAAACCACAAACACTGATGTGTCGCAATTTCATCTAAGGGCACCCTGGACCCCTGGTTCTCTCTTTTGGCAGCACTTGGTCACTTGAAAAAGCAGCGAGTGAAGCGGTTGAAGGGCACTCGAAGCCGCGGCTGAAGCCGAGGACGAGGCAGTGATTCAGCCGGCAGGGACCGCCGCAACAGGACTCTCCGTCGTCAACGGAAACAAGAGTTCTCATCAGGCAGGCCGGGGTCACGGGGTCAAACCAGCCGGCCCCGGTACAGATGATCCTCTCTGTCTGTCTTTTCACTCTGTCTCTCTGGTGGCGTAACATGGAGGGGCGTATGCATATCCAAGGGAGAATGAGTGGATCTACAGTCATTTTTAAGACCCTGTTTTAATATCTGCAGCAAATGTGTCATGAATGTATGTGGATATGAAGAGATTAAAGAAACTATATAGTAAAGTTCAAATGTTCCTCTACATGCATATGATGTTTTTCATAAATTAAGACATTGTTAAAATTAGATTTTGTTTGAGAGATACAAACACTTGACAATAAGTTGTCAACTTGATGCATCACAGATGTGCTTAGTCTTGATTGGCTCACCTCACTGACATTAAAATCCTTCGAATCGTGCACATTTGCATTTGGAGGTCATGTGCAGGTGCAAGGTTTTAAAGATTTTTTTTAAAAGTTTTAAGTAAGACTGTAAAAATACATTGAATTTGTGAGCTACACATACATTGGCGAATGTATTCTGGCGAAGTTCAAGTATGAAAGTCGGGTGGATTCATAATTTTATCACTGTTTCTCACTGACTGACACAAAATGTGATTTTCTTTCTCCAGCATTTTGGGAAGTTTGAAGTTTATTGCATCAAAACTTGGGAACTTAAATACCAAAACTGGATGACCAAGTGGGACCCAAAACTGCTTTTGGTAATTTGATTAATTGCACATTTGTTGAGAAATTTGCAAGTGCAATATCAACTTACCTGGCCCTGTCTTATAGAGGGGCCCTTTGTCAAAATGTAGTTTTAATACCCATATTAAATTAGTTTACATTTTGTTCACATGGTGCAAATTCTTTAAGTTGTGTTTATTCAAACTGTCACACACTATGTAGGGGTCCCAACAGCAGTTTTGTACTCTGGGGCCCCCCAAAAGGTTAAGCCAGCCATTTTAAATGCCTACATTTTTTTTCACTTTTCCCACCTGATCTTTAATGCCACTTTAAAAATTTCCTAACAGGAAATTAGCACGAACAACACAGGTTGACTCCTCCCTTCCCACCATATTGACTTCATTTGCAGGGACTGGTCCTCATTCAGTTTCATTTAAACAAAAAAACAAAACCCATCCCTTTAGCTAAACCACATTTATTTGCAAACCATATCCAAGAACATTATCCCAAGCTATGTAATGTCTGAAAACAAAATAATGAAAACTGAGTAATATGGGGGCTAAAAATCCCACTCATTTAAACACTGGCTTTGTTTCTTTTTCTTTCTTTTCCTTACCTACCCAGAGCGAACAAAGCCTTGCCGTCGCCAACTTTCTCCCCATGATTGGAAGGGATCTCCAGCCTATATCTGGTCATACAAACACTGTTTGCTCTGGGCTTCCTGTCTGTGGACTTACATTACAATGTGTAGATTTAGAGATTGGGAAACTAAAGTCGGCAGGCTTTTCAGTTGGATAACGGCTTCCTCTCTCTTTCAGACCCCCCCCTTCCCTCCTTCTCCAGCCCTCTGTCTGTCACACTGTCGTCCAATACCAGATGGTAGGCGTTCAACGCGGAGACCAGAGCACCGCTAAGCTAAAATACCTGATTACAATTCACCAATACAATTCAAATATCATGGGCAAGATTAAGGATAATACCTCTGTAACAATATCATTTATTTTTTTCCCTGTTCCCGTTATCCTTGTTTTACTGGGAGAGGAGACTGCAAAGCCCTTTCTCAAACAGATAAAAGAAAAGATAACCTTTTTTTTTTTCTTTCTCTGTCCTCTTCCTCTGTTCCTGAGGGGATTATTTATTCTTTTTTCCCCTCTGTGATCTGAAGCGTTTTTCATAAAGTGCCAATAAAAATAAAACCGATAAGAAAATAATATTTTAACAAGACTTTGCTTCACTTTAACTCAATAATTTAGGGAAATAAGTAGACAAATAATTGGGGTGAAAATATTTATAGGATGTAAATTGTGACCTGGCTGACATTTTGCAGCCATGACAATAATGAATGAAAATGTTATGCCAAATTCATATTTATGCTGTTTATTCATATTTGACGAATATATTCAATTGCAGTGCAGTCATACATATACATTGTGTTCTTGTAAATGCATGAACTACACTAATAATTAAGCTTCTTATTAGTGGTGACATATTAAATAAACCTAAGGGCAGTTTTACTTTATGTAAAAATAGTAATAAATACAGCTATCATGTAATTTAACATGCTTATTATCATTTTATATAATCTGATATAACCTAGAATTAGACACAACCTGATGGAAATGCATGTTTTAAGTAATTATTGAACAGTAATACTTTTTGTTTATATTACTACAGATTTAGGCAAAAATGGAAAATACATTTTTATTTTATTTTATTTTACAAGCTGTGGTGGATCTTTCCTTAAAATTAATAACATAGAAACTCACAGTAAGGAAGATTGTGAAACAAAAGAAGACAGAAAACATCGTATCCAAAAAAAAAAAATACTATGGGAAATTATTTAGCATTTCCTCTTGTATCATATACTCTGCTAAGAGGGTTGCAATGGCTTTTTATTAACCAAATTAACTGCAGTTCATATAATGTTGTTTCTCTGGTGTTTCAGTACAAATCAAATGTCTTGGACTTCACCTTGACTTGACTCAAATCTAATTTAATAAACAGTAAAATTCAACAGATTTAATGTATCATTTGCAGTATGGAAGTATTATATATGTTTTTAAGCATGCAAAACAATAGTATTCTACAATGCAGCATATTTGTTGCTATTGAATTATAATGCACTGTTTTATTTGCCAAGCTTACAAATCATCCTATAGTACGGGCTGTATCTGCTATCTGACAGTGTTGCTTTGCTTTATGATCATAATATTAATTAATGTTAGATAGTGAAGAAGTTGGTGATAATAGTGATATATTCGCCTCTGAGGTTATTAATAATGAGAAGCAGAATTTCACTGAAGGAGGTTCAGACAGGAATATAGTGGATGGTAAATCTACATAAAGTTGTTTTTCAATTCTTGAATGGGCTTTCCCGTCATTTAGGGGTTACATGAGTTTATAAGCTGAGCTCATAATGTATCACTGTAAGAAATACCAAACAGAGGAACTTTATTGTATGTGAGAGTGTGGTGTTTAACCACAAATTAAAATGTAAAAAAAAAAGACCCTTAAAGGTGAATACTTGTACCATTACATCACTGGATATAAGCGTTAAAATAGGATTGCTCTGCTTTACAGGAACAGAACACTGTAAATTATTCTCACAGTAGGGATAATGTTTTTTTGTCTAAACTGCACGGACAGAATGAATAATTTCTACTTAAAATGTTCTGTATAAACTAAGCATAACCTCACTGCAGACCTTATGCCCAAACCTGACTTTAAATTAAAAAAACAAAAGTAAAAATACACAAACTGAGATCCCAATCGATGTGACCCTCAACTTTTTTAGCGACTTCTTGCTTCAAGGAAACACAACCTCAACTTTCCGTCTGAAGCAACACTGCCTGATATGCACACAGTTCACACTGTACTGCATGTGTCGCTGGTGTGGTGCGGACACCTCGTATCTCCAGGTTTCCACACCTGGGGGTGGGGACAGTTTTCAGCTTGACCCCAGCGTGCGTGTTTTTAAGTTGATCCAGCTGCTTTGGAAAATGTTTTATGAATCCGGGGGGTTGTAGGCATGTAAACGAACTCACGAAACAGCCCCCTGCCCAAATTGGAGTTGGGAGGTTTTTCAACTGACAGCAGCAAGAGAGAAAGCAGCAGTTGCTCACTGTTTGGAGGCGAGTATGTTATTCTTCCACGGCCAGAGTGTGTTTTTTTTTTCGCTCAGAGTGTGATCTCTGGTGTGGGCAGAGGTGCGTCTAGCCGCCCACACCACTGGCACTCCTTCCCATGTAGCACCCATAACACCAAACCATTAGTGGCATGGCAGTCTCTACCCACATCTCAACCACCTTCATTATTCATTCAGCTCCTTATTTTTGTTTGGTTTCCCCTCTGGCTCCTAATTAATGCTTAATCGAAACTGCTGAACTGAGCTGGTAGAAAATTCATGAATATTAAAATCGACCCTGACGTTTTTTCTCGCTTTCTCCTCTTTTTTTCTCTCCTTGTTTTTTATTATTTTTTTTTGTTGGCTTGTCTACAGTAGTAGCCAGGCGGCATTTATTTTTGTTGCTGTCAGAGATTTAAGGCGTCATGTTTCTCTCCCACTTTTCACTGTTGTAACAATGATGGAGGATAGGAGGCAACAGAGTCGTGTTTTGCCAAATTTCGAAGTGAACCGGGAGAGTTTTCCCTGTCACTTTGATGCATGCTGCTTCAGCTCAGGGGCCGCTTGAATGCAGTTTCACTTTGATAGAGGCCTGTAAGTGAAGCAGACAGAAAAATCATCTGGGTTTAAGACCCTCAAGATGGCTATAAACGTAAATAGATAAACACTGTAACGTAATAACAAATCCCTTGATGCCTTTCGGATATTTCCTTAATTTGCAGAGAAAACTTGTTAAAGGAGTTTTGTTTCAAATCACTTCCTGTAAAATAGATTTCTATTGACCTGTGCTGACAGGGCTGTTTGCAGACTGGAAGCTGTGAGACATCCCACAACCCAATATTTGTTTTTTATAAGTTTCAAACTGCAGGCTCAGCATTAGTTCTGTGATATGACCAAGGCTGCTAAGTTCCTTCCCCTCTTGAATCTCCTCAAATATTGATTTCTGGATTGATCAAGTTTGGAAGACCACTCAGAGACTGTTTTGGCCTTGAAGATTAAAGGATTAAAGGAAGCAGTTTCCAGGCTTAAAATGACATTCAGAGAATTCTTTATATGATGAAAAAAGGATGTTTAAATATTTAATATCATCTTTGAAAAGTCACAATGCAGTTTAGTAATCAAGGGTGCTTACTCCAAAGTTTAAAGTTGTGATAAGGTTTTTATTTATAAGTAATAAACTCTATAGTGACGCAGTGGTGCGTGCAAGGACTCCTGATTTTGAAGGGAATTTACCAATTAGATACGTTAACAAACTTACAATTATCCAATCATTCATGCAGCTTACAGAAGATCACTCCTAAATGTGTTTCCTTGTTACCTCTAATGGAACATGATTATGAATGTCTCCTTGGAGGATGCTCTGTCAACTCTCTTCAAAAGAGTTTGTGAGCAGAAAATCATTTAAAAATATACACTAACCACTGCTGTTTATCATATTTTATTAAAAAAAAATCTGAATCCGGAATGAATTTATTTGTCTGCACAACTTTTACTTCTTTCATCATTCAAAACCTCACACAAGATGTACTTAAATAATAATATATGATTTATATAAACGCTCCCCACAACAACACAATCATGTTGCTCTTTGTAAAGAAATGTGTCTATATTTGTTCTGACTAAATTGATGGTGGCATTGCAGGCAAACCAAATTGAAATCTTGTGACAATTTCTCTGAAGTTACTCAAATACAATTTGACTTCTGACAAGGGGGATGCAATTTATAAAACAGAACATGCCATCAGTGGAGCCCGGCATTTGCATAATGAGGATACTTCCATTTCCGCCAGCAATGTTTTTGACAGCCTCTAACTAAAAGCCGTGGTGGAGAGGAGTGAGAAATGTCAATACAAATAATCCAGAAGAGGCAGAAAGAGGGGCGATCGGGGCAGCCACCGGATCCATCAAAGAGCTGGCGAACAAAACAAATGGAGTTTGGCAAAAAACAACAACAGTGTGCTCAAGCTGCAGTGATGCTAGGTGACCCTGGCAGAAAAGGGACGGAGGGGCCTTCTGCCCTGAGCTACAGCCTTGACTCTGAACGCACCGGAGAGGAGTCGGACCGCAGGAAAAACTACTCCAGAGGTTGCTCGGATAGGTTGACAAATCTGACTCAACTGACGCTAATGCCATGTAGCTCTTTTGCTCTAATTGTTGATTCAATTTGCTAATGACTGATTTGATTTAAGTGGCAGGCACATCTCCATGTGTGCAGGACATGGAGAGGAGGAACAAAAAAAATAAATAAATAAAACGGACTGGAGGTGGCGTGATGGCTTGTCACGCAAAGGCTGCTCGCATATGAATATTCCATGAGAGTTCACACTTAATTGTTTCTGATTTGTTTATTTTTTTCAATACAGTGCTTTAGCGCACACTCCATCAGTCCCTGTGTTGACACCCCGTGCACCCCCCCCCTCCACGCCCACCCTGTCTCCCTCCCCTCCCGCTCATGCCACCCTCTCCTCACCATCCCCCACACTTTCACAAGTGGTGCTCAGATGTCCATCAAACACAGCAATGAAGGATCACTATAAGTTGTTGGAGCCTGTCAACAAAAGCACTCTACCACTTTTGTCCCCCCTGTTCTCCCCTTGTTGAGCCCGCTGGAGATCTCTGATGTGAAGGAGCAGATGAATTTCTAACCAGACATTTTCGGGGGCCCCTATTGAGCGCCGCTACCTGTTGCCAATGCAAATGGATTCCAACTCCAAAGATCCAAAGGAAGCGCATTGTTCCACCACCGAGTGTTTGAGTCCACTTGCATGTTGTTTGCCTCTCGGAGTGGACGTGTTACTCCGGTTAGATCAAGAATAAAGGTTGAATGTGACCCCGCGGTTGCACTCGGGTGTTGCGTTTGGGCGCACAACGAGCGAGCGGCAGCACATGGCAGTTCAAAGTGGCTGTCTTTCCAGTTACCAGCGGTGCCGAGAGAATTTATGAGAGCCAGGGTAAACGTTTCTGCAGTGAAAATTGTTTGTGCAAACGCTGATATAAATGTGTTCCAATATGGAAACTGTAACATAAGGAGAGCATGAAGACAAGAGTACTTACCCACATGAAAGCCATAAGGGACGACCTCAGACTGAGCTCCTTTTGCTTACTGGAAGCATTGGCGTCCATCCGTTTGTAACTGCTTCAAGCCTGTTGAGAGTTCTCCTGTAGGTTTTTTTTTTTTTTGCCCTGGCTCTCCTATACCTTTGTACATGCCTCGTTCTGGCTGGACTTGTAAAGAAGCGAATCTCTTTCCTTTTTGCCTTTTATCCTCTCCCTTGATGGGTCTTTTGAGCTGCATGACTTGCAAATCATGCCGTGATATTGAATGGGATTGACATTTTCAGATGTAAATACATAGAATATTTCATATTTGGTAATGGGCAATGGAAAGTGGATGGAAGTCTAATTATTGTATAATGATATTTTCCCCTCTCAGATCTGCCAGGGCCCGGCGAATGTGTTGCTATGGAGATTATGAATAAATATGGCCATGTATTTATGTATTAATTCATCTGTGTGGATATTTATTTGGTGTTTGTTCATGTATTCATTTATTAATTTATACATTTGGGTCGTTGTTGCATCTGGACAAACAACCCGCTGTGATATGAAGAGCTTCCCTCTGATTTTGTGTTTGAACTACCGGAAGTTGGAGGGAAACAGCCAATCAGATGAGATGACACGTGTTTTAGGACTTTCCAGAGGGAAAAAAAAGACAAAAACTGACAGAAAGAAAGACAAACTTTACTGATATCTGTAAGTTTTTTATTCTTCCTACTGTTGGATGTGAGTTACTGTTGCAAAGCCTGGAGAAATCTGAGACAGGTCACAGGAGAGTGACAGTTTAGGGCAGTTTATATTAGTATTGATAAATAAACATTATTTAAAACATCTGTCAGGCCCGGTTAAATATCCTCAGTGTGGTTCAGTAGCTTCACCAACCCAGGGCATCGAATATTTAATTATTGTACTAACTGAATAATGAAAAAGTCAATTTCCAGACCGACGCCCCGTATGCAGAAGACAATTGCATTTCTAATATCTGCATGTGAAATCTTCTTCACACACCCTCCCCTTCCCACGTCCCGTCTCGATGCCTCGCAGGGCTCGCGAAGCCTCCTGCATTACCATAGCTCTCTTCCTGACTAAGTCTGTTCCTCATATTCACTTGTCGTGGCTAATTACGTGTTTAACCCTGTGCTGGTGAGCTTGTTTTACATTCAAATTTATGGGGACCTCGCTGATCTGAAGGAGCAGGAATGAGCGGGGACATGACGGCGAAGATCAGTCTTCTGGTAATTGATTATCCTCTTAGAAAAAGGGACAGCTTCCAGAGGGCTGGAGTCTTTGAGCTGTTGACCTTTGACCTCTGACAGGGTTGAAAATATAAAATGCAAAGGTCACAAGTGGATGGAGGGTGGCAGGAGTGTACATTTATATTTGTATATTTGCAAAATGATGGATTTACTGTATTTACTTTTCCTTAATTTTGACATTGTTCTGGGAGCTACATTGTATCTTATTATTATTATTATTATCATTATCATTATTTGTTCTGTAATTTAATTTGCATTTTTATTACCAGCAAATGCAAATATTTCTGTTTTCATATTAACACGATGCTGTAGCAATAATTTTCTGATCTTGTTGCTTGTGGAATAAATAATTATGCATATGTTGTCAATATTTACATTTCCACTGTTTAATTTAATTCTAATGGAAGTCCCTGGGCGATACGAGCAGCAGCTAATAGAAGAGAAATGATTAAAGCTTTCTCCATAATAACCCTGCTGAAACACAACTTGCTGTACTGTAATCTAATGTAGCATTTCAGTGTTTATAGACTACGGCAACTGTGATCGCTTCTATCGTTGATTTAATTTCCCGATGTCATTTTTCAAACCCTCTTTAAAGGACATCTTCTCTGATAGGTTTTATTAGTTTTGGAGCTAAATAAAAAGAAAACAATTGTTTGTGTGTGTGTCCCTGCATTGGAAATATACTTCTTGGGTGTGTGTGTGTGTGTGTAACAGCTTGGACTCGCTTTTTAATCATTACCACAAACCCTCTCCTCTTTACAGTGGTTCCATTGTGCTGTAAGCACTGTGTATGGTGTGTGTGTGTGTGTGTGTGTGTGTGTGTGTGTGCGTGTGTGTGTGTTTGGCATGCAGTACCAGGCTGGGTCAAAGCAGCTTAGTTCCGATCTGTTGGGTGACCTGCCCGAGCCTCGCCGGCCTCACTGACCCGCATGATTTCATTATAGAGAGGTGAGGCGCATGCCCTCTGCACACACTCACAAGTCACATACACACACATGGAGGTATGTGCACAAATACAGTTAAGGCATATATACACACCCGGGCGAACATCCACTATACAGGCACATATACATACAAACATTTAGAAAATAAGTCACTGACATTCTCTTTTTCTTGAAACATGCGGTCTTCATTTCTCACAACAAGCCTTTAAATGTTACTGTGTGAAGAACTAACTTGATGATTTTCATGTTTTCACTTAAATTCAAGGACAACATTTCAAATAAAAGCTCCATTCAAATCTGCATTAACAAAAAACCCCAAACTATTGTTTTTCTGAAAAAAATTTTGAGACACATGGCTGTAACGAAATGAAACAACAACAAAAACAAGCCACAGTATGTGGTCCATTCAAAATTGCATTGACAAAAAGCCAAAAAACGAGGTTTTTATGAAATCCTAAACAATTTGCAGATACAAGACAGTGAATATATTATACAACACCAGAAACAAGCTACAGTATGTAGTCAATTCAGAATTGCATCAACAGAAAGCCAAAAACAAGATTGTATTTCTTAAATCCTGAACACTTTGCAGATACAGTACAAGACATTTACAACATGATACAACATCATACAACATCAACAAGAAGTTCCAGTATCTGTTCTGTTCAAAATTGCATTGACACAATGCCAAAAATAAGGCTGTATTTATGAAATCTTAAACATTTGGGGATAGAAAGCAGTAATGGCATGACAACACCAAAAAACAAGCTATCAGGAAGCAGACAAATGTCACAAATGCATGCAAGTTGCAACTAATGCGTCCACTGTTCATTTCCTAGAAAACCATCTCTGGAAATTAGTAATTTAACTGTCACCCGAAGCAACAAGAAGGTATTGATCCTCAGTGAGTCAACTTCTCACGATGAGATATATAAATACACCTTTGAAAAACACATTTTATTTGTTACTGATTATAAAGCATGTCATACGAAAAGCCAATTTCTGCATTTATTCTTAGACACACACTTAAATATACTTTTAAAAGCAAAATACCTAAAATCTCATTCAGACATCCTGCTGACAGTAAACATTTCTTCTGTTACAACATAGATGTGTGTGTGTGTGTGTGTGTGTTGAGGTTGGTGGTGGTGTCGGAGGAGTTGTGCTGAACACGATCACTAGATGGCGATCTAGGTTAAAGCAGTGTGCTGCTGTCGGAGCCTTGAATTGCAGGAACACAAGGCTTGTCAGCAGTCTACTGTTCTGTGGCAAGTGATCCTCCTTATTGAAGTGTACACACTCATAGCATGTATCGCTATGGAATATGGAATAGGATTTGGTTTAACTTTTGCTGGGATTGAGGATTTTTTTTACATGCTTGCGAGGGATGCATGTTCTGAGCCTGAAAGCACAAAAACACAACACTGCTCTGAGATTCAGAACAAATATATCACCCCAGGAGAGATCACACCACAGCTAGTATCAGATTCTTAATTAGGTAAGATTATGTTTTGACCCCAGCTAGCCCAATTAGGCTTCAGCAAGATCATGGTGACAAATCCATGCAAGAGTTTTAGTTCAATTTGTTTATTTGTGATAAAAATAAAGAGGAGTAGTAATTAAAACGTGTTGGAACGATGGGGAATTATAGTAAATCTTGTCTCAAGATTTAGGGGTGAAAAAGTCCTGTTAATCCCAAAGATATCACAAGATCCTTTTAAAGTGTTTTTCCTCACATAACAGGGTGTTCCTATCGGCATTCTGTAATGGTCACACTGTGGTTCTTACTCTAAACTTGCATGTTTAAGTTGGAAATCAATACATGTGACTTAAAGACGGCAGTGTCACTTTTAACACATAAAACAGCAGGAGGATAATCCAAGCTACGGTACTGTATATTATCAAGGAATTTTGAAGAGACATTTTCCCTCAAAATTGTAACATAATGTAAATGATGATAATCAAAAAAAGCTATGTAGAAGCAGAATTCTGAGTCATAGGTATAACCAGGGTTTTGAGTGCTTTGTTTTGTATTTTGATTGGCTCCACAGTGGTCAAATGTAAATCATATTAGGAGAAAATAAGGATGAAAGACAGTAAATAGTTGAAAGAAGCAAGGAGACAGACAAGGTACAAAATACCTTATTTTTTTAGAATGTTCTGGCGCAGTTTTTCTTTTGATTTTAGCAAAACTAAAATCAACAGAGAAGCAAATGATACTGGATGTATCTGTTAATATAACTGCTTTTGTAGCACATTTTCTGGCCAAATCTACTTTCAATACATGGAAGAAATACATGTACTCATTGGTTGAGTTACACCTCAGTGGGTGGAGCTACAGGTGTTCAGACGGCACTGTTGCTAATTGGTGGAGTTGAAGAGCCAAATATACAACAATGGGTAGGGGCACCTTTTGGACACTTTAACCGTCCACCTTGCAGCTTCACTAAATTTTAAAGTTGTAGTTTCTTGGAAGGACATCCAAAAGGAGGTACGGGTTGGCAAAAATATGCAATGTAGACCTTCTCAATGACCCAAGAAAGTACGGTTGAGTCCGTTTTGAATCCATGTTTCTAAGCACTTTTGCTTTTCCAACAATGGCTCAGAGGGAAGAAAATTCATGTGGCTACTTTGAACCGCGAACATTAGCTAGGCTAGCTAGCTAACGCAGATAACTTGCACACCTCCTCTCTTTCCTCTTGACGTTTTCATTTGTGTGCTCAAATGATTCTTTTTTTTCTTTTTTTATTACTACAAAAGCACTATTTTTGCTAACATAACAAACAGCTTACACAAAACCAACAGTGTGACAGCGGGCTCACGTTTTAGCCCGGTTGTAGCTACTTTGTGTGTGCAGTTCTAGCACTTCACAAGCAAACATGGAAACTGTGACGGAAGCCAGTACTGTCAAGTTATCACCAAATTTGACCCATGCTGCTTTTGTTGGTCAATGTATAATATCTAATACTAGACATGTCATAACTCTTTGTGTTTACTCTTTAAAAAAGCGTATCTTTTCACTTGTGCTTGTTTTTCTGTTTCTGGAAACTGCAAACACTTTGTCGTGATTGACTGACAAATAAAATCCAGGTAATGGGATTTTCTGAAAAAGTTTTGCAATATTTGAAAGTGCTCTGCTCTGCTGCTAGCTCTATGGGTGCATCTAGAGCACCCTGAGCACCTTCTATGATTATATGTTAAAAAGAAAGGCAGTGGCAGGGAAAAGACTTTACATGTGAACACATCCTTAGATTACTTGTCCACAAACAAAATCTATGGCTCTGCCAGATGTTTCAAGTTCAACCGAAACACCTTGCCTGTAATGTTTTATGCACAAAACTGAAAGAGACACAAAACCAAGAGGAAAAAGAAAAAAAAAAAGAGAATCAAAGCGCTTTTATTTGCATAACCTGCATGCAAGCATTTACAATACACACATGCATACATCCCATCACTGTGGTATCTCATCACTTCTATCTCCACCTCTTTCGAATCTTCCTAGCCTTCTTTACATCAACTCTTTTTTTTTTCATCCTTTTCTTGTATTTCCTCCTCTCTCCTCCTCCTCTCTACCTATGCAAGTTGTCATTCTCTCACCATAATAGCGCTTCTCTGCCTTCATGTTTCTGGTTGTTTGCTTGAAACGTAATCTGCAGATGTTACAGAGGAAGAAATTGAGTCTAACAAATGGCTTGAAAGGCTCACGCGGCATATCAAGCCCAAACCAACAAAGGCAGACAAAACGCCCGTCTTTTTTCCTCCCCTCAACATCTGAAGTTGATATTTTCAACAGAATAGCGCGCGGCTGACGTTCCCTGAATAAAGAACGCTGCGTTCGCCGCTGTTGTGTTGTGTTACGCTGTCATTCTGACTTGAATGGGAAAGTTGAGGCCCGTTTGTTTGGTTTAGCTGCTGAGGAGAAATGGGTTTGTTTGATTAACATTTTGCTCGCGCATGTCAGTTTCAGCGCCGTCATTTCTATGGGGAAATGAAAAGAGCTGAGACTGGGGCTGTGTAAACTGTAGAATATAGGAAGCTTTCTATCTGTCCATCTATTTATCTATCTATCTATCAAGTAGTAGAAAACAGAATGGCTTTTTGGTTACAATGGGCACATAAAATCTATCTGAAACTAGCCTAACAGCAACTGTTATTATGGTCATTACTGCACACCATGACCCACACATCACTAGACATTACCTGAATCCGTGTGTGCATATATGTGTGTGTCAGTGCCTGAGACAATAGGCTCTGCTGCGGCAGGAGTAATCTCTTGGTTTCACTAATGTGCAGTGATAACATTGTTTTCCTCCCCAGTTCACAAAAATCACATTACACATCCACTGAGTAGTGTCCCATTTGGAGAGCCATGCTGCTGCAGCTTAGTCAGGTGCTACCTTGAATCTCGTGCAAGGCACTGTAATGTAGGACACCTGTTTCATGGCGGGAAATGGTAAATTGTTCGGTGTTAACAAATGGATATCCTACAGTGTGTTAAAGTGTATGAAAACGGAGATCTAAGGTAAAATGAATCCATCAAAATATGGTTAGACTGGCTTCTTAACTTTCTTTTAGATACTGTACTATAACAGCATCTTCTTTCCTTTATGTTACAGCTTGCTTCTCACTGTAACTGCCATACATTAAATGTCAGCTGTTTCTTTGACAGAGCCTAGTGTTGCCACAGTATCACTCTTCTCTGTTTCTCAACACAAGCTTGTTAACTGCCGTCATCTATACATAAACCTGTACCCTCATCTGTCAAGTCTCTAATGTCGAATTCACACAGGCGCCTCTTCCCTTCACCCTCACACCTGACTGATTAATTAGCTGCATTCTTAATAGCGAGCGACGTCACGTGCCGCATATTGTGTTGCGAGGTGAGCCGCCGCTGTTGTTGAGGTTTTTCTAACTCTCTTGTTAACGAGCTGATACTAGTTTGTTTATCATCAATTTCTGATTGTCTTGTTTTATAAGCCTCTTGGGATCTCTCCCTCTCACCTGTTCTCACCTGTGCACATACAAGTGATTACATGGAACTCATTGGAGGGATTGCTTTGGCAATAAATACTGAGCCAAGGGCCTGTCACGACTGAATGAATGTAACCTACAGCAGAAAATTTAAACATCTTTTAGAGCAACTTTACTCCGCTTGGTGTTTGACACATTCACTCACACGCACACAAGGGTGCTTATAGACAGTGGTAGAAGAAGTACTCCGATCTTTTAATGGTATAAGTATCAATACCACAGTGCAGAAATACTGGATTCAAAAGTAGCATCAGTATTAACATCAAACTATGCTTAAAGTACCAAAAGTAAAAGTACTCATTATGCAGAATGGTCAGTATAATATATTATGGGATTATAATTAGTGATGCATCAGTATGTTAACGTCACTTTAGTGTTGCAGCTGGTAAAGGTGGAGCTAATTTGAACTACTTTAGATACTGCTGGGTAGTTTGTTGATTACATTTTGTATTAATAATCTGAATCTGTAAAATAAATGTAGTGGAGTACAAAGTGTAAATGGCATAAAATGTAAATACTCAGTACTAGTACCTTTTAAAATTGTACTTCAGTACAGTACTTGAGTACTTTCCACCGCTGCTTCACGTATCTATAGCCATGAGTCTAGTGGTAAATACAGTAAAATTGTGGGTAGCTCCAAAGGGTGATAAGAAGTGCAATTAAAACTTCTCAAAAACAGTAATTCATGCTTTTTGTTCTTCAGAAAACCAGAATGATCATACAAATGAATGATACCTACATCATACGCATTATGATTTTATGACTTACTTGCTTGAAAAGCAAGTAAGTCACTGATTTCAGTTCAATCAGTGCACGTATTGTGATCTTATTACATTCTATATCTCTACATACAGCATGTTAGCCATCATCTAAACAAAGAAATGAAAAAACTGTTTCTGGTCCATTTCATAGCCATCCGTTTTTTTTTTTTCCCTGTCTGACAACATTTTGGTGAGCTGCTCCTTTGACCCATGAATTTCAATAGCCAGTGGGATGGAGGATGCAGAATGTAGCCTTTTAAATGACTGGCTGACTGTGCAACAAGCCAACTCTTAAAGGGTTCACTTAAAGGTACAGTGCAGCGGGAACAGTGGACTGGCTGTCTCACTGCAAGGGAGCAATACAAAAAAAAATTAATAATAATAATAGAACACAGAAAAATGGGTCACAGAGTGAAGCCAAAAAGTCTTGGCTCCTGGAAACTGACCGGTGTATTTTTAAAGATGCAGAAAAATCGAATGAGATGTATGGTGATTGCTGCAGCTCTCAAAGAAACAAAGTGACTCTTTAAAGGTCTTTGCCATTCTCTGCATGGTGAATCACATTCCAAGACGTTTTGTAAGGCATTATAAATAATTGCATTTCTGCTGCCTTCACTGTATTGCATTAATTTCTAATTCTTCTCTAACACTGAGAAAATGTATTAGCATCACAGAGGAGTTCTGACTTGAATCAAGGCAATATAAAATATATACTTTGTTGTCAACCCTATACTTCCACTCTCCTTTCAGGGATCAATAAAGTTCAATACAGTGTGATTCAGGTGAAGTTTACACCCCTTTCCACGCAGGAGCATGTTTAGCCCTGACACAGTACCTTGTTTCCGTATCAAATACGCAATAATCTGTAAAATGGCCATGAGGTGACCCTCCCCTCGTGCCCTCAGGGCTCCTTGACCTCCTCCCCCACCCGTGACACAACGTGCACGGTGGGGATCCGCCGCGGCCCTCCTCTCCTCATTAACCTCGTCTAATTAGATGGCAGGGAAGTCCATTGTTCGTCCTAATGAAGCCTCAATGGAAAGACAGTGCCTCGGCTGGCTCTTCTGACACGGCTGTGAAATTACAGTCCCCTTTCCTCGCCATCCCTCCCTCCTTCCCCTCCGCCAGCTTGATTTCCCCTTCTCCCTTTCCCCCCCCTTCTCCTCCTCTTTCTGTTGGGTTTCTTGGAGAGCCACCGCTGAACTTGGAGGTTGTCTGTCAGAACGGCAGAAAGATTGAGAGACAGAAACAGAGCAGCGAGCAAGGCAGATAATCCGCGTGATAGCTCTACACATTCCCATACTGCTAATTTTGCTCCAGCAGCACAGCCCAGGGTAGCATTAGCTCTGCTTAGCGCCCCCAGTATGGATCCCATCCACTAATTACTTGAGCTGCCGTGGTTCGCTGAGATTTAAGTACCACCTCAATACCATTATCTTCCATCCCTACAGCCAGCCCCTGTCGCCCGGGCCCTTTGTAGTGGAGGAGCCGAGGCTGCAGGGTTATTGATACAGGCCTCCCTTGCAGATAAGATCCACGGCGGTGTGAAGGAGGAACGCTACTGTACCATATGGATCTTAAGGGAGGTGAATGAACTTGGATCAGCGCCGGAAAGGGGAAACAAAGAGCGCCGAAGGGCTGAGAGAGTGTGTGCATACACCTATGTGAGAAAATCAAAGGCGCAACAGGAGTGCAAGGTGGTGACTTGGGGTTAAAATTGGATGGGGTATTATTCACCCTCCAGTGTGTTTTTTTGTTTTTTTTTCCTTTTTTGGTTCTTTTCTTTTTTCAGAGGTGGGGGTTTCGCTCTCTGCTCACCCCAGAGCGACTAATTACAATTCACATGTCACACACTCCACACATAATAAGAGTTAGGAAACAGAATTAGAATATTCCAAAGGCCTGCAGGGGGTGTCATCTCAGGAGAAAGAGGGGAAAGTGTGTCTCTTTTTGGAATGGGGTGAGGAACGGGGAGAGAATAGACTGTGCATGTGTTTATGTGCCAGTGTCTGTGCCATGTGCGTAGTGGTGGTGTTTGTAAGGGAGAGGTGGGTGAGTGGGCGGCTTGGGGGCAGAGGGGGAGGCGATGGAGGGAGTGTGAAAAATCTACAACGCTCCCACGCTGTGCATTCCTGCCTGATGCCGTCCTGCCGATATGCCCGCCATCCCTCTCTCTTCACACGTCGGGCGTCGCCTGCTTGGCATGCCGGCGCGGCTGCCTGTTAGGGTGGCAGAGGGGTGGTTGTGGTGGTGGTGGAGTTTTCAGGGGAGGTGGAGGGCAATTGAGTGACATCTGCTCTGCTGAGATGAGGGGCAGGCGGGCTCCTGGCATTGGCGGCTGCGGTGTCGGAGGCGTTGGCACGAGGCTGGCTGGGTACAGCACGGGTGGCGGCGCCGGCAGCAGGCGGTGGATGGCCTTAACGGAGAACCGTTTGCTCAAACAGCATGACATCTCCTGGAATGAAAGCACCCACACACACACAAATACACACTTCTGTCAACACACGCCCGTTTATGCTTCCATGCACACAAACTGGCACTCCGCCGTCCTCCTCTTGCTCTGTCACTTCCCTCTACTTGACTATTTCTCACCTCACACTTCAGGTTTTCTCAAAGCCGCCATGTCCAGCACAGAATTGCCATTCAAAGGCGTTTTCATCTGCAGTCTACTAACGTGGACAGTGTCAGCGCGACACCGGGGTTCATTTATGTTCCCAATTACTTTCCTCGCCGCCTAGTCCTCTTCCATCTCTACCTGTCTTTTTCGTCTTTTATCCTCGTTCTCTTCAGGTTTCTCTTAACCAAAAACCGTTAATGAACCATGAAGCTGACATCTGCAAGAAAAGCAACAACTACATTAATGTGAGCGGCGGCAACATCTCAAATCTCTTGTCTTGTCACCTGCCACCTCCCAAGGAGAATACATAAGTAAACGGGGCAAGAAGAGGGACGGGAAAGTGAAAGCACGTTGAAGGAATGAAGTTTAGTAACTTAGAGCAGGATGACGATAAACATGTTGATAACTAGCTAGCGCTGTACTTTTGTTGCTATTAAAGCTTAGCTGTTTTTTTTTCAAAATATATATAGAAGTTATTAGCAAATAGTCATTTTCAGTGGAGGACAATGGATTCAGGTAACCTGGGGGTGACGGAAGAGAAAAAAAACCCAAGATGAGTGACGTTTATTAGATTGTATCTAAACGAATCTACCACTCTCCTCTGTCTTTCTCTCAGAAGTTGTTTCCCTCCTCTTTCATATCACCGCTGTTGTCGAGGCACTGTGACGCTGATGCGGTGTAAATTGATTTCCCGGAAGATGTGATGGATGAATAGAGAATGAACATCTTCATCGCTGACCCCGGCGCCGATTGCTTCTCCCCCTGCCCGCGCCGATGATTGACAAGGCTGCTAACGAGTGCCGTCGCCGGTCGTGTTATAATTTCGCTGTGTTGAAAACAGCCGAGACTCGGCCCCAAGGTAATGAGCTTCTGGAAGAGAGGGAGGAGAAAAGGAGAGGAGAGGCTCACCCCGGGAGAGGTGAAATAAAAGAGTGGGAGTAAATAAAAAAAGGGAGACAAAGCACATGAAAGTAGATTAGAAAGAAGTTGAGGTTATCATCGACTTGAGAGGGGCCGTTTCATTGTTTATCTGCTGTCTTGATGGATGTCTTTCAAGCTGGGGTTTCTTAGCTGCAATGTATTCATTTCTCAATCGCTGAGAGGCACGAAATTTCAAAAGGCACCATAAAACGTGGTATTTGCATTAAAAGTATTTGATGTAAAAGTGCTGCGTGCTGCAGATTGCATATCTGAGAGTGCACGTGTGTGGATATCCAAGCTGTTTTTAAGCAAATCCCGTGAGTATGTGTGAGCAAGTATGCATTTATGTGAGTGTCTGCATAGGCATGTAAGCATGTGTAAGACTCATGCATGTGTTGGTGTGTGTGTGTGTGTGTGTGTGTGTGCTTGTAATTTATTCCTCCACGTTGAGGGCAGGTCTCTCTCTGTTTATTTGGATGATTAGGAGGTGACAATATGTTGCTGATGATCAGGTTTATAATCAGCTAGCATCACAGATTATTCTAACCTTGATTAAAGACCTGCAGTCTCCCTATCATCTCCCAGCTCAGCCTAATAAGATAGGACGACGCTCTGATTAATGCCAGAGAGCGACTAGTCATGACACAAAGGACAGGCCTGCATCACCGCAGGAGGACTCGGGGAAACTGTCACGCATCATACTTTGTTGTCTTTCTGATTTGCCTGCTTGATACAGGACCTTTGTCTTAATTATTTTTCTTTTACAAATTAATCCGTGTGAGACTGATTCAGTTTTCATTACCGCAATAATAAGGACGACGTTGTTGACGTCTGCCGTGATTAGATATCAAAAGAAACGTTGCGCCAGAATGTTACTGCTGTGCATCCATCTGCTAATGCAACCGACGGCTCTCCCATTTCAGAATAAGTCATAAACTCGTCAGCAAACTTTCTTTTGTCTTCGCTGACAATCATTAGCGTGACGTGCGCACAAACACACGTGTGTGTGTGTGTGTGTTTATGCGGGGGTTTGTGTTTTCCTGGCAGAGTGTTTGATTCATTATGCTGCGAGGTGTTGTTGAGGTCCCGGAGGTGTGTAGGAGAGGACTGAATGAATGAGTCGCTCTCACAGGTTGTCAGATGATGAAAGCACTGATCCAGGGTCTCTGGCAATCAACCGGCTGGAGGCAGACGCAGCAGCCTCTGGCCTTTGATTCAGTTTCGCACCGAACAGCGCGGCCCGGCCTCTCTCTTTCTCTCCAGCCCTCCTCCGCCAGAGTGGGATCATCACGTACTGTTGGCGAAAACAATCCTCCGGTTTAGCAGCAGTGTCACGCTGAGGAGGAGGTTCAGTGATCCGCTGTTATTACTAAGCAAAGGTTGCTTACTGTTTTCTTCCCTAAATTACAATAAAGGTCAAATCTCTGGGAAGGAGAATTGGATATTACTGTACAGGAAAGAAAGATTTATTTTTGTTGAGTGGTTAAAAAAAAGTTATATTTTACATTTTCAGGATTAATGCCAGTAAATGCATCAAAACTGGGTTTAATTGATTTCAGCTGCAAGCCTCTACTCAGCTGTTTTGCATCATTTTGATTAAAGTTGCTGGGGCCATCAGCCAATCAGGCTCCAGCATGGTTAAGCCTAATGTTTTGTTTGGGACCTGGAGACTCAAAAAACACACATAACATTGTTTTTTAGGGTTATACTTCATGATTTGTTTCTAATTGCATGAGTGTTGCTGATAAACATGATTTTGAACTGATGTTTTTAGAGACCCCAGATGTAAAACAGATAAATACAATGGAGGTTCATATGTTCTGTATCTGTGATTGGTGTTAACAGTACTTTTTACACAGCATTTCCCTCCTAAATCCCAAATAAGCCTATTTGAATTTCTTTTTACTGGAGTTTCATAAGTTTGTTCATAAGAGTTTGACCTCTCTGGAGTCTTAATTGACCCCAAACATAAGTGACATCACTCTGTAGGATAACATACTGTACATTTATCTGTCTGTGAATGACTTTTTGGCACAAAAGGAATATATATAAGTTAATGCATAGCCCATATAACATATAAACCATTAAATATTTGCTTTGTTGGTGTAATAACAATGCTTTATGGTCATTTCTATATTTTGTCACCATACCACTGACATTTTTTCTTCAATTTCTCCAATTCTTTCAATTTTCCTACATGCTGAGTTTTAATAAAGTCAGGAGAATAGTTGATTTTCCAATAAACATTATTATTACTTTGGTCTGTGGGGGGAATGAGAAAGTAAAGCCAATGCAATTATTATTATCCATTTATAACGGTTTAACTGTGTTTTTATGCAAAACATCATGAAGACCATTAACATTATAACATTTTTTAGCATGAGAGCCAACCCCTCTACTTCAAGCATGATTCTAATTCCCACTGTATCTCCATAACATTTGTCATGTGGGCAAACCACCTTCATCAACTCAAATCCAGCAACGATCTGTACTTCAGTTGAATTTCGCTGACTTGTTTCTGTACACGTGATCTTACATTTTCATCATGACGCATAAAAAGGTTTGTGTCACAGGACTGGAACCTGCTATGACTTCCAATTTGATTGACAGGCCTACGTTAATATTAAAACAACCCTATATATAGTGTAATATAAGTTTACTTAACAAGAAAGAAACAGTACAGTGAGTACAGTGCCGTGTACTGTAGTGTAAATGTATGTGTATGTAAGTGCTCTTTGGTCAAGGTGCCTTATGTGGCGCCACACTGAGCCGTGGGACAGTCTAAATGGAGGAGGTCCACTGATTGTGTCTTTCCTCTTTGATATTAAAAGCATTCTAGTGAGGATAATTTGTGTTTAGTGCCCTGCTGCGGATAGAGCCGTCCTGTTTGACCAACGAAGCTAACCTAATTCATCCCCTCCAAGTGTGCGCGTGTGTGTGTGTGTGTGTGTGTACACTTGTATTTGTGCTAAATGCAGAATAGCTGTTGTGACTAGCTGGGCGCACACAGAGCCTTGTTGTTGTTGTTGCTGAGAGAGCCTGTGTGTGCGTTTGAGGGCCACTGAGTACGTGACCTCTCCTCCAGTATCCCCAAAGCAGCGGCTCAGCGGGCGGGTATTTCATGCCAAAGCCCGGCCGCCCCGCTGCTCAGAGCGCGTGCCCTCCCCGAGCTCCCCCCTCCCTCCGCATGCATCCTGACCCATGTCTCCACGGCGATGGGGTGTCCCGTCACAGGGAGCACCTGGCACCTGGCCACCCCCTCTTCTCCTTTCTCTCTCCATCTCCCCCTCACAGGCCTCATTGGGGGGTCCATAATGAAGTTTCACATCTTCATTCAGGGAGCAACAGGAAGTGGTCCAGGCCTGGAGCGCGGTCAAGCTGCTGCGGTGCCACAGTTTGAAGGATATTTCAGTTCTGGGATTCGACCCTGGGAGGCAAATACTGTACTTGCTGCTGCAGGACAGTTGGAGTATGAGCTTCTGTTTTGTTTGTTATCTTCTTGTTCAGTCTACGCAGCCCTATGAAGCCAAGATTTATTTTTTAACACTTAAGAGTGTTAAAAATAAAAGATGAGTACAAGCAATAGTTCGACAGTGAGGTAAATATGCTTATTTGGATGAGAAGGTGAATACCACTCTTATATCTATTACTTGGAGCTAGCTTGGCTCCAAATACTCCGACACATAAACACCTGTAAAGCCACAATTTGCTGTTTTTACATCTTGCACATCAAGATATAATGCGATTAGTGAGCTTTAAAGGTGCTGGTATGTCGATTCTTCTCTTTTCAGACAGTTGGACAACTGTTTCCCGTGTCTTAATGCTTTGCTAAGCTAACAGGCTGCTGACTGTAGATTGATATTTAACATACAGACATAGGATTGGTATCAATTTTCTCATCTAACTTTCGGCAAGAAGGTGTATTTCCCAAAATGTCGCACTATGACTTTAAGTTTTGCTCGACCTCTGCTGCTTTTAGAAATATTAAAGTAACATTAGCAAGAGTCAAAAGGTTAGCCATGCACAGTAACATGTTAACAGTTTCAACTCAAAATATAATGTTCAATTGTTAAAGTGGAAGTTATTGCATTGCAAGAGCCCCAGTTAGTAGTTCAGGAAACACACCTGGACTTGGTCCTGATTGGCTCCTGACACCTAAGAAATGACTGGCACCCGTCTAACCAGATCATAGACATAAAAACAAAAATAAAAAAAAATGTTTCTGATTGTTACACTTGCAATGAATTTTGACAAAGTTTTCAAAAACTGTTCAAGGAGACATTTTTCTATATTTTTTTTCGTGGTAAACTTTGTGCGTTGTACCGATAACAGGAAGTTCTTATTGAAAATAACCACAATAACTAAAAACGCAAGTCTCTAATCTATCAATACATATATTACACTTTCATATTCATGCAACTTTCCATTGTACAGCAGTCTGCAGTATGAGAGTTCTACATAGTGCTACTGTTGTGCGTGCAGGGAGGGTGTTAAAAGGTTAAAAGATTTGCGAAATATTTGGAAATGGATATGGCACAACAAGATGCTGAGTCAGAAATAATGATATATAGTTTTGACAGTCGCTCCAAGTACAGATTAACACCACCTCATTTTTTCCTCTTAGGAGGAAGAAAGGTCCTCCTCCTGTCACCTCTTCTTTGCAGCTTTTCTTCTTTCCTCTTCCTTTTTTTAACTTCCACCTCCTGACATGACATCACACGGCCACTGACTCAGCGAATCACTCAGCTCCTGTCTCTTCTCTCTCCTTATTACATGCCGATTAGCCGCACAAAGTGGTATAAAAAGGTGTCTAATGCAATTACCCTAGTTAGGACGTTTTAATAGTGTGCTTTGCCTCAGAGATGTATGTGCCAGCCAGCCGCTGACATTAAATCAATAATCAGCCTGTCACGCCTGCTTGTTAATTCAGCGCTTTGCATTTTATTCCCCAACATGGTAAGATTGATTATTGGTAGCAGAGGTTTTGAAGTGGGGCAGGGGTTTATAATGATATGTGTAATGGAGTATGGACTGCGTTGCTTTAATTTGCATGGTAGGTACTGACTGAGATTTCATCTGTGGGATACTTGCAGGCTCTAATTTGTTCGGATAAATTGCTGTATGAAAGAACAGTAGTTTTATTGAGTGTGTGAATGTCTTTTCGTGCATAAGTGTGTGTGTGCAGGAGAAAGAGAATGAATCATGACTAAGTGAGAGCACTTCCTTTGTTTCTGTGTCCCCACCGCAGTCAGAATGCATTACTCAGCACTCATTTCAAAAAATGATCTCACATATTACTCCCTAAAAGCAGGCATTCATAACTCATTATATCTCTTTTCCATTTCATCCTCTGAATTGGTGACTGCATCTTCGTTCATATCAGAAAAGGGGTTAAAGGTCAAGTGCAGCTCCTTTTCTTTTGGTAACCGCATTGATTGTCAGGGTTCCTGTAAAAATCAATTTAGTGTGAACGCCTCCATCTCAAAAACGTAATACCACTTGTCATCTAGAGTAAGAGGCTCACAGCTATATTTTTTTTACCAAAGAAATATAGTGGATGAACTGGTGGAGGTACTCAGATCTTTAAGTTAAAGTGGCTATAATCAATATTTCCATGATAACAATATCAAATCACAAATTAAAACAATGTGACAATGTTAAAAGAGTCGCTCATGATGAACCTACCAGGAATTATAACCCAAATCTGCAGCTCCAGCTAAATAGTGTAAAAAACAATTCTGCATTTCTGGATTCAAAATGTTACTCCTACCATCAATTGAGTGATTCTTATCAAGTTGAAAAACTAAAAAACAAGACAAAACAAAACAGTCAAAATTGATACCCCCCGAACTGCAAAATATCCTGAAAGGTGCACAGAGAAGTGAAATCAGTCTTCATGGAGGCCACAAACGCGTCGGTCTGACAGTAAAGTTGTTGTAAAGTGTGGCTGGAGTTTTTACCCCAGCTAAGTATCTGCTCTTTCGATAAACTGAAGGGTTAAGTTCTCCTTTATGGGTTGAAAACATCCTCCTACTCCTACTTAAGATAAATAAACTTTACACCCAGATGGCCTGAATGAAGAATACAATTTACTACTCCACTTAGTACTGGGAAGAAGTAGGAAAACCTCAGATTTGAGAACTACATGACCACCCAAATGTACCCCCAACATAAAGACAAACACACTTGCATATTTAAGTATAGTCCCTGAAGAAATCAGACCAACACCTTCCCACCTCCTACAGGAGGTGTGAATCACAGGGCGCCCTGAGCAGACCTGCATCATTATGTCCTCTTGGTCTTAATTAGACCTCTATTAAGGAGGGCGACTACGCTATGCCAACACATATTAGCCAGTCACTAAGAACACATGATCCTTGGCCTCGTGGTCAGAGTGACCAGGCCTTGCGGGGAGACTCTGCCACTCATCCCCAACACTGCAAACGTCATTCGGATTCCATTTATGCACAGGCACACTCCGGCATTCCCCAACAAACCCTCCCCTCCAAGTCCAAAATCCCCAACATTTGTTGCTCAGCGCGTCCCTACTTCTCGAAAGCTGAAAGTTAAGAAAAGTGTGCAAATCCGCTCTTATCATTTATCACTTTAAAACTTGGATGGAAGGCGCAAAACAACCTGCTCAACCTTGGAGGAACGGCATGGAAATCAAGATGAGGCTTTTCGTGAATGTGACAAAGTCTCAACACTTTCCCCCCTCGATGCATAAAGTATAAGTTTCGCTGGTGCAATTCAAGGTTGTGAATAATGTGTTTTCACTAAACATTTTAATTAAAAAACATCCGTATATGGCGATTCAAAGAATTATGGTGCTGCTTTCTCACCCCCCCCCCCTCATCTGTCCCCTCTCTCTTCTAAGCCAAAGTAATTCTACTGCGATGCAATGATGCCTCAGTTCCCTTCAAGGAGATGGCTGAAAGCAGTATTAATCATTGTCTGGTGCTGGCCCACCTTCTCGGGGTGTTTTGCATCCCGCGACATCACTTTCAAAGTCTACCTCCAAACTGGGGAGAGTGACAAAGTGGTTCTAAAAGACGAGCAGCGCCAAGCATATGGCAGGGGGGGGACGGCCACACTCCAAAGCCAATCCTGCAAAGAAGATGAAGAAAAGGAGGACGAGAGGGAGGAAAGGAGAGTCAGAGAAAAGAATGCCGAACTGAAGATTATCATCTAGATGCACCTCCTGTGTTGGTTTCAGACTTCACTTTTTGCCCTTTGCCAACAACTCCTTACTAACTTGCCTCGTTCTGTGGATATGGCTCACTTTTGCTGTGCACGTGAGTACAATTTCCCCCACTTAAAAAACAAGCTTACTTCTGCAAAGGAAGAAAAAACAAAACAAAAGCAATTGCACCTAATAATAATGCTATTTTCCACAGCTTTAGTTGCAAGCGGGTAGAACTGTCATAATAAAGCACGGCGCTCTGACCTGCATACACGCATTAATAAATCAAACATTGATTCGGTGCTAAGTACCTGGCGAGTGTTTGCCTTGCAAACAAATGAATGCCTCGCCATGTTCCTGTTTCCTAGCTGCCTCTGATTGGTTCTGACAGATATTCAGGCTTTTGGTGGAGTAATTAGAGAGCCTCGGGGTGTGAGCTGAGGAGAGGCCTTCAGCGCTGGGTTACTTCAGTCTTTCCTCTCTCCCTCTCAGGTAATTGCTAGCAGCTGCACAGCCAGGGAACTGAGCCTAAAAGAGCCTTGCATCGATTCCCCTCTTACCTCCCCCCCTCGCAGCCTCCCTGATGCCTCAGATCCCGCAGACCACTCAGATGTACCTGATGCTGCAAGAAGCCGGAGCCACTGCTGACAAGTACCCGGGTGACTGCAACCAAGTAAACATTACAAATTCTGTTTACCTACAGCGTCCTAAAGGGGTAAAGGCATAGAGTTAGAGAGAAAGGAGAAAGCAGTTTTATGTTGTTTTTGTATAAAAGTAAATGCACTCTAACCTCCTTCTCTCTAGAGGAAAACAAAGGGAGTGTGTCTGACCAAGCGTTCACCACCTCCTACAGCTTCATCCAGGTCTGGACCACTTATGTTCCCTGTCAGACTTTCCTTGCTTTCTTGATTCTTCTTTAACTTTGCGTTCGCCTTATCGTGTACATGTGGTAGCTCAACCTGGAAAGTATTGCCGTAGATTTCAGGGTGGATGAGTGTGAGCACTCAGAGCAGCCCTAAACTGAAAGGAGCACGGGCATTTCTTCTGCAAAAAACATGACTGCTACTTCGTAAAACTCCAAACATGAGCATACAGTTAACTTTGGAAAGTCGAGGTTAGACCAAAACTTTTTGGTTAAAGTTTGGAAAATAAAGCATTCAGTGAAGGCTATCTTGAGTTAAATAAGAAATATTTTCTGTTAACATTTAAAATTAACTCAGAAACTTCTTGCATGACTCGAGTTCAACCAAGGTCGGTGCACTGGCTGATCATCCACCTCCACAACCTGCTTTCCTCTTTGTCAACTAATGTCTGTTTTTATTCACATCCCCTTCATGTATTCCTTTTCTGGTGGGTGCACATAGCTTGCATGAATTTCACCCTCATTTCACGAGAAAAGATTGATCATTTTCCCGGTGGACACTTGTGTTTTGTAATATGTCTATTTCCAGGCAATGATTTCAGTGATTGTTCACTCTTTACTCAAGGCGGGCCTTTCTTTTAAAGAGTCATTGAGGAAGAAATATTGTGTGGCTGAAATACTCATTTTCAAGGTAGTAATTAAGCACATGCACATTTAGACGCCTCAGGAATTCAACCCGTGAGGAACAAAAGGCAGTAAAAGCACTGTTAGCGGATGAATACGCTTTTTCTTTCAACCTGTAACTTTTCTGCGAGGCTGGAACCTGCCATTACTGTCCATCATCCTCATTTTGATACACTTTGTACTTTTAGCTCGTTAGACAGGCAGTTAGCAGGCCTGGATTGAAAGGAAAAAAAGGTCAGAGTTTGGTCAAATAATAACTTATGAATACGATATAGTACTTTGTTAAGCATTAAAATAAAATGTGTCACATTGGATAGCACAACTGAGAGGAAATCATATTGTCTTAATTGCCAAATTACTGTATCCATGCAGGGTGAAAGGAAATGCTAATAATCAGTTGCTATATAAATTGGCCCAGTTCTGTTTTCAAAGAAGCAAGATCTCTTTGCAGTTTCTTGTCATTTCAAGCCATCATTGTATTTGCGTCATTGTCATATCAAAGAAACGAGTGGATCCATACAGTCTTTGTACTCTGATACATCAGGCAGACCAAATAATAATAATAAAGAGCGACAAAAGGAACAGACTGGGAACTTGTGACAACATAAATCACCAAAGAGGTGTAAATCCAAACTCAACAACAGTGATGGATGGAAACCTAAAGATTATATGTTTATAAACCTTAAGATGTTAATCCATAGAGCATGTATATCTACGGCCAATGAAAAAATACTGTACACAGAACTTGTCTTGAGGCTGGACTGAGCTAAATGCTCATGTCAGCATGCTAACATGCTCTCAGTGACAGCGTTAGCATGCTGATGTTTAGCAGGTAATGTTTACCATGTTCACCATTTTAGTTTAGGGTGTTAACATTTGCTAATTAGCACTACACGCAAAGTCCAGTTGAGGCTAACGAGAAGGTCATTAGTTTAGCAGGTATTTGGTCATAAATCAAAATATTTGGACAAATTGAAGTTTTGACCTGATGAAAAAGACCTAAATGAAGAAGTCACCAAAGTTAATAGAATTTATCCTGAGGGGAGGATGAATATGTCTACCAAATTTCATGGAAATCCATCCTCTACTTGTCAAAACATTTCACTTAAAGCTACAAATGTTAACCTTATGGTGGCGCTAGATGGAACACCAGGGGATCACCAAAGCCACTGGGCTTTAACCGCTGGGGACCATGAATGTCTGTGCTAAATTTAATGGCTACACTGCTAGCATGGCTAAAAAGTCAAAACATGTATTAAAATATGCCTACAGCATATACTATTTAAATCTAATATTATTATCATTATATTACTACTATAATATAATAATTCTCATATTACACCTTATTGTATTTATAGACTATTAATAATAATAATATGCTATACTGCTGTACTATAGTATATAATATATATCTTTATATTGTTGTACTACTACTACATCTCACTTTATACTATTATATTTCATACTGTTTACTGTACTATATTTTTACTATTTCTTACCATATCATGTAAATATGTTATAATGTTATATATTAAGACTATGTCACTTTACTTGAGATGAAACTGTTAGGCTGAGTGCAACACTGGTCGCGTGTACTGTAATTTTGAGTTTAATGCCTTGTATAGTTTCTATTGTTAGTCTTTATTTGTATTTTATTCTGTCTGTCTGTACTTATTCTGTCCTTGAGCTGCTGTAACACATTATAACAAATATGTAACAAAATATAGAAAGCAGACCCAGAGGGCTTATAATAAAAACCTCACCTCTATTCTTTACAATTTATCCTAATACTATGGATATTTGTTTCCTTAAGATAAGATAAAAAAGAAGAAGAAAAAAAATAGTAGTAATATTAATAATTATAAATGAAGCAAACATGAACACATAACACATAAACACTGAGCACATTAACTGTGGCACAGGCGTTTTTTCATGTTAGACAGTGATGGACAGGTTTTGATAGAGGGGACTGGTGCTGGTATTCAATTACTCTGATTATAGCCTAACTATTAACATTCTAAGTAACTGGAGACAAAACATTTTTTTCTACTTCACGTAGATCATAAACCCTTGAATATAAAAACGAGTCATGGGTTGAGAGATGTTAACTTTATAATGCTTTTTATCCAGAAAAAGATGCAGCTCCTCCTTTTACTTGTATTTATTTACAGGCCAGTCTTGCCCTTTCCAATATGGCGGACGCGTTGACCTATCGCAGCAACGTTCCGAAGCTGTCAATGCAGCATCTACGTATAAATGTCTATGGTTATAACAGTTAAACATGCATGTAGATCTTTAAATGTACTGTAGACATATACATAGCAATCTTGTGAGATTCATAAGTCCGGTGATTCCTCTGCATGGTGGAATAATGACAAAGGGATATGAGTCCGTTTTACAGGTGCACCCCATGGTGCAAGTGCTTTTCATTCATGGCGTTTCCATATTTCAAGATGATAATGCCCCCGTTCACATCGGCAAGTGGATTCATGAACAGCAGGAGGAAGTCAAATGACTTTCTTGTCCCCCTGAATCACCACATCTAAACATTACTGAGCCTTTAGAGGAACAGAGTTCCACCTTAGGTGAACTGAAGCTTCTCTGAAAAGGTTCAATAAACTTATCTTAATGACTTGATACATTTATGGACTGATTTCAGTTTGTTCTTCCCTGTGATATGCCCACACATAGGAGAGTAGTAATAGTCTGACAAAAGCATTGTACAGTTTGGAGACATTGAGGTTTGCCTTAATGCATTCATCCTGCCAATGTCAACAAGATAGAAACCGACAGAATGCATGGCTGACATCCAGCAACACCCAAATACTTGAAGGCGAACACTCAGATAGGCTTACAGTATTTACATGCTCAGTGATAAAGCACATCAAAAATATAAATTTTCTTGACGTGAAATAAAACAAACCCTAAGGGCCTTAAAAAAACAAAAATCACACATCATCTCCTTCAAAAAAGATGACAAGCAAAGACAAAGCTGAATTGGATAAGCGCGACAACAAAGCACAAAGGAGTGTGATATACAATACCAGTAACAAAATTGCTTAAATGACAAGCAAAGGAAATAAAATGAAACACAGTGTAACGCTTCACCTCACATAAGCCCATCACCACATAAGCTTGAATCTTTGTGGAAATAGCAGAAAAGTGACATTTCATTGTAAAGCTTATTGGAGGGGGATGTCCATTGCTAAGCTTGATGCAAACCCCGCACAGGGTTATTATGGATTACATTTCTCTTTGAACACAAAAGGTTATTGTTTTGTATTTGTGAAACATTGCTGAATGCAATCTCTCTTATTTTAATTAACATTACAGGCACGTCATAATGTCACCACTTTTCCCTTTGTCTCCCAAGTAGGGAAGCCTGTGAAAGGCTGAGACATGGGACTGTCAGGGAGGAAATATTGTAGTAAAATAACAGCAGGGGCAGGTGTTTTGTTTGAGCGGTCCTCTTTGGCATTTCTCAGCCACTGAAGAACACCACTGCAATTATAAGCGACAATGGCTGCAGAGACACAGGTATAGATTCATTACCTTTAACAACCTCAGGCTTCTTTCCCCAAGATCCTATCAGTTGATCCTTTCTTTTCATTTACTCCCCTTTTTTTTCTTTTTCATTCATGTCCACTAATCTATACACAAAACACTGAATAGAATAGATAGCCTGCCAGAAACAGCATAGATGTATGCACACACATTAAAAAAAAAAAAAAAAAATCACACACAAGCTCCTGTGCAACCAGATGTTCACATCTGCTAAGCTACTATAAATCCATAAGAGACAGGAAGTCATTTCCAAAGGCAGCTCGTGATGCAGGAAGACTTCATTGGCATCTGGCAACAAATTTAAACCAAGTGAGGCTACAAAAGGCATTGCATAAATCTTTATGCAAATGTGCTATGATGCACGGGCATGACAGGTCAAAAGACCCAATCAGAAAGAGCTTGTCCCACTAAAGCTGAATCCTACTCAATTTGTATTCCAAGACAAAATGTTGACACATTGCAAAGTATTTTCTATGTAGTCAGATACCCTCCTGAAATACATATAATCAAAATTATGTATTCAAATTGATATGACAAACCATTGCTATTCTCACTGACAAAGAAATAAAATAAATAATAATAATCACATTGAAAATATGACCTGAAAACATTTTTATCTGCCTGGCTTGCTTGCTTGTTGGTTAGCTTAGAGCGATAGGTCTTTACAACCCGAAAGATGTTCTTCGGCTCTGCCTTCTGAGGTTTAAGTCAACCAATAACAGACTAGACTCAATCAGATTAACTTCCCCTGCAGGCGTAGGTGCCTACATAAATGTCTGCAGAGATAATATTCTAATCTGTAGTCCAGCATGGCTCTGTTAAGGGCCGAATTAATGATTCGGTTCCCACTGGGGTCACCTAGTGCTAAAAGGTGCATGATGATGGTTGTGAAGCGCTCTGGATAAACATTACCCATGAAACGTCACGTTAGCAAGTGTAATTCTGGCATATTAGGCAAAATTGTAAAGGCAGATCACATGACACCCTTTCCGAAAGAGTTTTTGACACCCAAATCAATTACAACAGCTGTACATATATGAAGAAAATGTCTTTAGAAGCACATGCATTCACCAATAGTTACAAATGTACTGTCATTATAGCACAGAAGGGATGGAAACAACTTTGACATACCTGCTTTGTGAGCAGCTAAAGAAATGGGTCACCATGTTTGGACACCTCACCTCAGTGTTTTAATACAAGGCCAGAGGACATTAAATGTATCTCAATTGACCCCTGAACGGTCCTTGTGGCAGAGCAGCCAGCAGATAGCTCTTATCACATCCAACCTCACTTCTCGTTGCCTTCCGGCTACCCAGGGGCACATTCAAAGGTGAAATGAGTTAAAACAAAATTAATTTCCTCTTTTCACTTGATTTCTTTAACCTAAACACCGGAGGGTGAGTTTTAGGGATTGAGATAGCGAGGGGGGGTGAATCATTTAGATCAGCGCCACAAGATGTCTCGAGAGGGCAATCATGGTGAAGAAATGACATGGCTTTGAGAGAGGCTTTGTTAGGCCTTAAGCTGCACCTTGTGACCATTCTGTAGCAAGCCTCCTCATTT
Source organism: Macquaria australasica (assembly GCA_005408345.1). Taxonomy (NCBI): domain Eukaryota; kingdom Metazoa; phylum Chordata; class Actinopteri; order Centrarchiformes; family Percichthyidae; genus Macquaria; species Macquaria australasica. The sequence continues at coordinate 410,638 of SEMN01000241.1, read as the reverse complement.
AGCTGTTCACTCCACCACTCATTCACTCCCTTGTACCGAAAAAAGAAATCTTGGTCTTATCTGTGCCGGTGTCAGACGAGCGGTGCATCTCCTTCCGAGAGCGAGAGCGTTTGACAGTGCCGAGAAAACAGCTGATTCTATTCTGAGAACAAGTTTTCCACCTTATCTCTGATGCATGCTGACTGGCTGACAGAAAGACCGTTTGATTGGCAGACACACAGGCGGGTTGACAAACTGTAACCCCCAAGTTGCCACAGTTCCATAGGGCTGAATTCTAGCAGTTCATGCTGTATGAGTACTGTAAATTGTGTTGCTATATTTGGTAGACAATACTGTAGGTAGTGGGAACTGGAAGAAAAGGAGTACTTGAGCAATGGATCTGAATACCTCTTCCACCAAAATACCAAACCAATATGGCAGTGTTTGCAGAATGGAATTTTTAGTTGGATGATAGTGGGATATGTGGTTAAATCCAATACAACTTGAATATAGCATAATAGGCACACAAGCAGACACACAGGCCGACCATTAGGTCAGCAGACAGGCAGCCTTCTGTCTCTGTTTACCCTGGAAAGGCAACAAGACAATTGCAAGGTCAGAGGTCAAGCGGCTGTCTGGGGTCAACCCTGTGTCTGGAGGGGGGGGGCTATTCATTTTAACACCAGGAGGCAGTTTAGGGAAAAATGATATCTGCTGAGGCCGTTAAACCGTCCCTGGGGGCTGAGCATTTGTGTGACAGGTAATCATTTTAAACAGAGAAACTGTTTAGAAAAATCTCGGACACACAACCTGTCAATAAAAAAATGTGTGCGCTGTGTGAAAACCTGAGCAATTAACATACATGTTTAAATAGCTCTGTAACACAATCAGCCACCGTCTTAAATATACATGGTAATTAGCGGCTAAATCCTGTACAATGGCACAGTCGCAAATTATACTTCCTTAGCCAAACAATACCTTAATGATTGCCTCTTGCCTACATCCTCCAAAAACAAACCATGACAATGTGAATAATCACATATTGTAATTATGGAAATATTGTTTTTTCTTTTTATTGTTGTTTTTTTTTAAATTTACACCTCCTGTGTTGTAAAATGTTAACTTTTGCAAAGGGGCAAAGATTGGATTGGAAACGACAAATTGGTCTTCCCAACTGAGAAACACCACTCAGCTTGTTAAACAATCCATAATTATTTCATTCACATATTTTGTCATTTGATGATTTGGGTCCAAGGGGTCAGACAATATTCCTGTGACCCTGCAATGATCATGTATGTAATTAAGAAGTGTTACATGTGTGAACTAGACAGGTATAGTAGTAGGCGAACCATCAGAGCTCAGATCTGGAGATCAAGAGGTCAGTAAGGGTGGCGAGGAGCAGCTGGTGGTTGTCAAAGGCGGCAGACATCTCCAGGACACTGGTTTCCTTCCCGTAGGTCACCGAGGCCTGAGATTAGACAAGTCATACTGTTTTAAGTGTGGGAATCCTTGAAACAGTGTTGCTGTCTTGTTTCGCCGGAATGAACATCTGCATGCAGCTGGGCTGTGATGGCACATGGTTAAAGTGTTACTCTAACGTTTTTTAAAGTTGATCTTATTCCTGTTCTATTATACCGCCTGAATCCGACCGAAATCTTGAAAATCTGAAAAAAAAAATATTGCTTTCAGGGTGAATAGCAACAAAACATCCCAACAGATCCTAAACATAAATGAAAAACCAACCCCTACAGCACTTAAACTACTAATTCTATGATGAAACAGAATGAAAAACACACTTTTGACACTACCTTGTTGGTTTTCAGTACCACTTCCTTGCTTACCCTCTCTGGCTAGACGCAGCCGCCCGTCTCCACGTGGTGCTGTTTAAAGTAGCTGAAATTAAAAACGAAACATACACCATGTAATTACCGATTGAATGTTATGTTTAATAAAGCGTTCTTTGGATGCTGATTTGAAGTGCAAGTGCAAGCTCTGTGAAGAAGGGACTGTGTGGGAGAGCACACAGGCAAGCAAAATGTAATTAGCTCAAATAATATTTCATCAGAGGCAATTAATGTGATTGACAATCGGTTTCAGGTCAAATATAAAGCCTGGAGTTACATTTTTAGAAGCGCTGGTCAAGGATGGTGAAGCAGAATTTCATGTTACTGTTGGAGTTATGGGTCATGTCAACACATTCGCCAACAAATTAGTTACAATTTCTAGACGTATATTTAACTTTGTTTATGCTAGGGTTAGGGTATTATACTATTGTGTCATGCATACAAGTATACCCAGCCTGCATGGGCTCACCAGATACCATATAAGCCGGATCAAGAAAGTAGGAATCACTTTCCACTTCTCCCAAGTTACACAACTCATAAAATCTCTTTTCCTCCTGAGTAATAATCTGTCAACCTCAATGGCCAGAGAAAGAATACCAGTTCTCAGCTGTAGCCAGGGTTTCCATCAACATATCTGATGTTCTGCCGGACTTTTTCTTCTCTTCAGTGGAGCGGAAGCCTCAGTGGATGTTTGAGTCACACAACTTTTGCACCGCAGCCAAGCATAAAAACTTTTTTTGAGATATTTTGAATTATTTTTAGAATTTTCCTTGTTTCCACCTGTTGATTTTTTTTTAATGAGCAAATTGAAAATGTGCATAAAAAGGAACTAAATACCTTTGGCCTCCATATAGTTGTAACATATGATGTTACAGGGCTACACTTTTGTTTATTATGCATGTATGTCCTTCATTTTGACTTTGACAAGATATTTTCTTCAAGCTTGAATGAAACCTTACTTTTAATAGAGCGGAGATCTGTGATATACTCCACATAACGCCGCCTTATTTGTTCTGCCTTCTGCCATTGTAATCAGGTGACTCCACAGTCGGATCCTTTCAAATTTCCGTTATACTGACCATCGTACCCAGCTCATGTCTTCCAAAACCTGCTGCAGAAAACAGATCTATTCTGTATAAAGTCTGCAATTCCTTAAAGCCTCAGATCCCTGTAGCATTGTTCAGCAAAGGGGAGACACATGCATCATAAAGTTGAGTTTAAGTAACCAAAGTCACTACATAATGTCAATTTGTTAATGTCTGAGCCTACAGAATGTTAATGTTTTTTGGCTCATAAATATCTTTTGACAAACACAGCTCAGAAACTGTCCTTTGCTAATCATAATAATCTTATCCTATCTAAGTCAGCTGGAGGCACTGTGGTGACTGTGTTGCTGGTGGAGGTGAGTGTCAGCTCATGTTTGTGTGTCCTCACTGCAGCTCAGCATGATGGGAAAAACACTCCCTGTGACCACTAACTGCACAAAAAAAAAAAAAAGGCCTCGCTGACATTGTTTGTTCTCGCCCGTGATTCCCACTGAATGTGGCACCGGCAGCGCAAACAGCCCCGCTTGTTATCCAATTGTGCCTCTGCCAGGTATGGCAGGCAGAGTAGTGTTTGCAAAGTTGACTTGAAGTCCCGAAAAGCAGCCTCTCTATGACAGCCTGTCAGTCATTGCCTATGGCGGGGCGCCTGGTGCGGCGCTCTTACACACTTTGCCAACATCGACTATTCAAACTGTTGTGTGCTACTAGTTTGTCTGTCATTTTGCTCACAACCTGCTCCTGTCAAACTTTTATTTTCAGCTTCCCCTTCTGTTTATTAGCCCTCGTTGCACTGTTAACGTGTCTATCTTTCTCCTCCTCAACTAACAGCCCCGCAACATCGAGCAGCACACCGTGTACCCATTCCTATCAATTGCTATCAATCTTAACTGGCCAATTACAACCCAATGACGCCATTATCACTTCAAAAGGAGACAAAAAGAGAATGAGAAAGGAAGGGAGGGAGGGAGGGAGGGAGGGAGGGAGGGAGGTAGAGGGGAGAGATCCAGCCTGTAATTAGTGGTCCTAACTGGAAGAGAGAACAGGGGGCCACATGGTTAGGGCATCTGTGGCCGAGCACGCACACACACACACACACACACACACACACACACGGTCCCGCTGGCGTCTGGGGGTCCGGCGGTGTCAGCCCTACTCTGGGCCAGCGGCCAGCGCCTCTGTCCCTGTCATGTGGGCCCGTTAATGAGGAAGTCACATATGGACTAGGGACCCTCGTTAGGCAGGCGGGCAGGGAAACACACACACACACACACACACACACACACACACCGAAATGTGGGAGGAATACGTGCTCGTGCACACACACACACACACACACACAAACAGGTGCAGGTGAAGGTACACTCACAGATTGATGGACACGAGGCAACGCAAGCAAGCTGGGGGCAGAGAAAGAACATGCTGTCATGGGCGACATGAGGGCAGCACCAGACGGGCCTCTCTCTCTCACTCACACACACACACACACACACACACACACACCCGTAGGTCTACCTCATCAGTCCTCACTCAAACACACACAATACTTACAGGCCTCAGAGCAACACAAGCTCCCCCTTGTATGAACCTAGCTGACTAGAGAGCCATGCTGAGAGCAGACCAACTACTGTACTTTAGCGAGGGCAGTTGGATCAAGTAGCTGGATACTGTGGAGCCTCGTTGAAATCCACCAAGCAAGTTCAAATTGTTCCAGGTTACTGCAAATGATGGTTAAAGTCATAATTCTTGACATTTTCACACAAATAAACGTGTTTTGGTGCTCCAATGTTACCAAAAGTGAATCAACATGTACACTCAGTTGTTGAAAGCCTCTATATTTGCTCCTTAATACAGTTTTGGTTTAATAGAAATAAGAAATACAGCAGGTTCCCTACCAAAATGAGGCTTGTTTTAATTTTTCACTGAAAACACCCAGATTCTCTTTCAAGGAGACCGTTTAATGTGATTTTCACGCAGATTTCACGTGTTTCCTGCTGCAAGAAAATCACTGTAGTTATTCTAAATGAGATCCTCTTGTCACAAGCAAAACGTTAGAAAATCCTCAAGTTACAGAAAGTGAGGAAGTGATGACAGTGAATGATGGGGGGGACGTGAGAAACTTAAATTGAATAGGTTTTTTAAAATCAGATTTTTCAATTTTAAAATACAAGTTATATAATTAAGTTGGATCTTATTTTCATAGATTTGGCCATCTATTTCTATTAGTTATAACAGTGGTTCCCAACCTGGGGGTCGGGACCCCCAAAAGGGTTCCAGGATAGATCTAAGGAGTCACAAAATTATTATAGGAATAATGCAGAAAATTTATTTTAGTTACACAAATTGTTTATTTTTTCTTTCTCAGATATTTTTGTGAAACACAAATGTTTCTGGGTTAAAAAAATTAACTTTTTGGTGGAACTGCTTACAAATCTTGTTCTCATAAATAAGGTCATAACACGCGAAGAAGGATCACAAGTAGGTAGCGCTTCTTTTTATGCCAAAGAAACTGGGATTCACGCGGGCGATGATAACATTGTACACACTAAGTTAATTGCTAAGATCTGGTAACGTGGCTACAATACTAAAAAAAAAGGTCTGACAGGGTAAAAGACACAAGCACCCAGCAAGTACTTTGTGGTGAGTATAATGTTATCAGAACTGATAGAAACAATGGTCAAATCTATCAAAATAAGATCTGAGCTGTATTATCTTTTAATATTTGAAATGCCCACAAATAAATTCACTGATTTTATTTTGAAAAATAAAAATCAAACTATATTCAAAGGAAAGTGACCATTGTGAGATAATAGCAAATGCTAAAACATAGTAGAAGAAAAGTCATCAAGTCAGTGACATAACCCATTATTTCAGCTATTTAGCAAAATGCTAAAATTAGCCATCAAAAGGTACTGGTCATACCAGACCAAGTAAGGTTATATCAGCAAAACACGTGACTGTGTTGAATAGAGGAAGGGTGTGTTTTACTGCTTACCATTTGAGAGAATGTGTCATTTCTTCTCTTAAAAGTTCCATAATCTCACTTTAACATGAGCAGCAATAGCAAAACAGACATCTGCAGAAACTCAAACGTCAGGAGAAACTGTACTGTCCATGTGGTTTGACTGACAGGTGATTTCTGTGTAGAAACACTGCAGCAATGACCATTTAACGCCAAAGATGTCACCACAACCAAAGAACGAGTCATAGATTGACACTTCAAAATGGCAACTACCTGTTTCCCCTTGCGCTCTTGGACTGTCCGGAGAGACTTTAAGGTGTGAAAGGACACAAGGGGGATGACGAGGCAGAGACGGCTCAGCTGCTGCCCAGCCCTTCGGCCCTGCCTTAGCTGTGTGTGTGTGTGTGTGTACGGTAAGAGGAGGGGTGGTGGAGGCATCATGGGGGCAACGCTCTTTCACACGGGCCTCTCACCAGCTGTCACCCCCAGCACACCGCTGAATGGGGCCTGTCACTCCGCCGGCCCCGTCGGGATTTAACTGGTCAAGGGAGGAGAGGAGAGGAACGAGGGAGCGGGGAAGAGAAAAGAGGATGGAGGGCAGGGAGGGGAGAGGAGAGGAAAAAAATGAAATACAAAAGCAGCTCAGAAAAAGCTGGAGAGCAGGGATTAGGGCGCACATGTGTAGAAGACACTAATGCATCTTACACTAACTTCAACCTCAGCCCCTTCCCCTTGCATCCCCCTCTCAAAGCCCAGGATTAGAGATCCCGGGCGGGCAAAGGAGAAACATATAGGCCTGGGTCTCCACATCTCCTACTCAGGGGTTATTATCCACGTAGCCCCTTTAGCTTATTACAGGCCTCATCCTGCTATTTATCATCCCTTTGTGTCATATAATTTTTTTCTGCTTTGGGAATACATTATATTTTCCTTAAGTTAAGATGCGGATCAGACGCTTTAAGAGGTTTGGGGCGGGGGGTGGAGGGTGGTTATGTGTGTGCCACATCTGCTCGCCGCCCGCGACAAGGGCAGCTGATGGTGAAGGGCTAAGAAGGAAAACACAGGGGTCGCTTCGAAAATCTGAACCCGCCCGGCTAAATCTCTCCCTATGGTTTTACTCTGTCCCTCCCTCCTTTGCTCATCCCTCTCCTCTCCCCTCTCTCTCTCTCTCCTCCACTTTTCTCTTTCAGCGTCTGTGTCTCTCGCTCGGCTGCTTTTTTGTTTGTAGAGGATGATAGAATACGAGCGGCAGGTCTCAGCTCAGGCAAAGTCCTCTTTTTCTGAAGACCTGAGGGAGGTGAAATGGGAGGGGAGGTGGGTGCTGTTCGCTGCTGATACTGCTGCTGCCACCCCCCCACCCCCCACATACACATACACTCCAGCCTTCAAATTCTGATTTAAATTAGCTTTATTGCCATGACCAAGTACAGTATCGCCAAAGAAGGTTGTACAAGGGTGAAAATGTAACTGTCTGTTTTCTCTGGGTTACCAGGTTTGCCCGTATCCACCAGTCTCAAAGGCAAGATTGTGGTCACTCAAGTCTGTTCCTGGCTGCTCGTGGTGCCCAAAATAATGTGTCCTCCAGTATTGTCTGCTCAGTGCTAAATAGCATGGGAGTTGACTTTGAGTTTTTGGAGGACACGTCAAGTGGGTGATGCACTTTTCTTTCTTTTTGGATATAAACTGGTTGGTCCTACACCACTTCAGTGTTCAAAACCGGAGGAATCTGAAGCAAAAAAGGCAACTAAGTCAAGCCTAGGCAGCCACTTTGGATTTCTCTTTTAAAATATTGTTGCATGGCTATCATTGTTTTGGCGCTGCTGTCCTAAAAATCTCCAGAAAAACCAGGGTGGAGGCAAGGAGCAGATTTTTACATTTGGGGAGTATTTTCTTGCTAGTCACAAAGGTTTTACATGGAATGTGCATGTTTTTTTTTCCTTTTTTCCCCTCTGGGTTAGTGCAAATTCAGCCATGCACATCATGAATAGCCAAAATTCATAGCATCTTGCCCATAGGGGTCACTAGCACTTCACCAAATGAGTGAGGACTTGCAATGGAAAAGAGGTTCCTGGTGGATTGTCAGAGCATAGCCGTGAGTGCACGCATGTGCTTGTGGCCTTTCCACGCACACATACACACACGATACCACCCCATATGCTGAGCTCCAAGCTAACCCACCAGCAGCTCTCACCCCTACACGTATGTAGCATTTACCCAGCATGCCTCTCTCCGTAGCGTGCGCCATTATCTGCATTTCTTCACATGGTGTGGAAGGAAAGAAGCGGGGGCCTCGGCTAGTTGGCCGCAGCTCAAGCCGGCCCTGATTAGCGGGGGCTACATGGATATGACACGTCCTCTCTGCCAGCGCGCGATTTCCCCCCCCTCCATGCTGCCACACACACACACACACACACACACACACACACACACACACACACACACACCAGTCTACTGCCTGGAAGAGTAGACAGGCCTCGAGCAAAATCCAACCCCACTCCCCTCCGTCACCCCACACACACCGCTAATGCAAATGAGCTCTCTGGTCAGCCAGGCTGAAAAGGCAAGAGAAGGCAGGAGCGTATGGCCAAACAGCGGGGCTACCACCCAACCCCCCCACCCCCCCATCCACACACACCTCCTCACCCCTCTCCATCACTCACCCCCATGAGCACACACACATGCAGAATCCCACACGAACAACACAAACAATACACAATATCCTCCTTGTCAACACACACCCAACCCCACCCTCTTCTCTCACTCCCCCCCCCCCACCACACACAGAAACTCTTCTTCTTCTTCTTCTTCTTCTTCTTCACCTCACACCCGACGTATTTATCATGCGTGGTACTGCACTTAGGTTCCCTCTCAAAGGATCAAACTGTATCTTTGTGATGAGGAGAAAGTTTAGTTTAGCATGAGTGGTCAGAGAAATCAATGAACTGTGGGTATATTGCACAATATTAAAGTCAAAAAGAAAAAAAGAATCTGACACTCCAACATTTAGCATTTTTCCAAGCAGAATATATAGATATTATTATGTACAGTGCATTTTAACACATTTTACTGAGGGATTTCACAAAAATTAGAAATTTATATTATAGCTTTATTAAACTTTTCTAAACACAGAAACATACCTACTCTCATCCTGAAGGAGGGACATATGTTCTGGGGGTTTCACTTTATTTTAATGGGGAAAAAAAGCACACACTTTGAATAAATGAATATATTTTGATGACATTGGATAATTTGTTAATTTGAACTCCCTTAAGAAATCTATAAAAAGAAAAAGAGGGCAATTATTCTGTCCATAATGACTAAATATCCCTATATTGGATAATGTAAAAATATTTTCTTGTGGTCTGTTGTGTGCAGAGGAGCCACAGGTGGCAACATCCAATAAAGTATGAAGTGATGTGTATGGACTGTACATTTTTAATTGTTGTACAAAAATTGTAACTAAGCCCAAGTCACAAGATAATAGAAGAGGCCTAAAGTATATTTTCTCACCAATATCATATACTGTAATATTGGTGGTACTGTACACTGTGTAACTGAAAAGAATAAGTAGTATTAAATCTTAAGAATATTTCTATAATCAGCAAAACAGTTTTCCCATATGTCATTTTTATATGTTGTGCCTTTTAATTGTTAAAAGTTGATTAAGGAGCATCCTTTATTACATACTATAAATCACTAAAATTGACCCAGTATACCGATGCAATGCTGGGTTAACTTTACTCATTACCAATGGGTTGCTTTGACCCAGTGTTAGTGTTATTTTTCATGTTACTCTTGGGTTTACCCAAACTAAAATATGACTGTTTTGACCCAGTGTTTGACACCATAAGCACAAGTTTTACCTTAAAATGTATTGTGAGTTGTACAAAATAACGTTCAAAACTGCCATTGTGAAAACGTTAAATAACTGACCCATTAATTCATCCTAATGTCAGTGTTGTAAGATTCAGCCCAAGATCTCCATTTGTGCACATGGTGTTATTTTTTTCACTCTGATGAAAAAATAAAATTAAAAAGTACCATTTCAGGTATAAAAAACAAAAGCCAATTACATATGCAACGGTGTGAAACAGTCATCTTTCCAACTAGTCATTTTGTCTTATTGTTTACGCAATTGGTGCCGTAATATATTTACATGAAAGTGTAAGCCAATCAGTTGAAGTGGATGGCCTACTTCTTATTCTGCTCATTTCCTCACTCCCTCTCTGCCTCCTCACTGCTCACCTTTCTGAGAGCTGTGTTTTTTTTTTCTTTTCTTGAAATACAATTAGAGCTTTAATAGTAACTCAAATGTTTGTTCACATAATTACAGAGCTGCAAGTCGCCACTTATTATGTAAGATATTGCAGATTACTTTTTGAGGATAACGCTCTTGATTATTGATTTAAAAAGTAATATAATGAGCGCATTATTGATGGTGCAGAACAGGTTGCGGGGCATCAGAAATGCACTGGTCGATGAGGTTGAACTAAGTGCCGTGCATGTGTCCCTTTGAGGCTCTAGCACAACATCTTAGCTGATGCACAAGCACGCTATTAAAGCAAGTGGCCTAATTTTCACTCTCCTTTTGCTCTTTAGATTCACTCCAGCATCGATTTCTGCCTCTAATTCTGAATCACAGGAGAGCGACTTTTATTCTTTCATCACACTGGCATTGTCTTTAGCTCTCATTAAGCGGCCCCTCTCTCCCTCTTTCTCTCTCTCTCTCTCGCTCTCCTCCTTAGGAAACACCCATTCTGTTCTGACTACACAGTCAGGTCTGCACTCATCAATCAACACTCAGCAGAGGGAGAGCAAAGACGCAGAGTTGAAGTCCAGAGATGAAGGGGAGAGAGACTTTATTATTTTTTTCTTTTTTGGTTCTATGTGGTTAATCTTTCCAAACCAGACTCCATAAGATTTTCAAAGAATTCACTCAAACCTGTGCTGTATCATGGAGACTCATCTTTCTTTGTATATTTGGTAACACTTCACTTCAGAGTGGCCTTATTTCACATGTGAGGGTGTAACTGCACAGTTTAACCTTGTGAGTGCAGTTATCTCAACTTATTATGTGTTGTTGTGAGTACATTTTGTTTTAAAGACATATATTTGATACTTAAGAGTATGTTAATGTAGTTAAAATACTTGCATAGGCTAGTAAACTGGAATAAGGCAGCTGCAAAGAGTTGCCATGTTTTTATTTTCTATTACTGACAGCAGCTCTAATAAAACATTAGCATTTTTGCAATAAATAAATGCATTTAAGTTTGATCCAGTGTAGAAATGCATTTGGGAATGATGAGAAATATATTTTATTATAAGTAAAACAAACACAGTAATTACATTTCTATTTACTTTTTTTGGTAATTTAATGTAAAAAATATTTCAAAATCAATTTATTTAAGGAATAATGGTTATAATAAAAGTATTACTGGTGCTCTGGTAGCAATTACAATGTTAAAGTTACCCTCCCCTCAAAGTACATGGTGCATGTTTTGCAGTCAGACTCATTAAGCATTTAAATGTGTCTAAAAATGGCTTTTTCTTGTGTATGCAAAACTCCATGCAAATTATTACAATTATTTTCACTCAAATTGTACAGAACAATATCAAAGTCAAGATTGCAATTGCAAACATGCAAATGACAACAAACATGAAACATGTCACACCTACTGAACAATTATTTCAATATTATGACAAAGCAATAGATCAAAACAAGAGCACGTGCTGTTTATTGTAAGGCATGTAAGCTGCTGTTCAATCATCCCTTCATGTTTCCTTCCTCATCGAGAGGAAAAAATGTATATAATTTCACCCGGGTCGGGGTCAACAATCCACATCTTAGTGAGGTCCTGAACTTGACCCCCAAGCGGCGACCCAGCCGTTCCCGAGGAATACCTGGAATACCTGGATTGTTTAGCGAGCACTTACACTCAGTCTTCCCACGAGCTGCAGTACATGCTCTGTCCTGCACAGCTCCTAGGTGTGCAGCCGTCCGGTGATAAAAATGTTTCAGCAACATCAGGGCCTGTCAGGGAGGGAGGGGGGGTGGGGGGGGCGGGCTGGGGAGGCTACGGGAGGTTTTCATTCAGCGGAGGAAAGAAAGGGGGCAGAGAAGAGGGAAAAAAACACAATAACCGATGAAAAGATGAGATGTGAAGAGGGAAAAATGTTAGTTCTGGAGGCATTTTTCTCAAACCAATGAGAACAGAGCTTTTCACCTTTGTGGTGCAAAGGTCAGGTTTCGCCTCAGGCCAAGTCAGCCCAGACTTAGAGAAGCAACTTTCCCTTTTTTTCCTCCATAGAGGGATAAAAGTGAGTGTGTGAGTGTATGTGTGTGTGTGTGTGTGTGTGTGTGTGTGGGCGAGAGTCTGTCTGCATATGTGTATGTGTGTGAAAGCCAAGCTCACACAAAATAGACCCTGTACATTATCCTGCTGTTAATGGGGCTGTTTAACGGCCACGGGGGAGTGTTTGCTCAAAGTGCCACCCAGACCTTTGCTCTCCGTCTCCCCAACCATATCTTCTTCGTCTCCTTTTTTTTTTAAAGCAGTGGATTTCCACTTGTAGGGCTGAAAAGACCACTGTACCAAGCAGTGGAAAAAGGAGATGAAGAAATGTAAAGCCAAATGACAGCAAAGAGATTAAGGAATGGTGAGACAGAATCGAGTGGTTGGACTAATCTTATTATGGACTGAGGTATCAGAATCAGTGTGGGTCATTTAAAATTTGTGTGCAAGCTCTACCTGGATAAACAAGTACACCCCAGCTATTTCCTACTGCTGCACAAAAATACATATCCTCCAAACAAACATGCCATGTTCCTCATTCAAAACTCCACCAGAAAAACCTGTATTTTTAAAATTTGGAGCCATATGTAGGCTAAATCCATAATTTAAAGGTAATGTATCCACCATGGTCTTGCATCTAAGCAGCTACCAATCAATTGTCAAGCAGAACAGTGATTCCCAATCCCTGGTATGCGGACCGGTGCTAGGCCACGGAACATTTGCTGCCAGGCTGCAATGATGAAACAATAAAATTTGCCAAGAGCACCTAAATGATAATTAGATAACTAAATAAGGCTAATAAAGCTTTTCGTGACTTAATACAAATAGGTCTGTTTTCACCTTTGAAACAATTTGAGATAATGCTATGGGTTTTTAAATATTTATTTTCTCAACCCATAAAAGAATGCTCAATTATTTAGTTTATCTGAAAAATTAAAAATCACCAAACTGGGAGATACATGGTTTTCATTCGACTATTTGGCTATTTATTCATTACTTTGGAGGTGTCTGCCATGCACACAGCAGGATACTGATTTTGAACTCAGTGCCCAATGTAATCAGCCATTAGGTAATCTACCTGCGTGCACTGTGTTCCTAATATTGTAACTAGAAAACGTGAGAAAAATTTTGAGGGAGAATTTGAAAGAGTTAGAAAGTTTCTTTTGAGGAGGAAGGGGAGATAAAAGTCCTAACATGTGTCAAAATACTATATAAAATCATAATATCCTAAATGTTTATTTCCTGTCAGCCGGCCCACAGCAAAGTTGTCAATATAAAAACGGTGCAAGTAGTTTGTCATGTCTTTATATAGAAATTGTTTTTCTGGTTTAATGGTACTCAATTACAAGTAAATGCAATCAGAATCTTGTACAAAAAGTACAGAAGTATTATCAGCAAAATATACTTAAAATACTGTATTAAAAGTAAAAGTACATATCCTAGAGGAGCCTAGTTCCTGTCAGTGTTATATAATTATATGATGTAATACTGGATTATTATTACTGATGCATCATGTATGTGTGAGCATTACTTTAGAGTTGTAGCTGGTCTAAGAGAAGCTCATTTTAACTGAGTAGATAAATGTATAACACTGCATCATTTTATAAACTCAACATAGTTTTCTTTTATGTAAAATCTTAATCTGCAAATGAACTAGAAACTGCAGCTGTCAGATAAATGTAGTGGAGTGAAAAGTGCAATATTTTCCTCAGATGTGGTGCAGTAGAAGTATAAAGTAAAATGGAAAAACTCATGTACAAAATAGTACCTCAAAAAATACATATTCTTGCTATGTAGATCTCGGTCCAGAAGAAAACTGCAGCACATGGGTTGTTTCTTAAATCACTTTTTATTAGATGCAAGGACCAACGTTTCCATACAACATGACTCTTTATCTAGTATCTTTTTTTTTTCTTTGCCATGACACCTCTGCTTCCCTGCTAAAAGGTAAAGTTTTTAGATCTCTGCGTGTAGGGCTGCACCTATCTCTGAGGAAAAGAGGGAGAGAAAGAAAGAGGGGAACACTTTGACTAACTGATGAATAGTGTAAAGGAGAGAGTGAGTGAAAAGAGGGAGAGAGGGGGGAAGTGAAAAGGGAAGAGGAAAAAAAGAGAGAAGTCTGATTAATAATTGCAAGGCTGCTAGGTGCCGATCTTCTGGCTTCTCACTTCAGTGGGCCGGCGCGGGGATCTCGCCTTCGGCCGTGTCGGTGGGGCTCATTAGGGAACCTCTTGGGACCTGACAGAAATTGTTAGCGGGATGTGATGGCCGAATCAGACGCACTCACCCCACCCGCTCCACCACCACTATTCCCTCCACCCTTGCTTCCTCCCTAAATCCTTCCACCCACCCACCACCATGCCCCTCATCTGGACAGGAACGAAGGAAAAGGAGTCAAAGAAGGGGACCACCATTCCTCCCAAACACCCCCTCCATCCACTAGTCTATAACAAGGCCGCCTGTACTACACCTGTAATCAAACTGCTCCCAAAAAGCACCGGGGGAGCGCGACCAGCTACAGGCCCCGCTCTGATTGGAGCCAGCGGAGGACGAGGCGAGGAGTAGGGCCAGAGCCCCGATCCATAATTGATGTGTGTGCACAATTACAGGCCTCCAGACATCAGCAAAGTGTTGCACAAGCGCGCCTCAAGGATAGTTGAATTTTGAACAGGCGTTGCATAAAAATCAAGGATCACTCTTTTCCCTCTGACTGCCCACCCCCCAACCCCCCACCTCCACCTCTTCCCCCCTCACTACATCTCTCTCTTTCCTGAATTTTGATATTACTGTCTGTCCTGTGTGTGTGTGTGTGTGTGTGTGTGTGTCTGTGTGTCTAAAATGTGCCAAGCTAGTATAATGGATGAGTGAGTGTGGGCTCACTTGACTGGATATGCATTCGATTTCTCCGTCTAGTGCATATTTTTGACTTTAAGGGTATTCATTTGCACTTGTCCACTCTCATGAGCTGCACACAGCTGATCTATTTATTTTCTGTAGACGACCGGCAGCATAATCACAACCCATGTTTACCTAAAAACTTGAAAAAGGAAAATGGATTAAGTTTGTTTCTTTGCAGCCTTGTGTGGCCTGTGAAACCAGGGTTCGGATAAAGGCCATTTTACTGTTCATATTCTGTGTTTTCTTCGGTTTCTTATTGTTGAAAACATTTTATTTTGCTTTATTTTTGAAAGGGCGTCTTTTTAATTTTCTGCCTTTTGTCATTGTGTTTTAAATTATTATTTAACTGAGGCTATAAAAGGCTGCACTGGCTGAATTTGCATAAGTATCCAGCAAATAGCAACAATTTTGAAGAGTCATGGCTTGAAATAACTCATAATTAAAGTTACTTAAAAAAAAAAACATTGTACAAATTATAAGGTTTAACTTTGTTTCATTTGGATCTTCAACTGACTTTTATGGTTTATTTGAAATTTGATGATTTGTCGAGAAACCTCACAATTGATTAATTACAGTATATAGAAATCACATTATGCTTTGCAAATGAATTAGCTCATTTAACCTTATGTTACTTTATATGGGTTAATTCAGAAAAATAGTCTAATTCTATATTCACAGTTCACTGAAAACAATCAATACTTATCAAAATTCTGTATTTGTCCTTCATTAAAAGCTGTGTTTCAACTGATCTTAACTCCAGAGACAAAAGGCACAATAGTAGCCCAAAGCACAGACGTACATTAGAAGTGTTTTCTTATGTGTGAGTGCAGCGTCAGAGCACATTCACCCAAAGGCCCCCGCTGAATAATCGCTCACAGAAATGAAAAGATTATTGATGATTAAGTCTCCGTACGCATGGGCGCTCCAACACTAATTTGGCAGTTCAGCCCAAAAAAAAAAAAAAGGCCATTTGCAAAGTTTTTCAAAAATTTACATAAACCCTCGTTTTTCAAGGAGGTGTGAACATGAGTGGACTGAAGTGTGCGTGTGTGTGTGTGTGTTATTAAAGACTTTAAATGGATTGTGTCTTGTGTTGTACAGTCATTTGTTTGATTGTAAAGTTTTTTTCACTTATTGTAAGTACAAAAATATCAGCATCATTTTCGATATTGATCCCTCAGACCCTTAATGCAACTTTCAATTAAAATCTATTCTCCTTATATTCATGAGTGCTAAATAAACTGCATTTGCTAAAAAAAAACTAACAAAGCAATTCATTGAAAAGCGCAATTAACAGACCATTCCTCTCCTTGTGTTTCATTATGTTGTGAACGACGAATTCTGATTGTATGGCAGCCAAGAATGCATTATGATTCCTGTTACTCTGTGTTGGATTGTTAAAGAATAAAGTTATGAAGAATTAATAAGTTAAACTCTTGCATCGTGAATAAAAAAAATGCTGAAATTCAGAAGGTGAACTTGTTCAGTAATCAGTTGATGACCTTTATGAGTTTTTTCACAATCAACCACACACTCGAATGTGCCTCTGTGTGGGAGTGGGGGGGGGGGGGGGGGTAAAACAAATATTCTAATGATACAAACGCTCGTGTGCACGCATTCATGTGCGCACACCAGGCTGACCCTTGAGTTCAGGTGAAAAGGCGGTTGCCTTTTCTTTTGGACGTGGACCAAATATCTTCAGATGCGAGCGGTCGAATCAACTCGCGTGAACCGCACAAACAAAACGAATCAGCATCTTAGCGTCCTCGGCGGAGATATTTTTGCTTTAAATGAAGAGAGAGAAGAGAGAGATTGAGAGAAGAAGAAGACGAGAACGTGTAGCCTCGCGCCTCGCAGCTCGCAGCGCTGAATCTGGTGTCTTCACCCTTGAGTGTCAACAGGTGAAAGTGGGCGATAACGCTGTTTGATGTTGCCAGACAGAATTTCTACCACCCAACTTCACTTCTTCTTCTCCTAGACCTCTCAGCAGACTTCAAAGCCCCCCCTCCTCCTCCTCCCTCCTCTATCTCTCTCTTCTCACTTTAATCCACTGCAGCAGAGCCCTTCAGTTCAAAGCGCTCAGGAACACCCCCTCCGCACTCAAAAAAAACTGCAACCCAAACTTTTTCTTCAACCCCCTCTCCCTCCATCCTCCATCCTCCTCCTCCTCCTCCTCCCTCTGCTGAGTAGCAATTACAGCTCTGCTAGCGCGCTGACCAGCTCCCGCTATTAATTAATCCCACAAAGAGCGTTCATTTCCTGGCTTTCTCAGATTGACAAGAGATGAAGGGGAGAGAGGGTGGGGGGTGGGGGGGATGGGCAGAGATGCCTGTTTCAAAGGCAATTCAGTCTGACCAAGCCAAAGAGAGGGGAGAAGAAGAGAGTAAAAAGGGAGACGAGAAGAAAGACCTGCACTCCTAAAGTAGGTGGAGGTGGAGGGCGCATTTGATACAGGGCCCTACTTGAATGTGATTGAATGCTTTGTTGCCGAGGGCTCTTTGCTAATCTTTACCTGCACAAAAATTCACAGCGCTAGAAAATGCCCGCTGAAGGGCCTTGTGAGTTGAGAGGCTTTGGCCTGGGTGGGCGAGACGGTTGGGAAGAGGTTTCATGTCCTGCCTGCGTGCTCTCTCTTCCTTTTTTCGCCTGTTGGACTTTCTTCTCCGAAAGAAAAGGAACTCCTTCTCCTCTAACAGACAGTCGGTTGGTGTGGGAGGTGGTTGGAGAGGGGGGGGGGGATGAAACCACGCTGAATGAAAAGAGAGGGGGGAAAAAAAGGGAGGTTGAGAGAGAGGGGAGACAGAGCAGAAGGGGTGGAGCTGGAGAGGAATGTCGCCAGGAAGAGGGGAGCAGATGACAGCAAAGGGATTCAGACATTTCATTCATAGCCTGGGTGCTGTTATGTTTGAATGGTGTGACAGAATCTAGTGGTTGGATTAATCTTATTGTGGACTGAGGTATTAGAACTATTCCCAGGGTGGCTATTACAGATTTGGATGCAGGATTGGAAACTGTACCTGAACTCTGCCCTTCTGTCAGCAAGTCCAACCTTAAAGTTCCATTCCAAAAAGACACTGATGAGCATTTTCTGATTTGGATTAGTTTGTCAGCACCTTAAGGAAGTGCGAGTTCAGACACAGAACGCTGAATCCGAGAGTAACTGTATAACAGGCAAAAAATTGAACTTGTCTGTTATTTAACGTGCTCTTTGCAAGCCTATGTTTATACTCAGCCAAAGATTATTTGTGGGGGAAGAACCTCCACTCTGTAACACTACTGTACAACCGCAAGTGGAGACGTCTACTCTCCTGACAGCTGATAGCCTCACGTCGATTTCAGAAGTCACATTCTCCTGGTTTGACTTTGATTCATATCATATCAATTAGTTAAAGCTTATAAACTTAATAGTTTTGAACCAGGACCTTCAGTATTTGGATCAAGTAGCTTGTGAAAAACAAGATGTGCCAAATGTAGTAGTCTACAGATTTGGGATCGGGGCTGAAAAAACTTGATTGGGACATCCTAAATATTAGCAGTTGTAGCTGTTGCTCTGTAGTGATGGTGTGTATAATTCTACTTTAATTTTCGCCACGTAGAGATATTCTGGAAGAGTCTTTCTATGTATGATCTCAGTCGATGGGACGGCTAGAGAAATAGGAATGTAGAAGAGTAGAAGAAGTACAGATACAGATGTCATTAGCTTTGGTGGCTTCAAAACATCACAAAAGCAGTTACAAAATCAAACAACTTTTCCAAATATGCAATGAGAAGTCGACGTGTTCTGCGGTTGCCAAGTTGTGACCATCACGGATCATTTGAACAACATATCAAGCTTAAGTTTATTCAAACCTACACTAAATTAAGTTTCCCAAAGGAGCAAAGAACAAAAAGTATACCTGAACAAAAACAAAAACTAAAGGAAATAATCAAGTCTAGTTTTCTTAATATCATGTGAGTAGCTTTGGACTACTTTGAAAGAAAATTGCCTTAGCCTGATGCAGCATCAATAAACCCTTCACTCACCTGATGAAGCATCAATTTTTCACGTAATCAATTTCTTTGAAGGCGGTTGATTGAGGGCATGAAATTCATTTTGAGATGTTGCAGTCAATACAGTTTAAAATATTAAAGCATGGTCAGCTTCCCTTTGTTTGTTGCATCCACGAGGTAATGCTGGCAAGACGCTGAATGAGAAATAACTGTTATTCTCTTTTGCAGTTTTGAATGGCGTTTGAGAGAATCTAATCTTTATCTGTGCATTAACGTTTAACCCAAACAGAGTAAGAAAAGTGTTTTTACTGTCAGCTGCCGCTTCAGTTTGGTGATTTCTGTTCTTCTGTTTGTGGATATTAAAGGCTCATGGCCAGTATGGAGCCTCCTGTTGAAACTGTTTCGTACCACTGTGATGCACATTTCTTCCAATCCAAAGTGTGTGAATTGATTTACGCTAGTAAACTTTTTCATTAAAAAAAATTTAATTTAAATTTGTCCAATGCTTTGGTTTATGACCAAATACCTGCAAAATGAATGACATTCCCATCAGTCTTAGCGGTACTTTGTGTTAATCAGCAAATGCTAGCATGCTAACAATCTAAACTAAGATGGCAAACACTATATCTGCTAAACATCAGCATGTTAGCCTACTGACATTAGCATTTGGCTCAAAGCACAGCTGTGCCTAAGTACAGTAACAGAGATGCTAATGTGGCTGCAGCAAAATGTGGTACTCCCCAAAGTACATTTCTGGTCTGAGCACAAAATGAGACACCAATTGATTCAAATAAACAAAGATCTAATAAAATGATTTGTTTCTAGAAAAAGTTCATGGTTGAAAAATGATAGATTATTGCTGTATTCAGTGATTTTCTTTAGATACTGACCCAAAATGTACACATGACCAGAGTCTCTGATTGTGTCTTTAAAGCTGGTCAAAAGTGTACCTGACTGCTGACTTCTGCCTGGTTCGCTGAACGAAATCACATGTTAGCGGTAGATCATGTTCGTTCCTCCAAAGGCAAAGCAATGGCAGGTGTGAAGGGAGCAAAACTCTTCGACAGAGGAAGTTAAATTTAAATATTCACCCAGAGGGTGGAGAGAAGAGGGCAGGAGTGAAGGCCATTTTCACTGACCCCACATGTCTGCAGGTCCAATATTGGCCCACTCTTTAGGCGAGACCAGATGTTCTCTCACATATATTGGTGTGAAGCACACACCCCCTAAAAAAGGTGCCTGCACTGGGGGACATTGCTTGTTTTTCTATCATTCATCACCCTGGTGTCAGAAGTCATTATTTAGCGGTTGTTTTCATAAATGAAGGGCAGCAAAAAGCTTGAAAATTAATGGCCACACCTGATTGGATGTGATCTCCACTTCCTGTTGTATGTGTGGCCAGACTTTAGAGTTTGTTTTTCTTTAATTAGAGTTAAGACATTTTCTATTTTCGACTGGGATTTCTTTACCTCGCCGAGGTCTATTTGTGAGTCAGACAATGACAAAGATATATTCCACACATGGTTGAGCTGCCAATTTACCAATAGCCTAGCTAGACGTTGTGTGGGTGTTTGCCCCTTCTGCAAAATATGAGCTGGCACTCTACAAACAGAGATCTTCCTTCAGGATAATTTGGTCCTCAGGGATGGACTTATGAGCCATTAACAAACTTCCCTCTGCTGTTCCAACGAGCCGTGATTGTAAGAAAAACTAACACTTTAAAAACTTAATTTTCCCTCCTTGTTTGGTCGACCTGATTAGCAGACTGCTAATTCTCCTCCCTGGTGCAATTAATCACATTGACACCTGTACTCCAGGCTTTGTCGGTGTCTTCATTCTCACTCTCCGCCGAGCGGCTTGTAACCGGTGTGCTGTAGGCACATCAGAAAGTGTTATTTCTGTCATCTCATTACAAGGGTTCAGAAAATTGCTAAACAAAAGTCCAGAATGTCACGTCTTTGATTCTTTTTTTGGGTATTTCTCTTGAAGCAATGTGGGGGGTGGGGGGTGGGGGGTGGGGGGTCTGTTCATTAGAGTGTAAGTTTAGCAATTTTCTAGAAACAAATGCCGTATCTGGACACTGTTTGAGAGATGAAAGAGCAAAAAGGTAGCGCTCTTGTCTAAACTGCATTATGCATTTCTCCTGTCAAATGGAAACCTGTATGAGAGCGTGTAAGCATGCTCGAGGCTATATTGTTGTATGAATATACCCATTAAATCTCATTAGAATGAAGATTTGAGAAATTATATTTGATGGAGTGTTACACAGCCAGAAAGTGTACTCTACTTTTCGCGTGATCTCATTTATTTCTTGTTATTGGGCCTTGAATGAGGTAAAACTGATTAAAAATCATGTTAAATTATCTCATCACTTTACTAGCTTTTTATAAAATTTGAGTTCAGAAAAATCACATTTCAAGACCTCACGTGGACCCCAGGAAGATTAGCAACATTGTATGGAAACTAATTTAAATAAATAATAATATAAAATGATTAATTTAAATTGTCTTTTTGTTGCCTCTCAAATGAGGAAAAAGTACAATTTCAACAAGCATCTCTCACATATTTACTTTTACAAACTATGTAAGATTCAACACACCCACACAGGTGTTCTCAATAACTGGTTGATTAGACTTCTTCTCAGGTCACCAAACTCAAAATACCAATAAGAATGGCTGTGCTCCACTTGGCTGTGTCAGTTTGCCGGGCTTCATGTGGTGGCATGGGTGGAGATGGAGGAAGTATAGGCATGTGAGGCAGCAGGGATGATGCTGAGTTGCTATCAGCAGCAGGTGTAGATGCCGTAGTAACACTCCGTTTTTAAACTAGAAAAGAGGTAAATATAAGGAAGCATTTAAGAAAGCATAACCAGCATAAAGGCGGAAGTTGTCCCACCTTAACAGG
Organism: Macquaria australasica; assembly: GCA_005408345.1. NCBI lineage: Eukaryota > Metazoa > Chordata > Actinopteri > Centrarchiformes > Percichthyidae > Macquaria > Macquaria australasica. The sequence continues at coordinate 388,725 of SEMN01000241.1, read as the reverse complement.
TGCATCAAGACATTAATCAAGCCCAGTCTGCACACAACCACGCAGTCCTGAGAAGAGCTCTAATCAGCCGAAATAAGTGAAAACACCTGTAGGGGTAAACCTTAAGTTAAAGGCTGTGTATGCCTTTAAAAGTCTTAGGGTCCATCCCAGTAGGAGCTGAGGAGTAATACAATTAACAAAGCAATTAAATTAAGTTATCTAAAATAATGTCAGTTGAACATGATATTATGTAATATTTATATTTAAATTTCTGTCTGATAAGATTTTTAATGATGGAACACATTTCTCAAAATCTTATGTTGTCAGTGTATGTGACATTATTCTTATCAGTCCCATGAAGAAGATTGTTATTATTACATGATAACCAACTTTGGAGGTTCCACCATAACTGTAGTGTTTGGACATGAATTCATAGTAATAATATAAACATTAACTTCTTCATATCTGTTAATAATTGCCAGTCCTAAAACCAGCCTGGCGAAGTAGATGCTGGTGAATAGTGGGATACACTTAGCCCTCAATCCTGCTTTAAAGGTGATTTAGGAAAAGCGTGCATCAAGTGTGGGTTAAGTGTACCCTGTGTTGGCATATTTCAGACATGGGACACACTTGCCTACTACCTTTCTGTGCGTGAACATGCACTTACTAAATACTATATATAATAGATAGTTTATTTTTACAGAAAAGTGATAAGGCTGCAAAATTCCACTTTCTTGCATGTTAAGAATTGCTGAGTTTCTTATCTACATAACTAAATCCTGCACACTTCACCTTTTATACTAAGTATCTTTAAAAATCAGTTGTCCAAAAATAAATGGTACAGACGATTACTTGATTGTCTTCGCCATCATCATCTTAGTAATGATTGCCTTCGAAAATGCAGGTAATGTTGGGGGTAATAACGCTACATAATGGAGAACAAGCTTCACTGAGATGCATTTCTTTCTACTGAATGAAAGTATACCTCCCTCTGATGTCTGAAATGGACACTAAATGGGCAAGCCTATAATCAGGCATTGTTTTAAAAGAATGAAAGATAACCGATCAGAACTTAGAAGTTTCTGACCAGTTTCACAGAACTACTACGCACATCTGATGTGATTTAATTGCTACCCGTTTTGTATTTGCATCAAATGATCCAGTCGTCACCAAATTCGGCGTGAACTTGCGCTGCTGAAAGTACATTTATGATCCTAGAAAGTTACCCTGTCACAAATGTCACCTTTCACATTCATGGTGGCACTCTCGCTGCTACCCACAATGCTAATCTAGTCACTGTGGGAACAACTAGTTCAGCGATATCAGAGTTGGCATTTGGTAACACAACTTTAGTATGATTTTGGTGAGAACATGTCCAAAAGTTTGTAGCTGGGAGTTGAAAAACAACTTTTACAGACTTGTTTTGTAGCTTTTTGAAATTCTCACCAAGGTTTTTCGAAATGGTTAATGAATTGCGTCACCTTCCAGTACTCGAAATGGCAGGCCTGCTGTTGTTTGAGAGGTCAGGGGCCAATCTGGGCATCAGAATGTCCTGGAAGCCTAATGTGACAGTGCACCTGCCTTGCATTTCAATCCTCACACCCCAAACCTCGCACCAGACCTCGCCATCAAAGAGCTCGGCCCGCGCTGACTCACATGCAGCAACAGCCAGGACATCTGTGGAGTTTTGGCAGCGTGTGTGTGTGTGTGTGTGTGTGTGTGTGTGTGTGTGTACATGTGTGCACGTTCGCTTGTATATATGTGTGTGTCTTTGCATCCAGACAGTGTGTGAGACCTCACATTCCAGCCAACACTGACTCTTACTCAGGCTGTGTTTGGCCAGCAAGCCACTGGGAGCTGCGCCGCGTGTTACAAGCGGCGGCCATGTCGGAAGCAGAGGCCTGTGGCTGCGTCCTGTGAGTCTGCCGGGGAATCACTTTTACGGCATCCTGCAAAAAAAAACAAAAAAAAAACTTGCAAACTTACAGTATACGCACACACATGTACTCACTCATAATTTTTTTTTTGTCTTTGTCGCACTGAAATAGGCACACAGGCAACCCTCCACTGCATGAATATTCATTTGCAACTGTGATGAGCTGTGACATGCTTTCCTGGCAGGGCTCTGGGACCACATGGCCGGGGTGTTAGAGGAAGAGAAAGGCCGTGTCGGAGCGTGTTACTCAGGCCTGCCTCATTCAATTGGATCCAAGCACGATGGTCGGATTTCTCAATCTCAGATGGATTCCAGACGTTCCCTTAAAGCAGCTCCTCCCCTTCCTTCACTCTTTGATTTCAAAAGAGGGACTTCAGGGCTGGTCGAGGCTTCTGGGTGAAGGGATATCTGTGTATGTGTGTGTGTGTGTGTGTGTGTGTGTGTGTGTGTGTGTGTGCTTGCAATATGCACGTGTGGATGTTTAAGAGAAGAAAATGGAAACCATGTCGATGAAAAGGTGCACCTTGCTCTACATCTCGAGCACATTTCTCAAATACGAACCAGTGCTTCTGGGTAAAATTTCATCCGCTGTAGCCTACTTTAACGAGTTGTTGCTTGTGTGCGGCGTCGGCACGGGGAAGCTGGCATGGCCAATCATGGCGGAACAATGCCGCCTTTCCATGGTTGCCCATTGTGCACAGATCTTTGCATTGTTCGGTCCCCCTCGTCCCCTTCGCCACTCACACCCAGCCAGCTGGCATGGAGATGGCAGCGCCGTTGACAAGGTTCACAATACCCCCTCTAGTCCACGCCACAATAGAGGGACATGGACACAGGCACCTCTATGGCACACAAGAGGCTGAGGAGGGGATACTGGGGCCTCACAGGCAGGTGTTGCTGCCAACGTCTCTGTGACGTGTTGGTAGCTTTCAGCGCTGACAAGGGGCTGGCAGAGAGGTTTCTTCTTTTAAAATCCACATTGTTCACGGGGGACTCTAGAGGATGAGTGTTTGTGTGCTGTTTTTTTTTCTCAGAGAGATGGGGAGCTTAGTCTCCTCTCATTCTCACTACACACACAAGCAGCAGAGAGAGGGGCACACACACACATCTTCGAAATCCAACTTCTTCCCCTCTCTGTCTTTCTGCTCTGTTTGCCTCAGCGTATTGCATTATTGCACTGACTTTAGACTTTTGTCAACGCTTATCAATAAGAGAGAAGTGGCAGATTCACATGTCTTGGCAAACTGGAGGGGAAAGGAAAGGGGTTTTTATTTTCTGAGAGAGGCAGAATGTTGAGGTACTTCAAGTCTCAGAGAGTCTGACTGACAGCTGGATACCAGTGTGCTGTTCCTCAAGTCACGATACGGTGTTTTGCGGTGGGTGTCGTATTTGTCTGGGCGCTCTTGCCAGCGCCTGAGCTGCTGGTTTGTCATTTCACGAGGAGCTTCAGTGTCTCTGGGAAGCTCCGTCTGGGTTACACAAAGTTGAAGGGTGTGTGACAGCACTGTCAAGGTCCCTGAAGGTCATGTTAAAAATATTTTCCTGAAAATAGAATCCAAAACTACAAAATAAGAGGAACATATATACATTTTTGTAGCTGTTTGCTTTCATGTCTACTAGAAACTGTTTTTCCTTTAACTAATCAGATCCTTACAAGACTTGCTGATGGTGCAACCTTATCATATTCTAAAAGAGCTATTCATGTGAACTAACTGGTGTATCTCCATGTCAGTCAACATATAAATAGTCCTGTTCTTTACGAGCAAAGTGAGCTATCATGCATGGATGTAACCTGATTCAAGCAACATGTGTGCATCATGTTTGGTTGTGACCCATTCTCCTAAAGTTGCCAGAAAGTTTGTAAAGAGTTCACTATCGCTATTTATAATTTCCATCATCCATATTGTAACTGGATTTTTCTAGGTGGACCACTGTCATTCTGAAAAAGAAAAATGTGCAATATATCCATTCATTTCATATTCCCATTTCATTCCACATTCATTTCTTCCATGCTTTTTTCCTTTCATGAGTGCGAGTTCAGTCTTTGCATAGGAGGAGGAGGTTTCAGCTCGTTGTAAACATTCCATGGTGTCACACAGTACAAGAATGGCTGTTTGATTGGTTGTTTTCTGTTATTTATTTATTTCCTCTAATGGCAGGTTGCAATTTAGAACCTTTTCACCCGTGGACACACAATGTCAAATGTTAATGTATGTGCTTGCATAAATTCTGAGGAGTTCTCTTGTCAGACGACGGCTGTGTGTGAATTTCATTACTGTCAGGGAGGTAAACAGCAGGCCAGTGGCAGCACCAAGATGGTTTTGATGTTGAGATGTTTCACTGCCTCGGGTTTTCCAGCGCGGCCATGTGGCTGCAGTGACATCAAGACCTGTGCGGAGGCGGAACCTAATGGGGGTAACGGTCATTCTGAATCACAGATTCAAACTAAATGAACAGTAACTTAATTCATTTTTAAGAGGGTGTCTCCATATGTGGTGGTATTATAAACATTTTTAGCCATAGCATGGCATAGTTGGTTGGTTGGTACACCACTTTGGTCCAGACTGAAATATCTCAACAACGATTGGATGAATTGCCAAGAAATTTTGTACAGACGTTCATGGTTGTCAGAGGATGAATCCTAATGGCTTTGGTGATCCCCTGACTTTTTCTCTGGCACCACCAGCAGGTTGATTATATGTGGTTTTAGTGAAATGTATCGACAACTATTGAGTAAATTGTCTGAAATCTAGTAGGTCTACAGATATTCGTGTCCCCTTCAGGATGAATTTTAATAACTTTTGGTTTCCCCTGATTCTTCCTCTAGCAACATCATCAGGTCGACATTTTAAAATGTCCAATGCTTTGATTTATGACCAAATACCTGCAAAACTAGGGACGTTCCCATCAACTTCAGCTGTAGCCTACTTTGTCTTTAGTGCTATTTAGCGAATGTTAACATGCTAACACGCTAAATTTAAATGGTGAACAAGGTAAACATTACACTTGACTGGTTGAGCAAGAGTAGCAAAACTAAGTTTTTGTATGACAATTTTGCTTTTTTTGTATTCTAGAAAGTTGTCTGATTTTTAAAATTAATAATTTTTTATGAAACAAAGAAGACAAGTGGGAATTGGTGGATTGCTAGCATGTTAGCTGTACCCAATACCTGCCAAACAATGCCTCACCGCTTTGGTCCAATTTCATTTTCATTTTCTAATCAGTCCATCCCTGTGAACCCCCCCCCCCCCCTTTCCTCCCCTTTTCCCCTACAATCCCTCCTGCCCCACCCCACAGGTTCTCCCCTCCTTGCTGCTGTCAGTTCAGCACTTTTATGGGAATTGGTGCTCTTTGAAATGCATATTCCGCAAGGCCCGACACTGGCATGTGTACACTGCTGAGTAATTGTGGAGGCCAAATGTTTAATTACACATGGCAGGCCAAGCAGCGGGAGGCCACACCGCAGCGGGGCTCAAAAACAACGGCCTAGCTTCTCTCGGTCGGACGCGCCAACAACAACCAGCCCCCCCTCCAAAAAAACATACTGAGAGTACAGACGGCAGGCCGAGAGGAGGTGAAGGGAAGGAAGGGAGGGAGGGAAATTTGTTTTCATGTGTATGTGTGTAAAAGCAGATTCAAGTCTTGAATTCCAGTGCAGTTGATGTTTGATCGGTTAAAAGTAAAGGTATTCTTCAGGAGTGCATTTACCAAGCTGCAGTTGCGTGCCAAGACTTTAAGCAACAATACAGGTCACTGAGCAATGCATACCTACAGTCCAAGGTGTGCAAACACTTAGCCTGACTATGTTCTTCTGCTGAATGTGCTTAAGCTTTGCATTATCCCTATGGTGGTCTTTGGTCTTCTCAGCAGGCCTGGGGTTTGTCCTGGTTCTGCTAATGGATCCAGACTGGTCCTGGGGAGCTGGGTGGAGGAGGTAGGGATAGGGGAGGGCAGGGAGACTGGGGCCCAATGTCTGTGACCCCCGGGTGGCGGGGTCGGCGGGAGGAAGTGCAGAGCAGCAGGGGAAGTGGGAGCACCTGTGCAGGTCAGTGGCAGCCCGTCAAGCTTAACTAATTTTGAAAATGACCTCCGACCTCCATTCCCACGGTGCACCGGGGCACAGGCTGAGAAAGGTCTGGTCTCCTCTTCCAGCTTGACTCCTGCTTCTAATTACCAGCTAGAACAAAGTTATCTGATTAAGCCTCCTTATAAAACCATATCATTGATTGTATCCTTTGCTCAGTGTCGGTACAAATTAGCCCATTAACTCACAACAGGGATGTGGCGAGTGACTTAATAAAATGAAGCTAAAGCCGATAATGGCTGCAGTACCTTGAGTGGTTGACCTACTGTGAGGGATTAGCAAGGCCTGCTGTCAGCCCTACACTGATACCAACGCTCTACACACACACACATACAGGCACAATTAACTGCTAGCATATCCCCTGTTGACCCTAAATTCTACATTGAAGGTATATGTTTGAAAAAATGGCTAAAACTTCATATTTCATTGAAACGTATATTTTATTAATAAAAAAGTCAGTATTTACTTTGCCATTCCTACCATATGGTTACAGTTGATGGATTTACAGCTTGGTGATTGGCTAATCTCGCATGTCAAGATCAATGACGTGGTGAAATCAGTCTAATCTGTCTGCAAGAGCTGTTCAAACTTTCTCCCACATGCAGAAGCCTTCACATACAGTACACGTGTGTCTGTGAACATGCGTGCGTGTGTGTGTGTGTGTGTGTGTACTCTGTATGAGTGTGTCTCTGGCTGCTGGTGTGGTCCGTGTCTATGTGCCTACAAGCCGTAACATGCTCAAACAATCACATAACGATTAAACTGCAGTGGCCCCTCAATTTTCAGCCACACTCGGTGTCACGGGGAAAGCCGTCTGGTGAAAGGAGCACTGCCAGATGTCTAAATGTTACAGTTGTTTCAGGTAGAAAAAGAAACAAAAATACTAATGTACTTCTTAATAAATTCTGTGTATTAGCTGTAGTGCAAGTCGTATTAAAATTATACAGTGGTAACCCATATAGTTTGTAATTTTAAAAAAACAGTTAGGGCTGCAACTAACAATACATTTCATTGTTAGTTAATCTGAATTTTTATTAAACATTTAGTCAATATCATTTCTGAAAATAGTGAAAATCACAATTTCCGAGTCAAGGTAAAACTTTTAACTACAAATTTTAATTTAATCCCAAAGATATTCAATTTAAAATGATGGAAAGGCACATTCTCACCTTTGAGAAGCTGGAACCAGCATATATTTGGCATTTTTTGCTTGTTTATTTCCTTTAAATATTTATTATCAAAATTGTCAGTCGCCTAACCATTTAATTTTGATTTGATATACAGTAATATTTTTTAGCTGTAGAAGGATCACTGATGGTTTTAGCTGTAGTGTTCACGTACTGCAGTTTCCAGAGACCACCTGTCAATCAAACAGTTGGGGGCGGTTCTAGCATGTTGTCATCCTTGATTTTTGATGCAGATTCTACAGTTTCTGTAGGTTGGTGGCTTTCTTTTTCACGCTAACTTTTACTTCAGTTTATTCAGTGACTACCTGCAGCACACTTAAATTGCAACACACCCTGTGCACCAGATGATTTACATCAGCAAATGTGAGAGCTTTCATGAGCTGGCAATAGGTTGACACACAAAAAAAATGGTTGTAAAACATTAATGTTTTTTCTTTGAAGTGTAATCAACCTCCCTTTACCTTTCATTCCTCTGCAGTGGAAGGACAAGTATTCATTTCAGGTGGACTGACTGGTGAGCGCTCTCGTGGAGGGCACCTGAAGCATAGCAAACAGCAGACAACAACATCCGACAGCAGGCTTATTTTTCATCCTAATTGTCAGAGCCCTTTGTCGGGGTGCAGGGGCGGCCAGAGCGTTTGGCATTCTTGACTTCCTGCCAACTCCCTCTCTCAGTGTCTATCTTCCTCGCTCCTACTTCCCATGCGCTAATGAAATTTTTCCTTGTTTGTCGTTGCCATGGCGAAGGGATCATTGCCAGACGTGTTGTGTATTGACACATCTTCTGCTGTGCAATTTTGGGACATAAACACCGCAAAGAAAGGGAGGTTGGGGTTGGCAGATGGGTATTGAGGATGTCTTGAAGGAAGCCTGATGATGACCTCTGACCTCTGATACACACACACACACACACACACACACAGACAGATGCGGACACAAACACATGCAACAAAGCACTTACATGCATGCACAGCTATGTGCACACCCTTCCACATGGATATGTTGCTGATGTGTGAAAACGTCTATGGTAACTATGTTTTCTCATTAACTTTAGGATCAGGGCCTGTATTTATGTATTTATGTATTTATCAAGTTATTTAGAATCCCTACTTAGAATGAAAGTCAAAGTAGAACCCTTAAAAGTTAAGACTAAATGTTTGTTCTTGACCTTGAACAGCTACTGAATGGACCTTGTGGTGAGAGTATTCTGTCAACAAATCTCAAGATGACATTTGCATACTAGACTGCAAGTAAACTTTGTTAAGCTACTTACAAATTATATGTATATATGACAGAATAGTAGGTAATTTGACTCAGCTTCAATTATCCAAGTCAGTCCTATCCAGTCGCATTGTTGTACAATGCCTATAATAGTGCCACATCTTGCATACACTGTGCAATATTGCACACAGCAATTATACTGCAAACCTTCTGTGGGCTGTGGTGCACCTCTCCATGGAGAATGTCTTCTTGGTCAAAATCGCATCCTTTAATAAGCTAATTTGTATCAAGTGTTCCCAAAGCGTCTTATGAGTTTGTCTTCACCTTACCACCATATTTTTGCAACTCCTAAGGACATCTCTGGATCAAATATTGGTCAAGATAGGTGACATTTCTTGGTTCAAAAATATTAATAAAAGGCTTTCCTCTGAAAATACAGACCTTCATGTTTCATTCCGGGTTGAGAAAATATTTTTTTGTGGTTTATGAAAACAATTAGATTATGTCAAATATACTTTGCCAGCAAGTTTAAAAAAACAAACCCAACTGTTTTTTCTGAGTTGACATTTTGGAGATATGAGGTTTTCACCCATCAGTGACACACACAAACGGACGCTCACACGCACCTCCTCTATTTCCCACAACCATAACCCCTGAATCCCAGCATTCTCCCTCCATTGTTCCTCCACTGCTAGTCATTACCATCATAAAGGCTGCGAGGATATGCATGGTTTCATTCACAAAATCATCTCCCAGTGTATGGGCGATGAAATCTAGGGAGGAGTAGGAAGCGGGAAAGAACTGCCCCAGGAGCAACAACTAAATGAAAACAGCAGTCTCAACCCAAAGCGTGTTCACTCAAGCAGGGACTCCCTGAACAAAGGGGCTGTTGTGTGTTTTCAACAACCCTGGTGTTGTACGGGGGACTTGACCTTAGCCGAGCTTGACCCTAACCTGTAAGAGAAGGGGTTGTTTGTTTGGAAATGACACATTACACCTCATGTGTTGGACGACAAAGCTGCTGTCAGTCACAGCGCCACAACAAATCTTTGATTCTGGGCATCACTGATTCTCATGAGCTGGTAAATGTCAGGATGTTTTACCTCATGATAGCACTTTTCGAAACCATCCTTAGCTACTGAAAAACTGTTACATATTATCATTATGTGATTTCATTGTATTCCAGGAGTTGCTTTGTGTTGTAATTCAGTTATCCATCAACCTACTTGTTTATATGTAGCAAAAGAATTTGGCAAATAAATTGTAAGTCAGCTGAGTTAACAAAATATAGCCTCACACCACACGTGACTTGTAGCTGCATTGCCTTCTGGTTTATGTTGGCCACTGCTAGGGTAGAGACTGATAATTCTGCCTCTTATGATGCATGTGGTTAATGAATAAAAAGTTCTACCATCTAATTCCATTACATCTATGCAGGGAATATCCCAATGTGTCATGTCATCATCTATGTGGGCCCAAAAAGGCTAGAATTTGGTGGATGTTACTATCAAACAAATTCCTAAAACCAACAAATGCTTTTTTCTTTCAATGTTTTCCTGCCCTGTCCGTGGCATTCAGCCCCAACCCCATTCATTCATACTGAAGATGAAAATCTTCAGTATGAAGAACAGGTCACAAATATATAGTTTCACTTTTAAAAGCAGCGCAGTAATTTCCTAAAACAGCTGGGCACTGTAGTTTTTTGCAAATGTTACTCAAACAGGAGGAAATGGTGCATTTGTTGGGGACTATTTTCAGCAGTGGATTAATACACATTTGTGCTCTTGCAGGTATTTACAGCAGCAGGACAGTGGATGTGGGATCGAATCAAAATAAACTCCAGTGCCCATGTTTATGGTAATGATGGAACATGTCACTAATAGATGTGTTTTTAACAGTTTTTGGACAATAATGGCGCTCTATGGCACACAGGAATAATATACAGTATTTTAGGATACACAGGCAATATGTCTGAGTAGGATCAATTCATTTTGGATTTGTTTTTTGTTGACAATAAGAAAAGTATAAAATATCACCAGCCTTTTAAAAATAAGTATGGTAGGTATAACCTCTGTGAATGACGTCACATGGTAAGCTGGTCTCTTGAATCAATTGTCCACAGTGACTGGTCAGCTGAACTGTAAAGACCTCGCTAGTGTTTTTAGCTGTTGTCCACTCTGCACTGGTGAGCGAGGCACCCCCACTGCCCTGAAAGACTATGAACATGAGGCTGCACTCAGTGCATGCTGGGCCTTCAGGCCTGCTGGGAAACAGCAAATTTGAACAATGCTTTCCCCGAGAGAGAAGGAAGACACAGAGATGATTTGTGCATGACCTTCTCACCTTAAGAGTGGAATAAACTGCAAGCAGCTAAAGCTACAGTCACCCAAAAAAGTGCTTAAATCAATTCAAGTCAACAATGAGACAATATGGGTGAAAAGGCTTTAATTATAAAAAATATATCCTGCAGGATATCCCGTTTGTTCTCTGCAACACCTATCAACATCCACCTTAAGGAGTTTCAACATCAAGACGTTTATATGGACTGGCTCCTGCAAGCACTTAGACAAATGCAATTTCAGTTTATCGGGCAGAACATACTTTAGCAATCATCTCATTTTCCACTTGGTCTCCTTCTCACGTTCCCAATCTATATTATTTTCACATGCCAATATGGTGATCGCACAGCTCATCCACCGGAGGGGAGAGGGATTTGCATACAGGTTCTCATGGTGAATGTTGAGACTGTGCTATCAGTGCAGGGAGAATGAAAAACACACATGCACAGACATAATGTGTGTGCATACAAACAGATATACTTTTGTTTTAAATTGTTTCATAAACGTATACCTTCCACTTACTTGCAAAGGGATACACAAATATGCAAAATATAGTGCGTACAGTGAACACAATGTATGCTGTTACTGGTACGGTACACAGGCTTAAACTTGCACGTAACAGAGATGTAACACCACAATTGCAAACATACATTTTTATACATGCTCGTAAAAAAAAAACCATGCATATCATCAAACCACAAATTAAAAAAAGAAGATAACATTAAGTAATATTGAAATCTGGATTACAATCAGATAAAAGAATTGCCATTTGCAGCAATTTAACAATTTATTGTTTTAATAAATCTGTTTACTCGTCGTGAGGAGTACTAACCAACTTGTGTGAAAACAGTTGTAAAATGACGATGTCATAGTGATGTCATTAGGGTTACGTAAGCTTGGGCTTGGACACGACACACTTTTCACAAGTCTGTGTTACAAACTTGGGGGGTAAAGTTTGAAAAAATGCGGGCATCACCAGGCAGGGAGGGTATAATGGAAGACACCATCGAGCTGCATTATGGGAAATGTAGGATTCAGAGTTTTTTGGAGCCTGACTCAAACTAAACAGCGAAAGTCAGAACATCACAGCTTTTGTTGCATCAGTTGTTTTTTCTCTCTCTCTTGCAAGTCTCCAACTTTATGGAAGTGCAATACTAAATCGCTGAAGTGCCCCTTTAATCAGCAGGTAGCACATTTTCTCTTCTCTTCCTGTTACCGGAAGCATTTTCCGAGCTGTCCTCAGCACAAGTAAACTGTGGTGGCCATTGCCTTGTTGCAGGTGGAAGCACAGCAACTTGTGGATGCATGGTTATATAAGTCAGTAAAAAATCAGATGAAACCATTTTGCTACTTTCAAAAAGTCCAGATACTGTTCAGTGAAAAGTTGTAAAAACTGAAAGTGACATATGTATGGAACTGCACAAAAATTACACATATTCATACATGGACACGTGTTAAAGCATCAAGGCATAGCCGGATCACATATAAATATGCATATATTATAATCATGCCAACACACACACACACTGACCGTAGGTATACACAAATTACAGTTCATGCTACATACTGATGCCCTCACAGGTAAATTCCACATTCACAAAACATTAAAACTCTCTTGCAATAATTAATGGAGAAATGTAGATAATTGCCTTCCACTTCTCTCCCAGCAGCTTCAGCAGGGCTCCTTTTGACAATCAAACCAGCCCGCTGATTGTTTCAATATGTATGCTTGTTTAAATATTTCACTTGTGATATGTAATATGCACAGGGGGAAGTACAGCAGTGAAATAGCCCTCAGATGGTGAGCTTGATTATTAGGGTGCAGTTTTCTCTCCCCTCTTCACTCCTTCCCTCCTTCTCCTCTCCTACCCTCCCTTCGGTTTTGCACACCTTGCAGACCTGCGTTTACCGCTGACTTCTGAATGCCTTTGTTAAACAGCCATTTACACCCGCGTCCCGTGAATACATTTCCTCGGGGTGAATTCCATAATTTTTCATGTGCCAACGTGATGGATCGTCCCGATTTTAGATCCCAACTTTGACAAGCAGCCGAGGAGGGACCACACCACTGTGGAGTGGCCTTTTGTTTTGCATTGCAGCCCATTTACTGATAGACAATAAATCTTCCCCATGCAAATTGTATCTCCCTTAAGTGTATGATGCTTCCTGAAGGTTAACATGAATTGTGATGGAATTTAGCATTTTAGCCACAAAATGGTGTCCGTGCTTGTCCTCACGAGGAAATAAGCCATGCAGATAAACTGGCAATACAGTCGGGGATTAGTGACGATGAGTGATTTTATGTTGGTTGTTACAATTTGATGGCTCTCCTGCAGTAAATGCTTGAAATAAAACCCATTAAAGTTTTTAGTGTACACTGTCTCTACACTCTCCCGTACTTTTACAAAACCATCTAAAATTGCCCCTTCAGGATTCCTATGAGCCATTATGCATTATGTGTGTGTGTGTGTGTGTGTGTGTGTGTAGCTATGCGTGCGTGTGATTAAAATGAACCCGCCAGCTTGAGTACCTGCAACCGGCGAGCCCGCGCGCAGAAGGAGGCACAACAAAAGCGGGCGGGCCATTCTCCCTCTGATAAACAGACATAATTCAAATGTCAGCATTTGAATGTCATCCTCAAAGAGCCCTCTCCATCAGCGCTTGAGTCATTACAGACGATAGGGGGAGAAAAAAAAAGGAGGGGGACATTGTTTCATCTGTTTGAGCTTTCTACCCCTCTAATTATTAAAGCGCCTTTCTTCCTCTCCCCCCCTTTTGAAAGCGCACAGAGGGAGAAAGAGATTAGAAGTATTGTTGCCTTTTGACAATTCTATTTCTCTCCCCCCCTCCTCTCCATACAGGTTGAGTTTTAATTTGTGGCCGTTGAAGAAACAGAGCCCAGATGGCGAGGCACAACTCGTCATCCCTCTGTCTATCTTTTCCTCTCTACCTTTCTCTCCCCTCAGAACCGGCACCGGATAACAAAGATATGCAGATGAGGCCGAGGCGGCGAGCGCTGGATCGGTGCCAGAGAGATCGTCTCTCACAATGGCGGGGAACAAATTGATGTGTCCTGCAAACTGTGCCACAGTAGCAGCGGGTTACTCCGCGGGCCTGCCAAAAACCGTCAGTCTACCGTGCCAGGCGGTGTGCCCCCGGTGGCAAAGTGAGGACATCAGCTGCTGAGCGATTGCCAGAGGCCTGTGACACAATATGTAGCATCGGTGTCAACGATGTCATTAGACACAGAACGACGCTGCCAGCAAACTCATTAGCCCGAGTGGAAGTGACCCGACTCTTCGTATAGCCACAACACGAGCAACAAATGCACTTCTAGAGGATACTTTGAACGCTTTGATAGTTTTCAAGTGCTGTGATTCCTCCCAGTTTGGGGGTTATTGGGTCACATTGATAAGATGAAGCATGCATTATAGGACTATAGCTTTCCACATATTATGCCAAGTGGCATGTCTACCATTAGGTGTAGAAAGGTTCAGAAAAACATGTAAAAATATACTTTGTGGGAAATTTATCAGTACTTTTGTTGGCTTTTGTTCAACTGCAGCATTGAGATGTTACTGACTTTACGGTGGCCTGTGATTGCTAAAATAATGATGTCATATGTTCACAGTAGGGACAAATAGGATGGAAGAAATTGGAAATGTCCAATGGGGGAAAAAAACACGACAGGCAGTTTAAAAAGCACCTGTCCTCGACCAGCCTTATCCAGCAGCAGTCATGTCCTCTACACGGGGATAAAAGCCAAATTCAACACAGTATGTACTATATACTCACTGTCATAGTATACTGTTTTAGAAGATAATATACAAACAAATCAATGTACTTTATACTAACATGAAATGATACAATACTGCCAATTAAACCTCTCGAAGAGACACCAAAATGTCTTTCTTAGGATTTAATATGGACTCTTTTGTTTTCCAAGAACTGTCTCACAACCACCCATATTTTATTTTATTTTTCCAGCTGCGAGCAGCTCCTTCATTTCCTTTGTCCATTGGATTGTGGGAGAATAGTGTCACTTAAAAATCAATTTTACTATATATAAGAACACACCACACACTCAAATCCTACTTAGAATTAGTATGTTCATCTGAACATCACACCGATGTTCAGATGAAGAATTACAATTTCACGTTAAAAAGTAAAAAAGCGATAATCAATAATGAATGATTTATATTTATATATATATTATATATTATATATATATATTTCCATGTAATGTCACTTTTTTCTTAAATATTCCATAACAAGTGTCAATATGTTGAATTAAGGAGGCATTTGTGTCAAGAAAATGACACTTGATTTGAAATCCTTTGAAGAGGATTTGCAGAATTTTTCACTCCTTTGATAGAGAACTTTGACTTTAAGACTCTTCTTGATTGGTGATACAATTGACATTCTCTCATTGGCTACTTCAACATGAGAAAACTGACAAATGTGAGCAACATGTGGAGCAAAAACAGTCTCTTGGAAATCCAGTGACTGTATATTATTCCAACTCTTCTGAGGGCTAATCCTCCGTGTATGTATTCACCCAGAGAGGAGGCTCAACCAAATCATCCAAGCTGGAGACCGTACAGGCCTGCAGAGACACCAATAGGCCCCTGGTGGGCTCTCTGTGTCTCTGCCTCCATCTTTGATGCATAATGAGTCTCCCCGCTTTCTTACAATCAGCACAAATCAATATACATGCAACAAACATGCCTTATCCGCGTCTGATGAATAGCCGGGGTGAGGAGAGAGTAAGAGAATGTAGGGAAGGTGGAGGGATGGAGGAGGGGAGGAGAGATAATCATATCTCCACCCTCAGTCAATAAGCCTACGCCTCATTACCAATGCATGAGGGAGGGCTGTGGGGGAAGAGATGGAGACAGTATGCACTCACATACTCACACTGTCATTACATTAAATTAGTGGCAGAACATGATTATCTCTAACTTAATGCCACTCTATTCATATATGAAAACAGTCTGGTGTCATCTACACTCTGAGGAGGAGAGACCAAATCTGTACTGTCATTACTATAGTCACGAAAAAATAGTCACAGAATATTTATGTTTTGGCTAAAATATTCTCTACTCCAGCAGAAGTAAAAAAAAAAAATATCTCTCAGTTTGTGTTTTAGTGGAAAAGGTCATAACTGCAAGATGTTCCCTCCCACACTATATTATTATGACTCAGGTCTAAAAATGGCTCTTTTTGGAGTAGGAGACAGAGCTTGCTTAATTGCAGTGATTCAGAATATCATTCATTGCCTGAGTCCTCATCACCCAGCAACCTGACAGCGAACAAAATGTGAGGTTGAAATGATATGGTCAGTGCCCCAGAAACAGTGCAGTACTGATATTTGTTAATGTGGTATTCTGCAGGTTATTAGTTTCTGCTCTAAGTGTGCTCACTTCTTCTTTCTTTTTATTTTTTCTGAATGAAGTTTCCCTTATCCATGGTTTTTGGACATTTCACATGATACATTCATACATTCTCATGATAAAAACATATATGCTTTTCATATGTGAGAGATCACATTTGAAAACAGCAATGCCACATGTGATATTACATGTGCATTTCAGTGTGATAAAGTCACATATATAACATGTCATTTTTCACACGTGAAATAGCATTCCTGTCATGTCCTGGCTCTGGATCTTCGTCTTGGATCTGGATTTTCATCCTCCAGGAGTCTCTGTCTTACTTGTCTCCGTCTCCCACTGTGTGAATGGTGTCTTTTTTTTTTTTTTTTTTTTTTGAAGGGGGGGGGGTTCCTTATCTGAATTGAGGGTCTAAGGATAACAGGTTTCTCATGCTGTACAGATTGTTTAGCCCTTTAAGGCAAATTTGTGATTTTGGGCTATATAAATAAAATTGAATTGACATTAAGTATCCGCTCACTGGATTCAAGTTCCCCAAATTTTATTGGAGGTGACATTTAAACTCTACTGAATATTCAAACAACATAACTTATACATGTTCTTTGACCAGAATCATAAAATGCATTGCTTTCTGTGCACCAGATTTAGAAGGAGTCAACATTTCTGGTACTGTGGAGGTTCATTAGGCTTTCTTTGGCCAATTTTCTGGAGTCTTTGCTTACATTTTCCTTCACAGCCTCCGTCCCTTCTACTGTTGCTTCATCTCTTCTCTTTGCCTTGAACCACAGATCCTCCAAGATCAGGGTTTTAGCTTTCACAGCTTCCAGGGGCCATCTCTCCTGAGGCTTTCGGAGGCGCCGCCAAGTCCCCGCAGAGAGCCACTGATCCCGAGGGTCCCGAGAGTTCACCTAATTCAGCCAGATTGACAGATACTAATAGCGTGGATGCCTCTCATCCCATGGAGACGGCCTACTAGGGCAGAGAGCCGAGGGGAGACCAGGAAACTAGCCAACTAGCGGCTGACTTATTAGTGAGATTGGCTAGCCCATACGCCGCTGCGGGGTGCTGCGCCGATATGCAAATGTCACGTTGTCTTCTTCTCCATTCACTCTTCCCAGTCCTCCATCCATCGTCTAACTCCTATCTTCCATCCCGCCCCTTTGCTCCCTCCTCTCCCCTCCCTTCATCACCTCTACCGCTCCTCTGCTTCACTTATACCCTCATCACTTCGTCTACTCCCTCTCTCCTCCCCTCCCTCCCTCTGAAGGGCAGGTCCCCCCCTTCCTAATTGATCTGTGGAGATTTCGGCTAACCTTCTTCCTCATGCAAAGAGAGATGAGAGAGCAGAGATTAGAGGTGGAGAAAGGGGAGGGGACAAGAAAGATGGATGGGTACTCTTTATGCCACCGCTGATATAGTAATCCTACAACACAGCAGATCCATTATGTAAACAATGTAGGGAAAAAAAAGTTTTTTAATAAGTGGCCACTGCGTTCTTGGCTTTTTATAAATGTATCGGTTTCCTCGGATTAGGCTGGAATGTGAATTGGACTCTATAGCAATAACATCTCATTATTATGAGAGAAGAGGATGATTTAAGCTCAAATGCACTACTGTTAATAAACAAAAGAGGAAGGAGAGGAAGAAAAGAGATGAAAGACACTGAGGATGTCCCTGAACGGCTCTGCCTTTTGCCCCTTTAGAAACCAGTGAGGTGATAAGCGGAACCATTATCCAGGCGATCGATGACGGGGGGACCGTGATTAATGTCACCCCGAGCTTGCATGTCCCAGGGCTAGGCCACAGGGACTACTACTGTCCCCTCTCAATACACTGCTAACAGTGGCTCATAACAGCCTTTATGGACAAGCCAATTACTGCACTGTTGCTTTATGGTGGACGATTTACTTTGAGCTTCCTCTCGGATATCTTCATACTGGTTGCTTAATGATTCTCTCCTGTTCCTCCATCTTTTAGTATTCTTTCTACTCTAGTCAGGATTTCCACTCCTATAGCTTTTGAATTTTTTGTTTCACAGCTTGAAATTATTATCCATATTATTAGTTCATTTTTGAAATGAGTATAATTACTGATATCGTTGCTTGTACATTCTCAACTGACCTCTATGCTAGGCTTTTCATTGTGTCCTCTGTCCTGAATTTGGCAAGAAATCTGCTTTAGACCTCGCCTTCACAAGAGTGTTAAAAAAAAATTTGGTGTTCTTCGAGCAGCAGTGCAACTAAATCTTTTAGAGATTCAAATATCAAATCAAAATCAAATATTTTGCTCTGTGTTCCATAAAGCAGTGTGGTTTTTGCATAATTAAATACAATTTGTACAAAACGGACACGATCCCTTTGAATTACGTTCATATTGAACAATTCCACGCCTCACAATTTATGTCCAGTGCCAACGTGCCAATGCAGAAAGTAGTGTGGCATATATGCAGCAAGGCGGAGAGTAAGGGTGTGGAGGTCAGGGTGGTGGAGGTGCATGTAGCAAGTCCGACTTCCATGCAGGAGACTGGAGTTTGCGCAGTGTCACAAAATAAATGTTTGCCTTTTTATTTACCGAAACCGTGATCCTTCCCTAATCTTAACCAAGTGTTATCGTAACCATAGTTTATTTGCAGTAACTATGAATATTCCCTAACCATCCCATAGTTGCCATGTGCAGACATTGGACATTGACTCAACCTTGGAATTATCAACAGCATTATTCAGTGGTCTCCAAATATATTCTGCATTGTTTTTTTGAATTTTGAATTTGAAAAGGAGGTGGAGCAAAACTGTGTAGAGACTCATATGAGGGCAGGTACTAAACCAGATGCAAAATCACTCCCAACATACTTACTCTCTTCAGTAAAGTGAAACAGAAAAGCATTTTGCTGTTTATGCTAGATGGCAGTGGGGTTTCGGAAACATTTGGACTAAATTTGGAATGTGGAAACACACACTCTATTATTACAAGCAATTATCCCGTGGTATCACAATTAATTTGGCATTATACTGATGTGTAGAGACACTACCTTTAACTTTGTACATTTACCATGACCCCATCTATCCATCCACCCATCCATCCACCTCTCTTCCCTTCCACTCAGCTATCTTCAGTGTCACTCAGCGATCAGAGACCAGCTCTCTCCTCTCTTTTCCATGCAGCTATTATTTACAGGATTAGAGTGGTAGAGATCTTAGCACTAACACTCCTCTACTGAGAGTGGAGAAAAAAGACAGGCAAATTACCAGCTAATGGACCACCGGGCACTAATATCTAAATCCCCAATCTGTCTGTAATTGCTGCAAAATGCTCCAGCTTGTGCTTTATGGGAGACTTCTAAGCGACTCTCTCCAACCCCCCCCCCTTGTTCCTTTCCTTGCTTTATTAAAGCAACAAGGAACAGGGGAAGGAAAAAAAACGAGTAGTGCTCTCATTTTCCCTTTGAGTCCTTCCACTTTCCCCGGTGGAATCCCCAAGACATCATTAATGTCTCTCCTCTCTTTCATATCTCGACAGAAAGAGAGTGAAGTGACCGTCCCACAGCTGGCTGTCTTCCTTCCCCGTCTTCCCCTCCGTCGAGGAGCGAGTGATTAATTTCCTTGTGAGGAGAGATACAGAGCGGGAGAGCGAGAGGGAGAGCTCTGTTTGAAAGGTGCTTTATTTGCATTAGCATTCATAATTACTTAATGACGAATCAGATATGGTTCATTGCGACTAAGTGCAGAAACAAGCTGTCGGAATCATGTATTTCAATTAGAATACCACTAAAACATGGTCCACAATGACCGTCCAATATAAGGAGGAATTTATTTATTTAGCTGGGGAATTATTATAGGGGGATGACAAGGCCCTGTTTCATCCTTCGTCAAGGAACTAGAAGACAATGTTCTAATTAAAAGAGGAGTGTAAAGCATTGAAGTCCTCGGAAGATGAAGGGTGTGGGTTACAAGACTAGATTTTGACTAGTATTTGGCAACCAAGAAGTTAGGGTAATGCCTCTTGTAACAGTATCCCAGTGGCATTTTCATTATAGATAGATAGATAGATAGATAGATAGATAGATAGATAGATGGATCATAGTATTTAACTGAGCATATATCTTTACATCTACCTTGTGAAAACTAACACTTTTTAAAAAAATGACTGTAGTACTTGCATTAATAGATGTTATGGTAGCATATACTGAAAATTTCAGTAAATTGAAATAAAGCAACTTGCTGAAAACTAGTAAAATTACTGTTGAGAGGTAAATTTGTATTTGGCACTCATCCTCGCATTTTAAGAACAACATGGCAGCTAACATTACACATAAATTCCAGTAATAAATGGAAGCTTTTAGTGGTAACAATGCTAACCAAGGCTACACAAAGTTAGCTCTTGCTGGTCATGAGAAATGAACTGTGCACGTCCCAAACTATTAACAAATAGGACGGGTTAAAAGCACAGAAGGCCGCCTCGCACACGTTAGCTTAAACTCGAGCATCGACCATCGGCAATATTTTTCGGAACATGGTAACAGCATGAGGTGTCTTACCTTCCTCTTCCTCACCAGTTTCTGTGCAAAACTATCCATATCTCTGCTATCTTATTAAAATCTAGAATGTTAGATGCTAGTAGTGAAGTATGTGCTCTCCTTACAGGGATTGAGGAGGCTTTCACTCATTCCGGTTTGCTTCTAATCCCCTTGTGTACACATGTCACAGTCACGTCCCTGGAAAACTGCTACTACTGTTGTAACCTTCTCAGTATGATCTTTGCTGAGTTTCCATCATGAAGATTAATGCCAGGCTAAAAGGGCACAAAAGGGCAAAAACAAAAAAGAAGGTAGTTAAACTGAATTTAGTTGGGTCTGCTACAGTACATCCCTGAGCATAATAACTTAACTTGCTGACATCTCTATAAAGAGAGACCTAATCATTGTATCTGGATGCAGTCTCTGGATCAACACTGTTTCCTTGTCCTACTAGAAGATGGACTACACCTAGTAGGCTTGTATTTAATACAGGACCCCATTTCCGATAGTATCTTTAGGTGGATCCCAGGAGCCCGCAAAATTTGCAATACTTCAAAAAAGAACAAGGAAAAGTCCTTCACAACAAAGTAACTTCTCTTTCTCCTATCACAGTATGCAAAAAGTGCCTCCTTAGCAATATCCCTTTTAATCAAGCCAAGCCACAATAGGAGACAGCAGGAAGCGTGTGTAAATAATGCATTAATAACCATCCCATCCACACTCCCGGAGGCAGTGCCGGCATGTAGGGAGTTTAAATATCTCTAAGGGATACCTTCATCTGAAAAGTGCTCAGCTCTCTGCTCAGAGCCTCTGCTGGAAAGAAAGGAGAAAAAAAAAATTCAAACTAATTGTGAGGAGTTCAATGGCAGTTCAACATGGAGTGCACTTTCCAAGGCCTCGGCAGAGAGCGATGGAGGATGGCCGATCATGTCCGCATCGGCCTCATTGACGGCTATTTTAGAGAGTTGTGACCTTTTGACGATGCGCTATTGACAATGGTTTTCAAACTTTTTTCTCCTCTTGATACTGACATTAACAGAAAACACTCTGTTTTGAAGGTACATCTCTTTTATGTAGCTATATTTATTGCAGCTTACGTGCAGAGACGTCTGCAAAGACACTTAAGTTGACATAACCGTGTCAGTTTCTTCATTACAACTTGAGGATCAATTTTGAAGATCCCATGATGCATCAAAAATACAAGAATTCTCCACCCTAAGACACATGGTATGGTTCAATGGTATGTTTTTATTTTCATTGTATTCCCATAGATATCTGACCAAACGGTAAGCAAAGCAAGTCCTGTGTCTGGCTGATAATGTGGGAATTAAATTGGATTATAAATAGCCATAATATAAAGTATGGGCAAATCTGCTGTGATATAACTATCTGATATGGTTGACTTAAGATGAAATAAACCTCTGTTTAAAGTGTGATTGGTCAAAAGATTGATAATATGTATGGTATACTCTCAATATGCAGAAACAGCTGTTGGGGCTCTCAATACGTAAACAATATGCAAATCAGCTTTGTAAGAACTATATATGCATCACTGTATTGGTTTAACTAATTAATATTTCACTGAATACTCTATATTAGCCATACTGTGCATACCAAACGCACTTGTTTGGTGTTGAACCAAAGTGTGCTGGCCTTGCCTTTGCTCCAGGAGCCTTGATGAGAGACCCAATCAATGTGTTGAAACCTCAACCAGTGCAACTCCTAATCCAATACTGTTTATGTCTGCTACAGTCGATTGCCTGTAACCTTGGACATGGGCTCAGCTCCAGTCGTTCACAACGTCGCTGTCATCGTGCAAAAACCTCATAAGTGCGATTTTGCCTGGTTTTCATGTTTTCACCTCAGTTGAAAGAGAACAGGCTTTGCTGTGGGTTGAGAAAAAGTCTCAAGTGTCTTGGGTTCGTGAAGCTCTTTCAAAGTCAATCGGGCGACGGCGAAAACACACTGTCATCGCGCTAAAACCGAGGCTGTTTCTCAGAGTTGCTGAAAAGTTGACATTTTAGAAGTACAAGGTTTTTACCCTACAGCGGTGATATAGTATCCTGCTGTGGAAGCCTGGTGTGTGAATGAGAACATCTGGTCGGAGAGGGAGAGTGTGTATGTTTGTGAACAGCTGCGTGTTCATGTACACAATGACACAAACCCACTCAATCCCTGCCAAATCTTTGGTATATGAAACCCCTCATACAAGTCCCCCCAGTGGTCCCATTCAACATGGGGTGCAGCGGGCGCCTCGGCTTGCCACCAACGGAGACCCTCTGCCAGTGTTAAGCCCTTTTAATGACTGGATTTCCTCCCGATTGCCAAGTTCCTGTGTAATTGCTTGATGGTCAGCCCGGTGCTGTGCCAGAGCCGGGGGGAGCGCTTGGCAGTCGGTCTGGTGTTGGCTTGGACAAGGGTGAGCAGAAATAGCTGCAGCGGAAGCTTTCGGAGTCGCCGTTTGGACAGTTACAGCCCAGGGTTTTCACACTGAGAGGGGCCAGAATGAAACAACGCCTTGTAGTCGGAGAAAAGAGGGGATAATGGAGAGATTGTTTCTGTTTGCTGAACCCAATAAGGATTGTGTTACCCGAAAAGCATCACTTTACACACACACACACACACACACACACACACACACACACACATCCAAATCTCTCACTGTGTTCCTCCTGCCTTCTTCCTCTCTTTTGCTTGCTATCACAGAGCTCCTTTTTCTGCAAAATCATGATTGTTGTTCCTTTTAATCACCAGGCTTTTATCTCTTCTGTGCTAATTTCTGAAAATAGAAAAGGCAGGTTAGCAAAATCAGGATAACTAAACAAAACACAGCAAGAAAAGAAATTTTGCAGTGGCGTTCAAGTGCAAGAATGGAACCGACTTTATCTACCATGGCTGCAGGTTGTCAGTCGCCTTTGAGCGTGTCGACCAGAATGGGAATCGCTGCCCTTTACGCACATATCAGTGACCTTAAACCCACCACACTTAGCCGCCTTTTGTCTGAGCACACAAAGATATCCAGGAGTTTTAAAAAAGAAAGACGGGGAAAAAAGTAGATGTATGGTAATGCGCTGTCCGGCTGCTCTGGCGCTGCCGCTGTGGCAAACAAAACACTCTCTCAAAGACCCATAGAGGGAAGGAGGTAAGGAGATACATCAATCAATTAACAATTACCCCTGCTGCTAATCAGCTGTCCCCGGCCTTCGCCGGCCGGCCCTTTTGTAATCCCGTTGGCAGCATCAATTAAATTCTTAAGGTTAGTCTATTGAATTTTCCAGATAGTGGAAGATGGGGGTGGGGGGAGTTCGTGGGGAAGGACAAACTGTAGCCCAAACCTTCACCTCCTTTTCTTTTATCCTGCCCCCCCTTCTCATATACTGTATGTGGCTTTGGTAACATCTAACCAAGACAGACAGACAGACCTGAACTCAAACTGGAGTAGAATGAATAGAATCAGATGGGACAAAGCCGGAAAAGACTAAAAGAGGAGACAATAAGATGTAACAGGAAAGGAAAGGCTAACAGAGCAGGGCAGGAGAAGCCAGTAGAATACAATAAAGCATAATACAAAAAGACAGAGCAGGACAATAGAACAGGAGAGGTGAATTCTCAAGTGTAAAAGCACCGTGGGCTGAAATAAAAGTGAACAGGGTGACGGTCTTGTAAGCTGAAGGGTAAAAGGGTGTGATTTAATGAAGTGAGGTAGTGAAGTGAGACCATGTAGGAGCAGCACTGTACAGTATGTGTGTGTGCTTGTGCATTTAGACCTTGAAGGGACGTTTTTGGAAAGCGGGGAGATTTTCAGCTGGTTTTCACATCTTCGGGTCATGTTTGCTATGGTCTAGCTACACACTTGTTCCCTTAGTGCACCATTTTTGCAGTCGGTATACAAGAAACCAATGTACTTTACTCTTTTGTACTAACAGGAAATGATGCATGACTCGAGGTGATGAACATCGATCGAACTGCTACTTTGGAATGCCACTGTCAATTATACTTAACAAAGCCAAAGCAAAATTTCAGAATTTAATATTATGTTTTGTTTTATTGTGTTTTCTGAGGCGTTGCTGCAGATGTTTCACCATCATCCACAATTTGCTTTACTTTTTTTCCATCTGTGAGTAGCTCCACAATGTCTTTTGTGCAATGCATTGTCCATCAGTGTCCATCAACTGCATGGATACTGGATTTAATACGTATGGTGACATCTTTGGATATATTTAATTTTGTCTCTTTTTCCAATGTAAACACAATACACACTCAAACCTGTTTAGAATAATGTTTTAGTTTTTGGGTTAAGGTTAGAATTAGGTTTAGGTTAAGGTATCAGTATGCTTCAAATAATTGCATTTCTCTGTCAAGATCTCTTTTTTTACTTCTGTCACTTTTAGTGTGTACAAACAAGTGCAACACCATGAATGTCTCAGAGACTATCTGAAAGTGTGCACATTTATCATGTCTCTGCCCTCTCTATAAAATAGTTTTTGCCATTAGGAACAGGCATAAACTCCTTTAGATAGACATACATCACTTTGTACGAACTAGTTAGTTTCAAGCCTTTAAGGTTAACCTTGGGTTTTGATGAATCTGATTAGGGTTAAGCTGAGGGAATGCATTATGTATGTCAACCAAGGTCCTCATAAGAATAGAAGTACAAACCTGTGTGTATCTTCTTTGGCAAAGTCAGCACAAACACACACAAACATGCAGAGATGCAGCCATACATGGAGAAGACAAAAGGTGGAGGAGAATCTTTGATCTGTCCATAATGACCTGTAGGGAAACCAAGAATCACATCATTATGTTAAAACAATCCTCCCTCCATACACATTTGCTGACCATACTAATTACCCATCGCCCAATCAATACATTATTTAATCTTCTTCCCAGTAACACAAAGCTCTCTGGATGAACCAAACGAGTTCTTTTTTTTCCCTTCTTGCTGTTCTTTTATTGCTCGCTGTTTATTGCTCGCTTCCTCAAAAAAAGCTATTTGTAATTGAAACCAGGATGCATGTGAACCTGATAGGAGCGGCGTCGCAGCCTGCTGGAGGATGAGAACCGAGAATGCTGACAGTGCTCCGATGTCCTCAAGTGAAACTTTAACTGGCTGACCCTCGGCGGCCTCTGGCGCCCCAATAAGCCGCTGCTGGGTGTGATTGATTCGGATGCTGAACTTGTCATCGAGTGAGATGTGACGGAGGAAATATCCAACATTTGGGAAAAAAATCACTAGTGACAAAATGTAAATCTATTGACAGAAGAAGATTAAGACAAGGTGGATGACTAAGGTGTTGATTAGAAGCCAATTAAACCTGCAGGGAGAAACGCAATAACTTTCTACTTTTGTTGCATGTCACCCCCCTTTTCTCTCACCTTGTTTCCTGTCTGCCTCGATACACTCCAATAAAGGCCAAAATCTTACAGGAAAGTTTAGTATATTGCACGTTTAGGATCTGCAAAAGTCAAATTCACGTACAAGTGACTTCTTGATTGGACAGAAGTATAGCAGCTGGATGGGTCTTTCTGTATGGTCATCATTTGGGCCCAAAGACCAACTGAAAATGGGACTAGGGGTTCCCAACCTGGGGGTCAGGAGTTTGCCATATGGTTAACAACATCTACTACACAAAATCAGGTTTAATTTTTCAGACTTTCTTCCAAGTCTTTGCATTTTTCTTGTGAATTACTGGATCATTTTACTTTATTACTTCATTTTAAAAGTATTGAAATGAAACCCTTTGTTTGAACTAGTCACCACAGGAAGACATATGTTACCTGTATAAAGGTGCCCCCAAGTAGACATAGCTTTGTTTTAAGGTGTCACAAGCCAAAAAGGTTTCGAATCACTGTTTTGGTTCATCACTTTGGCGTAAAATGTCACCTAAAATGGATGTTTGTTGTTCGCATCTCACCAAATACACAAGTTTAAGTACGCACAATTGTCATTCTTCATCACATCATCTACTTCAATGTTCTTGTCATTACTTAGATATACAGGTATTTGACAAGTAATACATTTAGTGTTTCTTGAAGCAGTAATCTCCATAAAGTCAGGCCTTTAAAACAAAGAAACTACAGGTCAGACTGGGTGAAGAAGAAAGACGAGGGAGCTCACTGTGTAGGTATTCAAACACCCCGACTGCACTGTAGCTGCTGTGATGAAAGACTCCACCAAAACAAAAGCAGAGGGTGCGTGTTCCTTCTGCAACATCTCCCCATCACACGCCCTCCATCAGCACGTCTGGCTGCGCATCGGAGCGTGAACGGGCAGATTTTCCGGTAGCACAAGCCTGAGATGGGCTCCTGCGTCTCGGTGAGCTCGTTTCGCTGGGCCTCCCGCCGAGTCCCCCTACTGCCGCCACACAGACACGAGACTCTGCAGCCCCAGGACAGAGTCACCACGGGGGAAGAGGGGATATAACGAGGGAGAGGGGGTAGAAACAGAGGGAGGGAAGGAGGAGAGATGGAGGGTGGGTGAAGAAAGGGATGGAGGAAAAAGATGCATGAAGGGTAGGGGGAGATAATGAGAGGTAGAGGAGATGAAGGGACAGAGATGAGAAAGAAGGGAGCGAGGGGAGGGGAAGCAGAAAGAGGTAAACAGAAAGCAAGGAGAAGTCGACACACAGAGAGGGAGAGACGGAGGGGGGGAAGAAAGAGAAGGAGAGAATGATTGCTCGTGGCTCATTTCTCCACACATGAGCCCATCTGTACAGCGCCCAGGGTGGGACGGCACCACTGCTCTGTCTGAAATGACTGAGCGAGCCAAAGACACCCCAGCACCACAGGGAGCCAAATGCAATCCCATGAATCCCGGGCTCGCCTATTATTCTGCAGAAAGCCCTTTTAAAGTGCCATTTTTTTCTCGCTGATGGTGCCTTGTTGATTTACTTTCTTTTCCATCATGACTTAAGTTGACTGTAATGTGTTTGAAAGAGGCTCATGGTTGAATATCATGTTTGAGAATATTTTGGCCTTGCGCACTCATGTTATAGATCTATATATATATATATATATATATATATAAATATACAAATATACAAATACACACACACACACATACACACACAGAATGTCTCTCTTGGTTCCATCTTGCTTCCATCAACATAGCAGCACCACAGGGGTAAAAAAGGAGAAATTGACTGGCAGAGAGCAAGAAATGGTGTTTGCAGTGAGCATCTTGTGGTATTGTAATATTTACTGTTAGCACCTCAGGCTACATGATACGCTCCACTGTCACCATCAAACAAGCAGCTCTCTGAAGGAGGGAGCACATCTGTTGTCACCCCTCCAACCTCCCCCTCTCTCCTTCCCTCCCTCTCCCTTTCCTATCTCTGGAGTGAGAAAAAAATGTAAGATAGAAGAGAGAAAAGCAAAGGAAGAGAACCCTGGAGTTACAAAATACACAACTTTCTGACCCCCCTTCTCTTCTTACTCATACACACAAATACACACACACACACACACACACCCTTCCTCTTCCTCTGACCATGGCTTAGGATGCAGCCGATTCAAATTGATCATTCCTCTGACCAATAATTCATTGTGATGGAGCAGACGTGGTGTGTGCATGGCGAGCGCTGGCCGCGCAATGGCACCTGCATACTAAACAGCCCCGCCGGCCAATCGTGGCGCGGCGATCCTGGTCAGGTGACCCGCTGTTTATCCTCTGATAAATGGCAGGTCAAGCCGGGTGGCGCTCACCGCCACATCCCTCAGTGCCATGTCACCCGCACTCCCGACCGCTCATCAAACCCCCTCGCTCCCTTTCCTCAAACCCCTCTTGGTCCCCCTCCACCCCTTAAACCCCTTCTGCAATCACCCCCCCCCCACCACCACCACCACCACCACCACCACCACAACGCCCCCCCCCCGGCATTTGCCCCGCATGCATCCATTATTCTCCACGCTCGCTGCACCGTCAGCACAGTCATGATTGCTGACTTCTCCTTCCACTGCCAGCCTCCACTTTGAACACAATTAACTTAGTAATTGCATTTGTTTTAGGAGTATGGGAGTGATTATCAAAGCCACCTATGATCCTCCAAGCATACACACTCGCTGCCTTGCCTGTCTGTTGATGGGCGCTTGAGCAGGCGAGACCACAGGGGGGTACACAGATAGGGCTGGGAGCACTTCAAAGCAAACCTCACTTCCTTGCTCACTCTCATATACCTTATTAGAATCCCTTGATTGCCAAACCCCTCTGTTGCTTTTGTTTATCTGTTTGTTTCTTGGGCGGCCAAGCCACCAAGGCTTTTGAAATCCAGGGGGTCATTTTCAGCACAGCTGCTACTAACAATGCAAAATACAAGGAGAGATTGAGCAGTGGAAATAGCATACACCTACACTGCAGAAGCAGTTTTGATTTGAATTTGAAGAGGCTGAAGTGAAAATGTGTGTTTAGGGTGAAGTGTTTTGCTTTTAAGTTGGTCTTCTGTCGCAATCAAAGGACGGAATGGTCTGTATGTTGCTTTAGATATACCCTTAAGTTCGAGTTAGTGTAGTTCAGATGCTATAAATTGGTTCCCAGCAGAAAATGATCATCTTTTCAAGCTCTTAATGTCTTGTTTTTGTAAAATAAGACACTTCTTGTTTTCATTTGCAAATCTAATTGTTTCAGGATTTTTTCAGTTTCTTGAAAAAAGACAGGATAAGGCATTACAATCGAGAAAAATAAGACAATTCTGGAAGTTTTTTAAACAAGTGATTTTCTTTTCTTTTAAGAGTCAACAGTAGACAAAAATGCAGCTGTAATTCTTCAGAATATTAGCAAAACAGCCATATTTTCATATCGACCACCATGCCTTTTAAAGATTATCCAATTGAATTACAAAATAAGGTCATGAACTCCCCATCAGAGTGTTCAACAATGCATCCATTTGCTTCAGTCATTTTCTTTTACAGTGCAGTTAAAAACTTTCACTATTCAGCCGTGAACATCCCTTTACGCTGAAATACTGCAACCCTACATTATGAGTCCAAACACCAGCTTGTGTGATGTCCCCGCATTATTATTACACTACACACAAAATACTCTATTCTGGCTGCATTTTGTGGATCCTTCTTACGACATTGACTTTGAATAAAAGACCAGTATTGCAGCCCTTTTTTAATTGAAATGCAAACTACATCAACGGCCAGGCCGTGGAATTGGCAATACTCTCCTGGCGGCGTGATAAAGGCTTTTTTGCTGTTTCTGTGGCTATCGACTTGGTCATGTGTGTAATTGCCTAAAGCGTTTCTGAAGCCTCCGATGCACCAATGTAAATATTAAAGAGAGCGCTCAGCTTAATAAAATGCTGTTCAAACAATATGGGGCCCAAGTTATCTCCGCCTGTCCGTTTTCAGCGGGGCCCGGGAGTCGAGGGGTTCTGCGCGGGAGACGGGGTCAGTATCAAGATGAGCCCGGCTCCTTCATAAGTGCCGGCGGAAAACGAAGGGAAGCGAGGCGACAACCGATTAAATGAATCCACTAAAGAGTGAATAGGGCTGAGGTAAGAAAAAGGAAGTGAAAATAGGAGATATTATAGCCACTGAGAACTGTACTGAAGGAAAGGAGGAGGAGGAGGAGGAGGAGGAGGAAGGAGCAAGACAGCAGTAGGGAGGGGAGTGATGGATCAGGCGGATTCTCTAATGGTATTGATCCTGTCCAAGGCCACGGTGGAGATGAAGGCCTCCCTGCACAGATACCCTGCTGTCACCTTGACCTTGGGCCAATCCCTGACCTCTGACCCCGTGACCCCTCCAGCCTGTGCTGACCTCCCATCACCTCCCCTGCTGGTCCCCACAGCTGCCGCGCCACCTTTCCAAATGAGAATTGACTTTGCTGCTACCGTGCAAGGTGGAAATGCAGGTTAAAGTGTGTCAATAATGTTTCACAAGAACAATTTCTCCAGCCGGGTTTGCGGACGGCGTAACGCTTTGACATTTGCTCGCTGTGTGGATACCATAGCGTGTTGTGCGAGGCAGTTGAAGGGAGCTGTGAGGCCGCTAACTGCCTTTAGCTATTGATCCGCCGGTTAAATTGCATGCACACAGAGCTAGTGGAGAGGGAGCATTGAGAGTCAGCCGCTAAGGCGAGGTACACTCTGCTCACGATAGCCACCATCTAATGGTAATTGCTTTCGATCTCTCCCCACAGACATACGATTTACGGCTGCTCTTCTCCTGAATAGGTGACACCAAATATTTTGTGTGTATGGTGTGTGTGTGTGGGTGGGCAAGGTGGGAGAAATGTATCACAGTTTGTTCTCACACTCAGGTAGTTGAGGAACTGTACCAGAAAGAAAGAAAAAGAAGAGTTCATCGACATCAGGAGGAAGGAAAAAAAGAACAACGGTTGTAAAAACATGATAGTTGATCATCTCTAAAAGGGACACTTGGCTTTCTCCTCACCCTGCACTTCATCACTGTGTCGCCTCTGAATGGTGTTTAGGGAGCAGAGGGAGGGGTGGGCGATGCTTCTCTTGCGGCCCCCAGGTGATTACACTGAATGGATTACAGCGGGAAACGGCTGTCCTTCTTTCAAACTGCCAGGTGGCGTCCATTTTTCTCCTGGCCTCATTGTTCGGCTCTGTGTACAGGACAGATTTAGACGGCCCAATAAAGTCCCATCTTTAGACGAGACAGCTTGATGCAGCACCCTCTGATCTTAATGGAAATACAGTAGATCAGCGGGCTCGCTAGTAACTTGGGATGCACAAAGACAAAGGTAGAGCCTGAAATGAAGTTCTGCGCTCGTGCACGCTTGGAAGTCCTCCATAAGCCGTTAAAAAGTGACCCGCTGAACATTTTCCAAACTAATCAATCTTGTGCCCATTCGCTCGTCCCTCAACTTTTTTTTTTCTCTCCGCTCATCTCTTTCCCTTGTTACAGCCGAGTTCATTAGCTGGTATTTGCATCAGTCCATTTCCTACGGAGCGGGGAGCTGTTTGTATCCCTTGTAGCCTGATACCTGTCAATGCTAATCCTGTTTACAGTAGCACTAAAACACAACTTAGTGGGCCATCCATCCCAAACACCCTTTCCACTTGTCAATAGGCTTAACACATCTACCAAATTTACATCGGTGTCGTCGCACAGGATTATGGAAGCCATTTGTACCACTTAACCTACCATTTGCTTGCTGTTAAGAAACAAATCACTGCCGTTGAGTTAAAACCTCATTGTTTCCAGGTACTCTTCAAGAACTATAACAAAAATACCCTTTCCATACATACACCCTTACATATTATCAGTTGATGCTGTTTTCAAAGCTTACCTAAAATGAATCCTTCAGTTTAAAGGCCCCAAATATGTATTTTCTCAATTAGCTTATTTTTATGAATAATGGGATCCTGCATAAAACACAATGTTCTGCCAAATTTAGAGCAATTTAGGTTATTTCTTATTTAGAGATTTCAGTGTTTCTTTTTTTTTCTTCTCTGCATTTTTCTCACTGTTTGAAGTGGGCAGGGCTTAGCTGGAGAAAGGTTACGTCATACCCTTCTGTGCACAGGGTGCACAGTCAGGATTTAGCAACACTTGAATCAGAATCTGATGACTGGGGGAGGTTGGTTGGGTCACTGTCAATCATATCTGATCAAACCACACCCACATAGTCATGAGGAAGCAGATTAACTGAGTTTTTGAGTGTTTAAACTCTGAATAAATACTACTTATTTTACGACTTACTTTTTTTTTAACTTTGATTCTTATTTTGTCATGAATATTTGATGTTGCAGAGAAATATGTTTCAGGGGCATCAACAAATCAGCAGATCTGGACATAGAAGGTTTTCACCCAGCAACAACAAAATAATGAGCTTGACAATTAGTGAGCTGCTCTAAGGGGTAGCTTGTTATCCATCATCCTTTTAAACTTGGATTTGTGGCAGCTTGGGAACAATATTATGAAAAAAAAAACTTGATACTGGATCTAATTTAAATCCACATCTACTGTACATTGTTTAATCACAGCAGAGATTGCATGGTATGGATGCAGCCCTCAGTGCTGTCGTTGGTTTCACGAGGCCCTTATGTGTCCTACTCCTAAGGGTTTGATTCTAAAATGGATTCCTGGAAGTTTTCCAATGCTGTTTTGTTCTTGCCTTTGCTACCGTTCGAGTATTGTGTACGATAGAGGGACCGCTGGGACTGTTTGTCACACTGATCCTCTTATACCGCCTCTATCCCTTTGTTTAAAGCAACAATTAAAACTGTTAAGCCACAGACTGTTGTATTTTTTTTCCCTCTTTATCACTTCAAAGAGTTTAAGAGCCTTGATAAAAATACCATATTCTGAACAGCACTCGTTTTTATGTGAACAAATAATGTCACTTTATATTAGAAGCAGGGGAAGAGGAGTGCTGTAGGTAGATAGGTGCAAATGAAATGTGTGTTTTTGCCTTTATTTCAGCCTGATATGGATTGTGCACAGTAATGTCTTGCTCCGACTCTGACAAGTACGTCAACTTGAGTGGCCAAAATTGTTCGTTGCATGCTTTTGTTTCAAAGTTTCAACTTCATGTATGCATCTATGACATAAATATAAAGTTTCCTACAGTTGTTGTGATTTATAATGGCTCCCTCAGCTTGTGATAATTTCCTCATAATGAAGTCATTTTCATTTTTTGGAGTATCCTTGGCCTTGCTCCAGGTTCCCTCAGATGGTGCCCAGATGTCGAGATGTATCTCTAAAGACTCCCCAACACTTCAAAATTTCTCTCGACATGTGAAACTGTCATTCACACATAAGGGGAGAATAAATGGAATCAGTTTTAAGCTCAAGCTTATGTGTTTTTTCTCCTCAGCGAAAAACCCTTTAGACTTGAAAAATATTGATCGGCATCCATGAATCCTTTGAGTGAGAGGGTCTGATTGTTGGCAAAATATTTAAACATGCAATTTGGTAGTAGCTGCCTCTCTCATTAAGCCACTGCACAAAGCTGAATTTAAAGCAATGACAAGTAAGTGGCGAGTGTAAACAGGCAGGATTTGCTTGCCAGCAGAGGCAAGTGTGTTAGTAAGGGGTCTAGGGAGCAAGAAATAGTCTTGAAATATTTATAGGGTTTGACTTGGATCCCTCCCTGAGGATCAAGCATTGAAAACTTGCAATCTGTGGATCGCCAAAGGCAACCTGGCACAGAGGTCAAGCCTATAGGTTTTTCTTTACATGAAAACAACTCGTAAAAGGGAAAAAGACAGAGCAAGGGGAGAGAATAATATATTCTGCACCCGGGAGCAGGATTTTAGCTTGAGAGGGTTATGGATTTTTTTTTTTCCTCCTTTCCAGTTTTTTTGTTGTTACAGACATCTTCCCTCATTTTCCCGGGATCAAAAATCCATTTTGGATCATCCATTCAATATTAAATCTGGCAGGTACTTGTATACACAACAAACTCAATTTGCAGAGGCGATTTTGAGATCTTTCATGGATGTGTCGATGACAGACAACAAAGATCCTTTCTTTCATTTTTAATACAAAGGCAACAGGTCGAGTGACATCCAGTTGTATTTCTATGGCACTGAGGGGAATGGACAGTGCTTTTGTTTCTCACGCATGTCACTGTTTTTGGACGTTTTCCTCGTTGCCATGCAGATATTATATGAATATTGAAAATGCTGTTCATGTCATATCATCTATGAAATGGGGGCAAGACCTTATCCTGCATTTATCTAAAAGACACTCAAATCCATTTCATACCAAAACAGAGACCACTCCACTGAACTGCCACCCATGACTCCCACCAAAACAGAGAGGTCGGCTACTCATTTCCTCATGGTTACCCAGGCAATGAGGCCAGGAAATTGGACAGTAGGAGGCAGCCTCTCAGTGCACCATATGACATGCCTCAAATCCCTCTAAAGAAGTCCTTTAGAGAAGGCAGAAATATGCCTGATTACTTTTGCCGTCTTCATTTCAGCTTTTCTCTCCAATCTGAAATATCACCATTTCTGCGGAAAGCAATTATTTTTCATTCGAGCTACAAGAACGCTGTCTGCAATTGTCTGTCCGGTGCGTGGTGTAATTTCCTGAAATGAGGCGAGACTGTCCTGTGGTCTCAAGTGCTCTCGTGCAATATTCGCGCTGCAAAATTGCCATTTTGTGGATCCAAACACAACATGTGAAGTAATTACGAGGCAACAATTACCCAGGCGAGGCCAGACGTAATCGATAGGCCATCAGACAGACGGGTCAGGGGCCAAATGTCAGGGGTCAAAGTTCAGCTTCTCTCTAACTCTGTGTGTATATGTGTATGTATGCGTTGTTGTTTTTTTGTCCTCTGGAGGAAGAGGATGCTGATTCATAACTAGCAGGGGGATGGACAGTGAGGTGGAGTCCAGCTGTAGCACCATGATCTATTCTTCTTGAGGCGTTGAGTATTGATTAGAATCTACCACATTATTGTAGCCCTGAGGAGAGGCAATCCAAACAGCTGGGATAACACTCGAGGTCCCTACTCCAACACACCTGGGGAATTATACAACTGATAACATCACATGCGTAAAATACGCTGTTTAATGGATGCGCCTCACAGAGTGCATCCATTTTCCATCAGGTGGCATGATTTTGTGCTGCAAAAAATCTTAAACAAGTCGCTGAGTTTAGCATTGAGAATCAAAAACGTCTATTTCCTAAAACAAAGAAATAAACTGCTAATGGCAGAGGGATCTTAAGTTCAAAATCTTCTGAAGAACTCAGGTCATTTACATCATTTTGTGAATGTGATTTTTCATGTTGCTCTTTCTTACAAAGCACCACTGTCTGGGCCTGTGACATCATTATCCTAATTGAAGTTAGTGAGCAATCAGCTGGCACACCTGCTGTGTGTTAGCTGTTGATTGTAACATCTCTACCAAGTGGATTTACAGTAAAACTGAAGGCTTGAAACAGCAGCAATATTGTTGGGAATAACTTCACTCTTTATTGGATAACAGTGTATGAAATCTTGCTTAAAGGTAAGATAATTTGTTTTTGTTTTTTTTAACCAGCTGACATGCTTGCTTCTAACAAAATGGTGTGCTGTATTTTGAGCTATCATCACTTCTTTCAGTTGCATCACACTTGTCTTAAATGTGACTGCACTTTTGTTTTCCTGTTATTTTGAGCAGTTTGGTTCGAACTATAGTATGTGGCTGGTGTTTTTGGATGCAGTAGGTTTTGGCACACGAGTCATCAGTGAGGAATGGCAAGATATGTTGCTTGCATTGCTGTCAAACTTTGTGCTGTATGGCATCGAGAAAAAGGCTTCTTGTTCTCTGTTAGTGGTAGTGTTCACAGCTGGAAGAAAAGGCCTCTTTGGTGATCATAGCTTGAAACAGTGCAGTACTACAGCAGTGGCAGATTTACGGCGAAAACAAGATTTTAGGACTCAACACTTGACCATAACAGCTTCTTTAGGTTAATATAAGTTGTGAATTTTCCAGTGAGCGATGGTGACCTTGTCGTCCCCATTTTGAACGGCATGAACTCCACGCTGTGTCTTCCAACACTCTGTCCAATCAAACAGTCTTGGTCAGGTGACATCAAACCGTGTCAGCTTTAGAGCAGCAAGCGGCTGGACCAAATGATCCAGAACCTTCTGTTGCAGAGTGGATGGCCTGCAATGCACAGGAGGAAGAGGTACAGTCCATCATCAGCCTCCTCCTGCGTGAGACCACCCCCCCCTACTCTCATCTCCCCCTCCCTCCTCTTCTTCTCCCCTCTCTAGCAGGGATGTATCCATGAAATATGTGCAACTTCCCGTTGAAATTAGAGGGCCCTGAACCGTGAAAGGCACCACAGGTATTGGCTGTACAGCGCACAGCTCCGCTACATGCCTGGCCTCTGTGTTGTGAAGCTCCAACGGCAGAAAGACACACGACCACTCGTCTGTAACATATTAAAACCAAGGGTAATAAATTACCCCAGAGCTCTGATGAATTATGAGTTGTGTCTCAGGAGCTGGAAACGCTTGGAAATCTTCTTTGGAATATGGTGAGCATCACCTGATTGTCTTTCCCTCCGGACTCTTCAAGTCCTGGTTAATTACTACTTGGAGTTAAACAGCATGATTTCTCAACAATCCGACAACTTCAGACAGCTCAAAAACAAACCAAAACACATCTTTGTTTTACTTTTCTGCAATTAAAATGATTTTTATATGGATTTATGTTTCGTTGCATCACAGAAAGGCAACTCTTGACTGTGTTGCTGCTTGCTATAGTACCTACAAAACCCTGTACTTGCTGTCAAGCTTCACAGGGATCTTGCTAATCCAGGTGATTTTGCAAACGAACGGGAGCTGTTTTTAGTGCCGTGATGTGTCAATATAATGCAATGCAATTTTGTAAGACTTTGTAACACATTCATGAAACGGTGCATTTTCAAGAAGCCAAATAATACAGAGCACCGAAGCACTCCGGAGCTCTCTGCCGAGGCTGCACGTTTAAATTAATACAAAACCTTCTCTCCTCCTCACTCTCTTAAAAAGGACTATTGATTAATATTTTGGTGAATGCTGCTTTTGCTCAGCTAGAAAGTGCACCATGCTCTCTGTTAGTTGCTAGTTCCATCTACAAAAAAAAAAGACACTTTGACACTATTTATAGCAATAGGAAATATATTGACATTTTGGGGCTAATTTGGATGTACAGTACAAATACTGCTTGGCAGTGAGCTTACTCACACATCCATGTTTACCCATCTACACTCAGTCTATATTCCTCTGTTGGTAAATCAATACAAGCTTGTGGTGCTCCTATGTTAGATCTTTCCCTCTTATTTTGGTGCTCAGTAGCTTGTGGAAATGATTCTAAACAATGCAAAGCAATGCTGTTATTAACTTACAACGGTAAATGTGTAGGAGGAGAAATCCATAGGAGAGTAATGAGTTTAGGCCACTGGCAACAAAGTAAATATTTGTGGAGTTAATAAATCCAATCCCGTGTCCGATTCAATTAAGAGGGAACCTTATTGCAATCCCACCCCTCCCATTGGTTCATCTGTCTGTTTATTGACTGGTACAGTGCAGCGTGTGGCGGTAGCCTGAAACATCTTCATCAGGGCACAGCAGATTGTGCACTTGAACTGTGGGATTGTGGAACGATCCGTGTTTTTCGAGGGGCACCTCTGATAAGTTGGGCATCCATCTCTGCAACATTTAAAGGTGAACAACTTTATCTCGCGCCCACTTTAAAGAACATCACCTCTGTGCAATCTGAGAAGATTGATACTGTCAAGAAGTGAAACACTGTCGAGCCACATGAGTGATGGGCCGCTCCGAGGAAAAGTGGAGCGCTTGATGAGATATTAATCAGGCGGCGGCGGGAGGGGTGGAGCAGCGCTGTTGCGTGTGGATCCTAAATGTGGGATGTGATGGAGATGTTGGAGATCTGAGGTGTCTTTGGCGAGGCGGAGCTTGTTGGAGGGGAATAATGAATCGGCCCATTAGCATATTGTCACTGGTTGTCTTGTTTACTCCGAGGTGTTTGCCAAGCAGCTCTCCCCAAGGAGAAACGGGCGCTTCACAGTAACTTCTGGAGTAAACAGTGATATGCTAATGTGCATGCAAATACACACATGCCCGCACACACATAGCGTACGCTCACCGACAGTGAACACACAATAAACTTTGCTTTTAACAACCTGTGACGGGGCGATGGCTCACGTTCTTTGTCAATATTTATTGCAAAGAGGGAGGATGGGAGGGCTCAACATGGAAATGCAAGGCCTCATACTTTTCATCTAATACTGCTTGTTGTATGGAATCAAAGGGTACAAAACAGCCAAGTTTACCCACAGCAAACATCCTAGGTGCGCCTTCAGATGCCTATATTATCCACACAGGCAAAACAATCCCGCGCAATAGTATTTCTGAAGCTATTTTCATTGACGTTTTCATCACTTCTCGTGACCCGTACATGCTTGTATCATCATTTACCATTGATTACATTTGTATTTGCAAAAGGGGTTGGGATGTTCAGGATCAGGCGCAGCTTTGTCACTTCATTCTGTCAGATTTTTTTCTTTTTGTCCCATGTTTCTTTTTCCACCTTCCTCTCTCTCCGCCATCTCTTTGTCTGCCTATATCCTTCTCCCTCCGAAACTCTCTGTTGGCGCTAGCTCAGGCTCTCGTAATTGCTGGTAGTCTGCTTAACAGTCACAATGCCTTACTGTAATCAAAGGACTGACAAAAGACCTCTTTCATTTCACTGTCTGCCTCTGTGTACAGTATAATAAGCTTCCATCTTGCTCACATGTCGAGAAGCCAAGGACCCCAGCGCAGTAATTTTGCATTGAATGAGATGCAGGTGATCAAAGTACGCATAGTCTTTTTGATTCTCTAGAATAGCCAGGCCCTCCCTCTGCTATGCCTTTTGAACATCTTAAGATTCCTCCGAAAAGGAGGAGGACAAAAAAAAAATAAAAAATGCTATTCCTGCATTCTTCTTGTAGATATTCCCACTACACGCCTGCCTGGGAAGCTGGCTCCCCAGCGTTTTTGGGGGGAAACTTTGAAGGAATGTAAAGGACAAGCAGCTTTTGGTGGAATGAAACCTAGACTTTGTCTGTGCATCTGTTCAAGTGCAATATGTACAGCAGTGGTGCGAGGGCCAGAATTGACTTAGTCTGGAGTTTTGTTGTGTAAAATTTCTAAATGCTAATTTCTGGTGCATTTAAACCCTGGAAGGAACCCTAATATGATCAATAAATATGATTTTTCTCAAGGTTTTTCTTTTTTTTTGGTTTAAAAATAAATGCTCAGGTCTAGGGACTTTCCTGCTTTACTAAAGAAAAATCCTGTAGATTTAGATTTTCAAATTCTCAGCTACAATGCTGTTCTTTACTTCTTCTGGTGCATTTTCATCCATAATGACAAGGGCAATATATAAAGATTAATGAATGCATGACAAGTTTCTTTTTCCCTTAAAATAAATGTAAACCAACCAAGGAGTAACTGTATATCTATAGAATAAGAGTTCATATTAAGAATAAGTAATATATGTGAAATGTCTAAGAATTCCCTGAGACAAAAGTGCAACCCTTCCTCTTCATTCATTTCACTGTTCAGAGACATCACCTCCTTCTCTTATTCGTTTCTTGTATACTCAGTTTTCTAAGCAAATGTCAGGCTCATGCATGTCGTGTGTTGTGGCAGTAGGTGGTGTCTGGCAGGCAGGGAGGCTGAACAAAGTTTGGGAATACCTGCAGAGCTGCGCTCCACGCTCCCACATTCAATTAGAGGATTTCTCAGGTGATAAGGCCAGCCAGCGGGGCAATATCCTGGGGATCCCGGCCGTCCCCTCTCCTCCTGTCCCTCCATCCATCAGGGGCTCCAAATCCATTGTCAGAATTATGGCGAGCAGTTCAATAATTCAGATTAGAGCTCATGTTTATTAATGTCCTACATCTGTGCAAACAACGTGTCAAGCCGAGAGTTTATTGTAATTGCCTGAGCAAACAAAACCTGAAAGAAGCAATTTCCAGTTACAATGTGCTATGACAAGTAATGAGGCCATTGGCATTCCACTCCCATCGTCGCTGCTGCTTCTTTTCATCGCCCCAGTATTGTGTGTGATAGATATTTTTATAAGGAATGAAGGTGCTGGATAATGTGGTGGCGCCACTAGAGGCAGGTTAGTGATTAAAGATAATCATCATTTTTCCCCCCTCCTGCAAGATCTTATTAGGTTTCCCTTAGCATTACTTACTCTGACTTCCACGTGGGACTGAATGGCGGCGCGGCCATCTCCACAACGGCCGCGACTAGATGACAACTATTAATTTGCATTCTTGGAAGGAGGAAAAAATAATAATATTTCCTTGTGCCACCTGAGGGATACACACTGCCTCACAGTCACACTGTTTGGAAAATAGTTGTTGCATAATCTGCCAAAGCAGCTTTAAAGGAGACCTCTAAATAATTGGAATTGACACAGGATATCAACCCCGAGTTTCCTATCTGTGTCTAACATATTAGCCATCTCTGGAAATTAGCTATTATTGCCTAATTGAATTTTGGCTGCGAAATGTTTAATTAAATGGCAGTTGCAGGTTTATTGAATTCGCCCTGTATTTGTATAATGGCCGAGACCTGTGAGCAGATTATGGAAAGTGCTGCGGTTTGATACATTTTCCCTTCCCTCTATGGCGCTTTAATGTGATCACAGTCTTTGTTTTCAGTCACAGATGGTTGAGAGCAACCAGGGGCTTGTTCTGCAATAGACTGCCATGCTGTTACACTGGAGCTGATGGACCCATGAGGACTCAGGATGCCGATTGATGTCTCTACTTAGGATTGTGCGTTGTACCTAAACTCACCTCTTTTGGGTTAAATAGAGCTATATACTGCCGAAATGTGCTGGTGAAGACATTTATCTTGTCGGAGCCTCTTGTATCTAGAGAATCAGTGAAATATGTTTTTGCTACCATCAGCTAGCTGCTATATATTTAGAAGTGAAACATCTTAGCTATCTTAGCTAGCTAGCATTTCCTGTTCAAATTTTCTCCATTGTTGAATTTCAGGAATCACACAAGGACAAAAATACATGGCATGGAAACTGAAACTATGCAGCATAGCACTCTAAAAAATGATTGTGCTTCTACTGTATGTGTAGCAACCTGGAGGCTGCTCTGTCGCTCAAAGTGCTGTGTTAACTATACGCTAAGTGTGTGTTTACAGCAAATGGGGGCCGCTCGCTCCGTGACAAAGTGTTTAGGTTGCAACTCTGTCTGATGGCTCGGGGATTAGAAAATCCCTCTTATGATTGATAGATTTATTTGTCACTGCTGTCTGGACGCCAGCGGCTTACACCCTGCCAAAGCCAGGGACCATTAATCAGTGTAAATAACGCTCTTCTTATACACATATCAGGAGTCCGTATGCGGAGACATTTGACATGGGGGGGGGGGGGGACGGCGGCGAAGCATATTTGCAGCAAATAGGCGTGTGACCGGATGATCAGAAAAGTAGCGTGCGGATGTTGGCGAGGAGCTGACTCGCTGCTCGTGGAGTGCTGCCTTTGCTGCTGACGCTAACCAAGAGGAAATTGGTATTTTTTGCTGTGGGGCTCAGGTTGTGGAGTTTGGGACAGTAGGGTGTGATTTGATTAATGGCTCTATCGGATGTCCCCCCCCCCCGTTTAGGACAGCATCTCACTTTCTGATATATTGATGAATTTATAATTTAGGTTATGATGTAGGATTGCAGCTAAAATAGTTGTCCTACCTTTTGTGTTGAGTTGTGGAAAGTTGCAATCAGCCCTGGAAATGCAAAGCAACACAATCCTCCCCTTTGTATGTTTCGTGGTAGCCTGGTGATTATTACTCTATTAATTACCATTCTAAATACATTCAGGGCAAATACACATTGTGATGATTATCACACTAGCATAACAATGGTCAAACATGTCTGCCGGATGCATTTAATCTCAGTCCATTGTTGTACAAAGAAATGATCTGATTGGGCAACTTCTCCGGGGTATCACTTCACCCAAGGTTTGCTATTATCTTTGCATAAATGCACACCTTGTCATTATTTATTGCTTAATTAGCGCGCTGCTTAATTAAATCGGCATTAATCAAGGAGACAGAGGTGGCGCTTGGGGAACACTTTACACATGTTAGCGATTCTGTACTTTATTATCCAAGGAAACATAAATCGTCCCTCACTGGAATTAACTGATAACAGTTGGTTGTGAAAGGAAAGCGGTTGCTGAGTTTGCCTGCGCTCAGGTATCACCACAGTGTGTAATAGAGGTTTGTCATGGAAGTGTACCGTGGGTAACAAAAGGAGACGTTATCACCTAATTTCTCCCCGGCAATACAAAGAAAATTAAGTCTTGGGCCAAAGGACGGAGAGGAAGAGGTGATAACATGATAATCTCTCCTTTCTAATCTTTCCTGAGAGAGTTAGTGTCATATTTTGACATTGTGCCCATACACTCCAGATCTCCCCAAAGTTTGTCCAAATTTGTCGAAAGCAAAACCCCAAATATATTTGGTTGGATTTTTATGAAATCACTCGCATATACGCAAGCGTGCTCAAACACATGAATCATTTTTAATTTGCTTCATGGATCCAAAATGTGTCGTCTATGATGGGGGGGGGGAATAATAAAACCAATCTGTGAAAAGACATTTGAAGCTGAAAATGGTATTTGCTCCCTGCTGCATGTGTGGAAGTGGCAGACTCTGCAGGCCTCCTCCCCTCACTCTCTCAATCTTAATGGAGAGGAGACAAGGAGTGCTCCCCTGTGGAGAGGGAGAGATAGGCGTGGGGAGGGCGGAGGGGGGAGTGTGAGTCGAAGGAGAAAGGGGAGGAGGGGACTGGAGGAGTCATCTCTGTGTAATTAAAGCTGTTTTAATGGGAGGTGCCAGGCAGTGGAAGGGAGGTCAGTCCCGATGGAGACGGGCCCCCGAACGACCAGCCCCATGCCCCCACCTTGTCCCGCGAGGCGAGGTGGGCGCAAGCTCCTCTTTTAGCCCGCTGCCGCTAAGAGGATTTCACCACCGGCCCTCATGGGGAAGGGTGCTTCGGTTAGAGGGGAAAGGGGTGGGGGGGTACGAATGGGAGCCCCTGCTATGGCACCATGGAAAGCCCTGATTAACTCTCACCGCCAGTCCCAACCCCGCCATGCAAATGAAGGCAGCCCGGCGCTTTTATGAAGGGGGAAGCGCTTGTCAGTCAGGCTTGGCCGTCCCTTGATGTGCTTCCATTGTAATTCTAGGTGTGCTGGTTGTACTGTCTTAGATAGGAGCGCAAGGTTGATTCATCCCCATAGGATTGTTAAAAGGTGGATCCGCTAAGTTTTCAAAGTGACTCAAACGGGAGAAGGAGAGGGGTGGCTAGCACTCTCTTGTCAGCTCTTTCTTAGCCCATCACAGACATTGGTTTGAAGATTTTGCTGTCTGACTTTGTGATAATACATAATGGGGATTCTTTGACAGTATAGTCGTCTCCCGAGGACAGGAGATATGTTTGCACCCTGAAGGTATGGTCTGCATTGTCTGTGCATCGTTCACAGCCATTTAAGTGCTCTATTGAGCGAGGCTTTTCCCTTTTCATTAAGTGTTAACACAGACATTCTTAGGCCGATTCTTTACACTGTTCATTGCCGTTGTATGAAAGAGGTCGCTTCAAATTGTGCACCTTTCAGTGTTTAATGGAATCTTAATAAAATAAATTAGGGGCTTTTAATAAATAAGCGCACAGCAAGTGTTGCCAAAAATATCTTTGGGGTCATGCATTGACATTTTTAGCTAGATGTTCTATTCTATCTACACGTTTTTTGGTCTTTTAGTCGTCTCTTATGAACCCTTTGGATGCTGTACGAGAGCTAATTTGGAGTTTTACTTAACTCTTCAAGTAGCCTGCAAAACCAGTGTGGGACAAAAAGGCAAAAGCACAGCACTCCTTTTAGGAAAGCAGCCCACTTTAAATTAGGACCAGGAGGTATGTTGCAGTTTTCAGGGGTCACACACACACACACAATTTCTCTCGTCCTGTTCTGGTTTTTCTGCCTGTCACAGATTGTAGCTTAGCAACCTTTACAATGAGCCCTCCATGACCTTGACAGGGCTTTCTCCTTCTGCTCCATCCTCCTCTTAATCACTGCCAAATCCCTTCCAAATTTGACCATCATTAGGAGGAATCTGGAAGCCAAATTTTAACTCTGCATTTCCCAAAACATGTCAATAATTCTTCTGACCTGCTGGGCTTGTCAGATCTACATTTTCTGACATCTTCTTTCTTGAGCTTGTCCAA
This sequence comes from Macquaria australasica, assembly GCA_005408345.1. Taxonomy (NCBI): domain Eukaryota; kingdom Metazoa; phylum Chordata; class Actinopteri; order Centrarchiformes; family Percichthyidae; genus Macquaria; species Macquaria australasica. Next base: position 344,342 of record SEMN01000241.1, on the reverse strand, counting down.
AATAATAATAAGAAATATGAACATTATCTCACATCTGGGAAGCAGATCATTCAATCTAATTTATGGTAATAAAACTCTTAAGCATCCACTATTTATTCTTCTTACTTCATCTACTTTCTTACTCCACTTGCTAACAGTCATTTGTAAGAGTGAATTAGTTCTGTGCCTCAACCCTGGCAGAGCAATAGTCTTAATTTTAGGAAAGGAAAGGGACTGACTTGAAATGAATGGCTAGCAACTCTCCCATCTCCCACATTTGTCATTTGTTAATGCACTTGGCCTCATAATCAGACTGCCGGCGCAACAAGGCAGCAAACAAGTTATGTCATGTTATCAATTTATCCAACATGACAAAGTAATAACAGCAATAAATGAACATGTACTTTGGAACGGCGGCGTTGCAAATTGAAACGCCGGAGTGTGAGATGTGCTTCTCGCCAAAAGAAGGGGCAATGAAGATGATGGAAAAAGAAGGAGCAATGAAGATGATGGAAAATCTAATATGAAGGGAGACAAGTGTTTACATTGCATCTTTGTGCGTTTTTACATCCTAAGTACTCTCCATCTCTTTGTTAGCATCCCCAAGGCTGCTTTCATATGCAACAGAATTGAAATACAGTCGCAGTTCTAGCACTCCACAAGGAGAGGAGCACTGAGAATGTAGCAAATAAAAGACACGTCGCCTGATGTGATCAAACAACAGTGCAAATTGAAAAGCTTGATTGTTATCATTTTGGTTGTATTTGGTTGATTTTGCACAGGGAATGTTGGGTGTAGTTTTTTCACAAGGGGCAGTTCAGTTGGTTCCAGTTTGAGAGTCTAAATCAATCCATCAATCACAGAAGAAAAGGATTTCAAAGACAGTTTGACTCAAGCTGGAATACATCTCGATACATATTTCATGCACCTGACCAACCTCTGAAGGCACTCTTCATTTGACATCAGTTCTCTGTGCAGTCCACCAAGGCCTTGGGCAGTTCACCTGCACACAGGACTGGCCGGCCGGTTCATATACCGTCAGTCCTTCTTTATTCTCAATGCCCCGGGCGCTTCACAGTTCAGCAGCTCTGCACACCAAACAGCACATCAGCCGGACAAATACAGAAGACTGAGAAAACACCATGTTCTCTGCTGTGTTGCTTCACACGCTGCAAGGGTGCAACAGGCCTGCAAGACCGCATGGAGGGGTCATCTAGAATCATGAAAGGAGCCATCAGGGGAGCTTATAGCCAGTTGAAATCCCCTGTAACACCTGCAGGACTGGGATCAAATCAGGCCAGAGACCTCTCTCTGCCACTTTCCTGTGTGTCTTTGTAAAGAAAAAGCTAGTGGAGTAGACTGATGGAAACAATCAAAGTTGTGTAAGTGTGTTATAGTCATCCTCTTATAACTGTACACATGTGGTCATGTGCGGATTTCTATGTCTTTATGAGGTACTTTGACCGAGCTCAGAACCGGAGTGTGGCTCAAGTAAACTAGGGTACTTTTATCTGTCGTTTTTATCTGTTTTTTTTAATGCTGATAGCATACAGTTAACTTAATTGATTCTGAGCCTTTAATCATGCAAACAGACTAGCACTTCAACACTGATCAGGGTAGAAATCTGAGAAGTTACTCTCGATGCTGCATTTTTCCTTGAGTATAATATTCGGCACAGTATTTAAACTTCATACAAATAGGTTCATTTTCCTGACAAGTGACTTCTTGTGGACTGTCTGGGCCGTACAAGGTTGGACCGCTGTTTGCATGTCGTTTCTACAACCATTAAACACTGGTTCTAACTGTGATCTTCCTCTAACCTTACCCAAGTTGTTATAGTTGTCTAACCCTAATCAAACCGTAAATCATAGAGGCTTTTTGTCATTCACTCACATTGTACTTCTTTCTGTTACTGTTTTGGTATCAGGCAGCTTCTTTCTTGCTAAAGAGTTCCTGGAAACATATTTACTCTCAATCTGATTGGCTGTCAATCAAAACTAAAACTTAAAACTAGTACGTGATGAGGGGATTTTTCTGTTAAACACAACCTCTAAAATGACAATAATGATGACTATACTGATGACCAGCGACGATGACCAACAAGTATTTGCATTTCATTTGTTTAACATCTGCTCTCTCCCACTCCCAACACTACCAGACCTTGCTGATGCCATCTCCTCCCAACTTTCATCCCCAGCCTCAAACGAGATCTGAAGCTAAAAGTATACCCTGTCATCTTTAGCTTGTAATTGCTCGACTCGCTGTTGCCCCTTCGTTTTCCCAGGCTCCAGCAATTACAGAAATACAGTGAGGCTTGGCTTTTCTTGCAGGATGTAGAATGTATATACTAATTCGCCATAAAGTGCTACAGCTGTCAGTGCATTTTCTGCTTGGTTACTTCAATAAATTGGAACTCCGAGTGGGGAAAAACGTGAATATCGTATTATGTGCTTCCCACATTAGATGTGGGGACCCCTCTTGCAAACACAATTTGCACAATTCCATTTTCCTCCGATGAGAAAATGTGACTTGTCGTTTCGGAGATAGACAAACGCTGATGCCTTAGTAGCCTAATAATGGATTTTGCTTTTCAGGAAACAATTATTACAGACTAGAAATAAAACAGCACAGTTCTGATAGGTTTTATTTTCAAATTATGTAAATTGACAGGAACAAAAGGGCTTGATTACAGTTGGCAACCTTCTTCTTTGTCTTTTAGAAGTGACCTGCTTCACCGTATTGCACATATTGTTAAAGACTGAAGCTGTGTACGCTCTGTTGCTGTGTGATCAGTCCTCTGGCTTGACCCTTACCCATGGTGCTTAGAACAGCTTCCTCATTGTTTAGTATCAATGATGGCCAGGGCCAGCTGGAGGGTCAGAGTCGCTTCCAGATGATTAGCCACCCCCCCCCTTCCCCAATCGCTGCGATCTCTCTTTCTGTCTCCCTGTCTCTCTATTTCTCAGAGCTGCTGTCACTCACATCTGTTCCCAATGGCTTGCTCGGCTCGTCTTGGAATCCGAGCCGGCCAGCATCCGGAAGCGCTGCGGCCGCTATCCAGAAACGGGGCCGGAAGCGTCTGAAATCAAGGCTCTAATGATGCCACTGCATTATGCAGGATCTGCAGGGTGATGATGATGCGGGGAGGAGGCAAAGGAGAAGGGGGGGGGAGAAAGGGGGAGATGAGGAAAGAGAGGGTACCCAGCAGCCAAATGAAAGCAGAAGGACTGCGAGGGAAGTGAAGCCAGAGTCGGTGTTAGCAGTGTTGTTCTGTAACTGCATGCCGTTAACAGCTGCCCCTGCCATTAACACAATGGGAGAGAGAAGGAGAGAGCTCCTTGTTAGGGATCATTTATTAACTGAGATCATCTTTTCGTTAGCCTTGGGCTAATGACTAATGTCAATGGCAAATTTCACAGTTGTCTAGAGAAATGAATTAGATTTGCAATAAAAGGCCCCTTGGCTTGTTGTACATGCTCATTTGCTGGAGTTGGTGAACTTGGAGAACTGTAAAGAAACCAAGGATCCTGGCTTAATACCCTCTCCCTTTTCCCCCTCCTCCCCCCTCGCCAGACATTGACCTTTTTCTCTCATTATGAGGGGAAAAAAAAGAAAGCACGAAGGGATCTATAAAAAGAAGCGTTACAGTATGTGCCGTAGCGCGGGTAACATCATTACGACGCATTCAGCAATGCAAATGAGACCTATAGACTGTAGTGTAACCGCCGATGTGAACATTTAGCTAAATACACACACACACACACACACACACACACACACAAGCTGCGTGGGACCCGACCCTGACGGACTCAATTCAGCTGCGTGTGTGTGTGCATCTGTGTCTGTGCAGTTCAAAGATTAAGACTCAGGCATATTCTTTAATCCGCCCATTGAGCAGTGGCAGAGTGTGGAGACAGAATGGAGTGGGTACAATGACCCCCCATCGGTGGCGACTCACGCCATCTCCAACGCTCCTGACGGCACCACAAAACCGGCCCTCACCTACGCGCACCCCCCTGTCACTTCCCCCTCTCTGACCCAAACCCTCCCCTGTTACAAAAGAACCTGTCAGGACGGGACACCCCCACACCCCCTTCCTGCACGCATACACACACAGACAGAGAAACAAACCCTCCACCCTACACTGCTGTCATCGCCCCTGGGGGTACACCGCTAAGAATAGCGGACCCCCAAAAAACAGCACTCTTTCTCCCCCTGTGTCTCATTCTCTTTGCTCCCCAGTCTTTTCTTTGCAGGACAGATGACACAATGCGGTGATTCACACGAGGCTGGGCACTCACATACTGTAGGCAGCCTCTATTGGCCCATGTGTGGCTGGCTCGCAGCGTGGGGTTAATTGCGAGCGAGGTTAACAAAATAGGAGACAAAAATCAGTTTCAGAAGAGGCCAGGGACCCAGGAGGCTGCACTGAGATGAAGTGGAGCCCAAAAAAACTGTGTGTGTGTGGGTGGGTGCACAGACCTGGGTCAAATATCTTTGCAAATAATTCTTGCTGTTTGTCTTTGTCTGTGCATCTTAACAGAGGGGTGTGGTTTACAGGATGAGGACAGTTCAGACGGAGTTATGGGAATTGTATGGAAAATATAGTGTGAAATTTACTTGAAAGTTATGTTCTGAGGTTTTCTCAATTACCCTGCATACATACATAATATAATAGTCATACATAAAAAAAAACCCGTGGATAAATTCTTTAAAGCAATAAAAAATATATCTATATTTGTCCCATGGGGGCAGCAGAACAAGCTGTACACAACATTGCTATTACATTCACTGTAGCAACTGTATAATGTGACAACAGTCACAGTTCAAACTGTTGCTTATTTCCAGATCCAGCAAACACATTACTATTTAGTCATGTTTGTGTCTTGTGTCTGACAAAGTCCAATATTCACTCTCCTTTTAGCTCTGTTTGGTCTCCACCAACTCCTGAGGAAAATATCTTTCTCTTTAGCTGCTAAATTCTCTAAGCTACTTGCTAACTGTCTGTCCATAGTTTGGTGCAGGGCATAGACAGACATAGCTGGTTTATCTGAACTCTTTTGCTAAAAAACAACTGCCTGTGGCCTGTCAAAATGAAGCTGATGAGAGGGATGAAGAAAAGCAGTAAAGGTTTGGGCCATAAAACCAAAACAATTAGCTTGAAGAGCTAAAAAAGCTAAAAAGTTCTGTAGAGATGAAGGGAACTTTTTTGTCACTGAGTGATGCCTTTCACATTACACATAGTCAATTGATCCATTGTTAATATAGAAATATTGTTCAGCTCAGCTTTACGTAATTAATCAAGCAAAAATGCCAAACAAATGTGAGGATTTTCTGTTTTTCTCAGTTTTATATCATTGTAAGTGGAGTGTCTTAGGGTTTTTGATGTAAGTCGGACAATGTAAGCAATTTGAAGATGTCACTTTGGGCTCTGGCAAATTGTTAATTAATAATATTAATAATGAAAATAACCATTTGAGGCAGCTCTACGTAATGTACAATAAATCAGAAACTTTTTTATCACCTTTATTCAACCAGGTTTGTGTCTTAAGATTGAAAGACAGAGAGTACAAACCAGCATTCTCAGATGGAAGAAAGATGACAATTAAAACATTTATATATACATGTATATATTAACTATGGCAAAAATGACTCTACAAAGCAGGGTGAAAAGACAAAAAGACATGGTTTGCATGAACACTATTTGTACTATCAATGCTGCATTACTACAGTACAGTGCCATCAAGCCTCAGCTGTGGGTTATTAGGGAGCACTATAGCAGTCAGTCACTTACTGTACAGTTTCTCCACAATCGCATTTTTGAAAATGGATGTAACATTTAGCTGTTAATACCAGCAGCTGGAGTGTTCGTCTTCAGATGATTTAATTGCCCGGCAATTTTCTCCTGTCAAAAAAGCAATGTGCACCTCGGATGAAAACGAGCGAGCGCAAGTGGGAGAGTTAATTAGCGACCTCGTTAGGGACCTGGAAGTGTCTGGTGGGGCTTCTGTGTGTGTTTGTACGTGTCTTTGTCTGTATGTCTGTGTGTGTGTGTATATGTGTGTGTTAGCTGATGACTAGGGAAACCAAGAAGGCATGTAGTAAGGGCCTAATCTCTCACTGTATGTATACATGACCAGTTTACCCTGTGTGACTGACAGGATGTTCACACTGTGAGCCAATTGGTTGATTTGTGTGTATGTGCTGATGCATTGTGGGTGGTTGCTATGTCATCTAGACGTTGATCTGAAGCTAAATTAAGCTGTGTAAGACCATACATTTTTGATTTACTTTGGGAGATTTTTCCATCGTATTAATCACAGATAAATACAAATGTAATGGATAAAAACATTTCTGTATACAGTCTTCCAAATAAAAGTTCTTTCAAAGACCCTTGAATCAGACCCTTGTGTTTCAAAGACCCTTGAATCAGAAGTGTTCAGACAATGAAAACTAAATAAGTGAGATTAGGGCAGACTCTTATAGGTGGAAGTCTCCATTTCTGGATTGGACGAAATCAAGGTCATAAGCTTGTGGATCAGCATATGTATCATCAGTTCATTATGTTATTTCATTCAATTTGCAAATTGGAAAAATGTGTTTCTTCGTTTTTTGTCTTCAGATGCACATGCACAGTAAAGCCACTGATATATACTAACGTTCATGTTCCTTCAACAACAATGGCGGAAAGTTTTGAAGAGAAATCTACAATGGTGCCTTGATCTCAACATTAACAATACGGTCATGGTTAGTTATGGTTACATTGTGCAGGTTCTCAAGGAAGATATTCCGTTGTTGGCCAGCGATGATATGGCCCTGATCTGCCTCTTAGATATACTTGTAGTTATACTTTTAAACACACCTGGAACACACAAAGCATGCAGGCAAGAATGTGGATAATGGTACCTGCACTAAACCTCTATGCGTACATAATGGGAAAAAGTATACCATGTGTCTAAGTGCACAAGCCTTGTGGAAACATGGAAGGTGAAGGAGAAAACTATATTAACCTTCACTGTCAGGTTTATCAGTGATGATGGACAGCCTATAGCTTGTGTTATGTATTGGATCAAGTTAACGAATGAGAGATTAGACCATCATGGTGAACCTCTCAAACAGATCAGTAAAACTTATTTTTGCATAACCAGCTCTTTAAACCAGGAAACAGCCATCTTATCTCTCAAAACAAAGACATCACAGTGGAGATGTTTTTCTAAGACTGATTTGCTGAGACATGTCACGCTATAAAAATGATCGAATTACGCTTGAGATTTAGCGCCTTGCAAAAATGTCACCATCATATTCCAAGGGCACGTTGGAGAGCGGGTGAACGGGGCTGCGCGTGGCGCTCTGGCTGAGTGAACTCTGTTGGTTTGGGGAGCGGTGCAGTAATTTGTTAAGACTGGGCCCCTGAATTATTAAAGGCATATGAGTGTAAATAATTCACTGATCACCAAACAGCATGACAGGCCATTCATCAGCATGTGTCGCGTCGTGTGTGCGGGCATACGTGTTTATGGCGTGTGTGTGCTCGTGGTTATGCGTGTTTGTGGGAGGAGGTGGGTGGTGGAGAGTGGGAGGTTGCAGGTTATAGAGCAGAGGTTTTGAAGAGGAAGCCGGCCTCCAAACAAGTGTGTGACATGTTTTTTGCATGCACACAGAGTTTTGTATTGTCCCCGTTTTGCTACTAAGATGAATTTCTGCACCAGTGTCCTTTAATTACACTTCCATGAGTTAACATATTACTAACAGGAATGGGTAAGCATGAGGAGAACTCACAGTATGTGAGTTTTTGCACTTTGTGGAATTATCTGAATGAAAGTGCTTCATCATAACCTGCTTTGAATTTTTATTCTCGGGAATATAGCCTTGCACTGCCTACTCCCCCCCCCCCTTTTTTTCTTTTTTTAAACTGTGTCTTCTCAATGACAAAGCGAGTATGGTGACAAATTGCCATAAACGGGCGGAAAGCATGCAAATGCAGCGAGGAGACAAATGTCCAACCTTGTGTTTAGTCGGAAGCTAAGGTCATCCACCCTCCCATCTATCACTGTTCTAATCAGCTCCACGCAGCCCCAATGCATAGCTCAGTACCTGCTGCATAGATAACACAGAGAGAGGGAGAGGAGGAGAGAGATAAAAACAAAACTGATAAAAGATTCAACAAGTAAACATTCATATTGCTCTTGAGCGGCTTGTGTTTTGTTCGGGGGTTTTGCTCCGTTCCATTTTTCTGTTTTTTGTGCATTTCTCTCTCCACCAGCCGCCCCGCTTACACACTCCTAAACTGTGCTGTGTTTGTTTTGCTTGTCAGGTGTAGACAGAGGGGTTTGACCTGGGATCGCAGAGCTGTATTTGAAGGTGATTGGAGATGAGTTGTATTGAAATGCTTTTTTTTCTTTTTTCCCGTCAGAGGTTCGGGGAGGGGAGACGAGGCAAATCCAGATGTCTGGTCGGTTGTAATTGCAGTTGCACTTGTCTTTTCAGATTGCAACACCCAGGTGCATAATGGAAAAGATAGACTGTCTACTATTTTGATCTTACTCTTTACCACTCCCTTTTGTTCTCTCTTTAGTTCATTTTCACATAAATTGAAACCCAAACTGCCTGCTATTTGATATCTCTCCCTTTCTTCCTTTTCCTCCTTCTTTTCTTTTCGTCTTTATGCTCCCGATGAGTGTTTCGTTTGCCCCCGTCAAGCGATCCAGAGATAGTTGAATTAGAGCCTTGCCCCACGCAATTAAAATCTTATTATTGCTCGAGTGTGACCTGGCCTAATTTAATTGCTGTACATGCTCAAAATGATTAATAGATACAGTTTGTAAATAGCCTGGGCAATGATGATAACGCCAAAGATATGGTTAGTTGAGTGCATTATTTCCTGCTAAAGTAAACATTTGGAAAACACATTTGGCTCGGCACATTGGATTCCTGAAATGTTAGCAGCAGCGGCGTCTGATTGTAATAACTCTAAATGAAAGATCAAAGGACGCAGCAGCCTCCTGAGGGAGCAAATTTACCCAAAAACTAGGGAAAAGAAGAGTTGTGTCTCATGCATATAGCCTATTAATCATTCAGCTTGCCTACCGTTATTGCTCGCACACTTGTCCCCCGACATCAGTGTGTTATTTTGCTTGGCCAACACTGCGGTGGATATTTGTGATGAGACATTTTGTCCCCACAGAATGCAAGCATTGCCAAAACCTTGCTAGACAGTTTGAGAAAGGTGTGTGTGTGCGTATGTATTGTCTGGATGTGACTGTGTGTGCCTGGAGCTGCACGTACAGGTGGACTGGAGTGTGCTTAGAAGTCATGAATGTCCTCAGAGGGATAGAATTATTTTGGCACTTCTAACTGTTAGGACTTGAGGTTAGGCTTAAGAATAGTGTTAGAGAAAAATTGGAGTCAATAGAAAAGTCCGCACAAGTATTGTCATATAAATCTAAGCATGTGTTTTTGTCCGTGTGTGTGTGTGTGTGTGCCTTTGTGTATCCTGCCGTCCAGCGGTGCAAGGTAAATGGGTGTGTGCTCATTAATCTCAGAGTGTGTGATGGAGCAGAGTGGTCGGCCAAGCTGCTGAATGTCTAAGCAGGGCGCTGTGCGTGTGATTTATCGGGAGGAGCGTGCATTAGGGCCCATTCGTAGCCATTAGCCTGGACAGCTAAGAACGCCGCCACCTCCTACTACAGCCAGAGATGGTGGGCGGCGCCTGTGGTTAACAGCCCGCAGCTTAGTACATTTTGTCCAGGATGTAAGGAGAGTTACAAATGGTAATGCCAATAAGTGTTAATGACGTAGTGATATTTTGATGTTGTTGACAACCTTGTTGCTAGGCATGTCATTGCAGTGGTGTTCTTGGACTACACTTCCCAGAGGTCATCTGTCAATCAAACGTGTCTTTCTCTTTGGATTAGTACAGTTTGCATTTCTATAGGAGGCACTATTTTCTTCATGTCCTGTTTACTCCATAAAAAGCACAAAATGTATAGCGGCTTCCTTTTCATGCAGATATTCCCCACGAAACCAGACAGCAATAACTCCTCAAGTTCATGAACTGGCTCAAGGTTGAAAGCGGACATAGATTAAAGAGAACCACAAATGCACTGTATGTCACACTCACCTCCAGGAAAGCTGCCGTTTCTTTGGCTCTGCAACGGTTGTGTAGCTCATGTGGGGAGGGCTCAAAACCACCACTGCCAAGAATAGAAACTTGACTCCAAAATAAGGGTACCCATGCTAAAAGATGCATGCTCTCAGGGTGCAGCAAGGTGGGCATATACCAAATGGCACATGTTAGTAGAAAAAGGAGAAGTCACTGACTTCCAAACCAGTTTGGGTGGAATTTTAACCAACCCCTTAACAAGCAACAGCATCATTTTGAACCATGACTATATGTTGTCTGAAAGCACCAAGCCTCACAACATAAACCAATTTAAGATGCTAGCATGACTGCGACAACAGTTGCCTGATTTGTGACATGAGTGCATACAAAACACAACACTAAACTTAAAAATATAAATTTTAAAATGTGCACTTTTGCCATGTTTCTGCGTCTGTAAATTTTGTCCGGTATCACTTAGACAAAGTCTGATCCTTTTGATAGTAAACTCCAAAGAGACCAGGATCATAAATGTAATCAAAAGGGTTCAAGAACAGTAACTATGTTGTTTTGTTTTTTAGGTATGTCATTTTTTTAGGCTTTTGCACAAACGAGGGGGATGGTTGTTAAACAAAGTTAAACCAAGTTCAGCACTCATTTACTCCAAAACTGGGACACAGAGCCAGGAAATTAAGTGTTTAATGCACCTTAATAAACAAAACATTTATTGAATGGATAGCCTTGCAGAAGTTGAATTTGTGGTAGTGACCAGAAAATGCCACTTTGGGAGTAATTAAATTAAACGTTGCTCATATCCGTGTCCAAATGTGTGTTTGTGAGCGTGTGTGAGGCTAGTCTATATGATCCAATGTCAGTCTGTGTCAGTGGCTGTGTGAATAAGAGAGGTGGGCGGGTGGGGTTATGAGGGGTGGCCGGTGGAGGAGGTGGTGGTGGTGGTGGTTGGGTGGGTGGGGGTCACTCTATTTTGGCTGAGGTAATCCATCCATTGTGTTGAACTTCTTCATCTGTATCAATTCATTGAAAACACACCGGCCCTGTGGAGTGAAACTGAGCCTGCCCGGTCCTTTCTTGACAGGGCAAGGAGAGAGAGAGAGAGAGTGGGGGTGATTGGGATTGGTTCTTGGGGTTTGGGTGGGGGTCCATGAGGGAAACGTCGGAGGGGGGAAAAAGGGGGTAGCGGACCATGGGAAAAACACAATCCCTGGCCCCTCTATAGCACTTGTTCCACCCCACTTCACCCGCACACCCACCCTGTGTGTGCCACTTGTCACTGACCCTTGCAACCCCCTTCTCATTCTCCCCAAGCCTTTGAGCTTGTCTCTCTCTGGGCTGCAGATGTATGTCAGCCTCCTGTCCCACCCCCCCACCCCCCCCCACCCCCACACACACACACACGCACACACACACACCCCAACACCCCAAACCAACCACACCCGCTCCTCCTGAGACCTGCGGACCTCCACGCTCTAAGGCCCCTACCTCTACCTCTCATGCCCAGGGATGGTGAATCGTGGTGGGGCAGAGGCTGCGCCCGGACCCCCGTATCCAGTCCCAGCGAAGAATGGACCAAAGGAATAAAGAATAACAGAGAGGATCCCTTTTCTTTGTGTCTGCACAAAGGGGAAGCAGGCTGGGGCAAGCAATGGAAAAAAAAAAATGTGTGTGAGAGAGTGTGTTTGTGGTTATTGTGCACATACACATGTCCGGACTGTGTGTATTAAGTATACTGTGTATATGTCTGGGCTCTGGGTGGAAGGAGGGGGAGGATTATTGCTGCAATATGCGCCCTCAGTGACAGTATAGTAATTGGTCTAAGGCATCCGTTCCCTTTGCCACCAGTGACAATGTAAGCTTTCATTAAAGCATACGGCAGAAATACTTATGAAATGAATCATTACCACGGACCATTAGCTCGTCATCTTTCAATAATTGAATTTGTCAGCAGTATCCTTTTCAACCACGAAAGCCACCACCATATTCAGATGATGAAGGCGATCAACAACAGTTACAGGAATATCTGTATCCCTTAATCATCCTCTTCCTTCTTCTTCAGCCTGTCAATCACTGTTGTTGATGAACCCGAGTCAGATGATTAACCATCAGCGCTGACATTACAAGATTGATTTAATCTGTGATGTGGTGTTATCAATATCATTGATTACCTGTTAACGCGTGCCATTTGGTGGATGCTGTAATCTGAAGTAATTACAGTAGAATGAGTGGCTGTGTTTATAGCCCGGGCGGCCCTGTGGCAGTGTTAGCGCCACACTTTCAACATCCAGATATGCAAGCTGTTAAGTAGCATTTGATGCTTCTTTGCCATGTAAAATGTAAAAATAATGGTAATTGCAACAGCGCCAAGGGATTTCTGCATTTCCCAAACTCATGACACAGCACATGGCAAAATGCAAATCTGCATTACAGCATCGCCCCGCTTTTTTTCCCCTTATGTTAAGCTCTTCTGGAGCTGTAATGCTAAAGCAAGCCCATGAGAGTCTTTGGAGGGAGGAGGAAAGAAAGAGAGGCCGCCAGCAGGGGGAGGTAAGACAAAAGGAAAAGTAAAGGAGAGCAAGAGAGGGAGAGGGGAAGTGGGAGAGGACAGGGGAGGGTAAACAGAGGAAGGATGGGAGAGGAGAAGAGGACTGGGGAGGGAGGCTCTCTTCATGGGGCTCCTATCGATCCCATTGGTTTTTGGTCGTACATCAAGCGCGCCCCGGCTGAGTGGCAGCCAGGCCGGACCTCCCCCTTTGGTGGCCCAGGGAGAGGAGGGCAGCGTGGCGGCGGCGCTCTGGCCTTTCCTGTGTCCAGCTGTGTGCTCCGCGGGGAGTACAATACAGTATTTTAGAGCTGACCGGCAGGGAAAAAGCATCCTACTGTACTTTAACACCACTGACCTTTTTGAGGGAGGGAGGAAGGAAGGAGGAGGGAGACCGGGGGAGGGAGGGGGAAAACAATCACGTGTTTATTTTACAGCCTCGCCATTAATGAAGATTAGTGCTAACTTGCGTTACTCACATACTCAAAAATGCTTTATATTCAATTTTGAGGAAATACACTCAAGATTTCAAACCACGGGCAATTTCATCTGCTAAATTGACATCATTTTCTTAGCCTGAGGACGGCTTATTGACTTCAGTAATATTACACAGTGAGATACTTTCGTGAGTATCATATTTTTCAAATGGTGCCTACAGTAGGTTTCAGTTTGTATTAGTGAGCGTTCGCCAGCCCGAAATGAGCAAGAAGTGCCTCCGAATCTGTAATATCAAACTGATGAATGTGCTTAGAATCAATTGGAACACTAAGAGAAGGAGGCTGTTAGAGCCCCCTGGGTTTTTTTTGGTTTTTTTGGGATTTTTTTTTTCGGGGGGATATGGGTGTATTTTCTCATTGGACTTCACTGACAAAAAAACTCCCACATTGTTGTTGCTGGGGGTGCTGCACATGACATCACAATTCCCTGATTTATTTATTTTTTTGTGGTGGAAGGGAGCAGTTTGTGTTCCCAAAAAAATTAACAACTGACTGTCATTTCACTCCAAACAGAGACTATCTTCAAACTCCATCTAGATTCTTTCAAAGCAGAGAGACGGCACTTAGGGACAAAGCTCTCCCAAGTCGAGCAGCATTCACCTTTAAGTGTTGTGTCGGCTGTTATAAATAAAATATCACTTAGTTCATTTTCAGTATCTAAGAGTTTAACAGTCTATTTTCAGGGTGTGACACCGGGAAGGGCTGTGAAGTTTTCCCTTTTGCAAGAGTCTCACTTAGCTGCTGTCGAAGTGACGTGCTTTCACTAAAAGAAAAGGAGAAAAGGGAAAAGAGAAAGGTGTGCGGGCACGTGCGTACTGTTGCCACAACCCTACATTTGTTGTACCTGCAGCTACTATCACAGCAGCTTTTGTATATGTTGCGAAAAAGAGCGTCCTGTATATTTTACCTCTCTAATTACCAAACAAATGCCATGTCTGACACAAGATGTTGTTATCCAACATGGTTCAGGAAATTCTTACAAGCTGTTATATCTACAGAAATTAAGTATTTTGCCAAGGTTTTTATTTCCAAAAATCTTTCCTAAATTCAGCTTTAATTCTGGTGTTTTCTAAAGTTTTCTGTTCACCCTGCAGTCCGTACACACTCAGTATACTCTATGTATATTGTGTATGTATGCATGTTTACAATCTATCTATATTTTGTCATCCTGATTGTCCATACCCTCTGTTAAATGTTTTTTTGTTAGTTTTTCTTTATCCAAATCAAAGGTGTAAGGACAGTACAGATTGTAAAACACCTTGACGCAAATTTGTGATTCGTGATAAATAAAATTTACTTGACCTGACTCAAAATGAGAATTAGGACTTCTTTTCTTCACATTAAAATAAGAAACTTGCTGTTATTTAGTATTTTACGGCATCATTTATGGCTGCAGACACGAAGTCTCTCTTTGGCTTTGTGGAAGTCTGTTTTATCCCAATTTCAGTGTACCGACTTGGCTGTTTTCACATCAGCACAAAGTATTACTTTACATTCTGCTTGCTGTCAATCACCTGACACCCACAGGAAGAAACTGAAGCCTCCTCCAGGAAATAATCCTTCAGAAACACGCTGCTTTACAAACTGTACTGTCACATTCAGGTCTTTTTATTTAGAAAGTCTTTGTTAGCCAGGACAGCAGACTTCCAGGCTAGATTTCAAACTTGATACTGTAAAAAAAAAATCAATCCAAAACAGGAGTGAATTAGTGCTGAAGGTTTTCAGCAAATAACAATACATGCAGAGGTGAGTCATGCTTGGTTGCTTGAGTGAAAGGTGTTAGCGGTGATGGTGGAGGACAGATCAGGGAAAAGCGTCCAAGGGCCCTCCAGTTTGCTCCAACGCCCTGAGCTGCCTCGATGCGTGCATGAGCCTCATTTCTCCGAGACAAGACGGAGGGAAAAAAAGCAAAAAAAAAAACAAAACATAAAGGATGTGGGGTTCAAGAGGGATGAAGGAAGGAGAGGAGAGGGTTGGGGGGGGGAAGAGGTGAAGGGGGCGTTGCTATAGCTGTCCGGTGAGATCCGCTCACAGCTACCTTCCCCTCCTCAACGGCTCCTCCGGTGAAAAGGGCCCTGAGTGGCGAGCGGATCCATTTCAGCGTGGAAACCCCACACACACAAAGCTCTGAAAGCTGCTCTTATGCCACGTCTCGGTATCTCTTACCTGTTAGCCCGATTAATTATTCCCCCAAGTACAGGAGCCAGGGAAAGGAGACACCGCGGATGGGCCAGCAAGATAGGGCTGCACTCTCTCAACTGAACGAGAGAGGCCAGATAAAGAAAGAGTAGGTGGTGGGGTGAAGGAGAGGAAGAGGAGGGGGAGAGCTCTGTTGTCTCTCTTTTTTTCCCTCTGTCTACAGTAGGAGCCTTCAATCTCTCCAGCTAATGTACTAGAAAGTTGCTCTTACAATGTACCCACACTTTCTTAGTCACAGTAGAGTGGGTTGAAATAGCCAATAGCGTAGTTAATCAGTTTTTTTTTTTTTGCTTTTCCCCTTCATCTATCAGCTCAAGCGGCAGCATGCAGGACACGTGAAAGACCCCTCATCCCTTCTGAAAAAAAGAAAAAAGTTAAGTTGTGTTTCCGCTGCTGGGGTTGTGCACCCTGGAGCATGTCGTGTGGATGGCGTTTTTGGCAGGAAAACCGCTGACGCAGTGACCAGGAACTCCATTAAACGTGGCACTCGCTGCACGCCCTGATTGCTCTGACCACCAGGCAGTGGTGTGTCTTTGTGCGAGAGTGTATAGCCAGCTTTGAGACACAGAATATATATTGGTGTCATGTCTAATCAGCCGTTTTCACATTTAATTCAGATAAAAGGTGCACAAAAACACTCATTTCAATGACCAAAAGTATTCAGGATTCAAAGGCGGAAACCTGTCCCAGCAGTGCTCTCTGCAACTTCTTGACAACATCCGCTCGCCTTAGGTCTGAGCATCCAATCGCTTTCATGAACAAGCACTTCCTGGTTATGCAGATCAGGGGTTTCCATGGCTATCAATCAGCCAATAGCGGCGCAGCTCCTCAGAGCAGTGTGTTGAGAGCGGGGGTCTCTGGGGCAGCCTGTCTTTTTAAACAAGGCCAGACACTTCACAGACAGGGAGAGGGCCAATTAATTCTGCCGGGGGCAACGCTCCTAGGTTAGCATTTGCTTATAGTGATAAATTGGCGCTTTGTATCCACAGTAAACTACCTAGGCTCCCCCTGTTTTGGCTGGCTTGGCAGGTCCAGGAGTGATGTCATGGGGTTCAGGCTGATTAGTCGGGTGTGCCTCGTCCTTTTTTCACAGGGTCACTGCACTACTGTCTGTGTAAAATTAATTAAAAGCTGGCTGGGGTTAGTGTCCGCGCTAATTCCAGCTAGTCACTAACATCTGCTGAGGAGGAAAATGAGGGAGCATCAGTGTGGATACAAGGTGAAACAGAAACCTTGGAATTTGCAATATTAGTTGGCTGAGTGGGAAAATGGAAAGTATGGAAATGTTTCTTAATTTGTACATTTATAAATAATCTAATGTTCATCTCACATCAGCTGAAATAAAATTTGAGTAACAACAAATCAAGGCACAGTCGATTCAAGAAATGAGAAGAGCTTGTCAGCATATTGAATTTATATAAAAGCAACAACCAAAGTAGAAATCACCCCACTGAGCTTTCCCGGTGAAATCTGACGACACTCTCA
This sequence comes from Macquaria australasica, assembly GCA_005408345.1. NCBI lineage: Eukaryota > Metazoa > Chordata > Actinopteri > Centrarchiformes > Percichthyidae > Macquaria > Macquaria australasica. Next base: position 327,526 of record SEMN01000241.1, on the reverse strand, counting down.
GAAATGATAATCTACGTATGAATAACAGTAACTTGAGGTAAACAGTGTACCTTCATCCCTCTCTTATACCAGATTCATAAAGCTACCGTGACTAGAAGTAGCCCCTGGTGACTCCACTTGTACAGCCATGTGGCCATGTGGTCTGAATTTAGCCATCCTTTATCTTCTTCTCCCATCCGGCTTCCTCTCCTTACTCTCAGTCTCTGCTAAGTGGTTGCATACATACATGTGTCTTCAGAGTCCAGTGAGCAAAGCAGCAATATCGCGAACCAAAGAGAGGAGGAAGGGAGGGGGCATCTCGGATATTTTCTTTACATACTGTTTTATTTAAATAGTTTTTCCCAATGCCTCATTATTTCTTAAGCTACAGTGTAGCATGTCAAACATCCTTGCAGCGTTCCATTTAAAATCACCCCCAAGGTGAGAAAGGTTGATCATTTTTTTTCTTATGCGAGCAGCATGAAGTCACGGCCAATTTCCCTTTTAACATGGACACAGGAAAAACAACAAGTACTAGAGCAACAAAACAGCCTTCAGTTGCCGAAGCGGGATCTTTGATTTGGCATATCAAAGGGGAGCGCGATCCCTGGGTTGCCGTGGCTCCCAAGGTCGGAACACGCAGACCTACTTCGCCTGAATCTGATTGGCTGACTGTTCAGTGCTGCTGCACATTTGCCTAAGTGAAAAAGGGCTCCATTAGAGTATAGGTAGAAAATGTATTTTCCCCTAAACAAATAATCAAAGCGCTTTAAATTAATATGCTTCAGAGGTGTTTGTGACTGTAAATTATTATGAAATAGCACGCAATCCCTTAACTACCTTTTATTTGTTTATCACATTGTTGTAAATTGAATTTCCATCAAGGACTCTCATGAATACGCAAAGTGCACCAATATTGACGAAATGGATGCACATTTATTGCAACATATGCATTGTAAAGAAAGATGTATAAGACATTTAGAGCAAAATTTAAGCTTTTATATTCCCAAAATGGCCAATTACCATATTGCAGAAACTTGTAAAAGCTAAGTACCAGCTACTTACTAATAGTTGTTTTGTGTCTGTCAGGCTGAAATAAACCCCTTGCCCCCTAAGCACACGTTACTTTCAGCTGACTGGTTTATCAGGGTTGTTTGGTCTCGTCTGGATGCGAGCCGTGCAGGCGGAGGGAGCCGCTGATCCCCCGGCGGATTGACAAGGGAAAGTTGATATCATTCCCACTGTCGGCTGAGCAGGGCCCAGAGGTTTCCCCTCATGGGGGGTCCTGAGAATGTCACTCTCACTCCCATACAGGAGACCCCTCCTCCTCCTCCTCCTGCGCCACCTCCTCCTCCTTCTTCTTCCTCCTGCCATTATATTCACCTACTTTATCTCCAAATGTCACTGAGAGTAAAACCAATAGCACAGGGAGAATTTATCAAGGAGGCACTGTGCTCTTTTGGGTACAAGGTGCTTGATGGAAGCATGTAAACCTAGAGAAGGGATTTTAGCTCCTTGTACTGTATGATATATTTATCATACAAGGAACTGCTGCAACTGAGTATTCAGTTCTAGTTAGAATGTTTAAATCTTTCTTTAATACTTATTTTACATTGTTTATATGCTAAAACTCCACAAGGCTTACAGAACGTAATGCAAGGAATTTGTCCTCTTCTGTACTCAATAGTAGATATTGGATGTCTATTAAAAATAAGACACAATTTAGTATGTGTCACCCCCTGCCAATTTGATATATTTTTCATATAAAAATGGTGACATATAATATAATTATATTAACATATATAACATATTTTGAAATACTGATACTCTTGATACTATCTTGCCTTCAAAACGTAATGGATAAATCTGGTGATATTCTATATTTTCCTTATTTTCAAAATACCAAAAGTATTGTGGGTAACTAAAGCCTGATATAGATCTTCCTCTGTGCCATCAGACATATTTGCCACTGTTGTCCAAAGACGTATTAAAAACACATTAAGGAGCCACATCGTTGCACTGGGCGACATGTTCCCTCAGTATGTACATAGGCACTGTAGTTTACTTTGAGTCAGTCCCACATACACCATCCTGCTGCTGGAAATGCTGTGATGTACTTACTAGCGCACCAAATGCGCTGCTGAAAATAGACCCAAACAAAGGCACCGTTTACTCCGGTTTCAGTAACATTTGCTAAAAACTACAGTGCCCAGATGTTTTAGTCATTTATTATAAAATGAATGTATATATATTTTTAAACCCCTTTCAAAAAGATATATAGAATATCACCAGCCTTATCCCTTAATAGCCATTGATCTATACTGTTTATCATTAGGTAATGGTACAGTAACTCTGTGGATTTCTGTACATAGAGGAATGCAGAATGTGTACTCCATACAACAAGTACCTGCGTCTTTGTACTCATTCCTGTGTTGATATTCGTTAACAGAAATGAAGCCATATTCCTGCTATCCTCAGGGCTATTTAGCATGTTAAATACAGGATAGATGCACGTTTGATGGGGCCTTCGTCCCAGCTTTAAGTGCAACTACTTTCAACATATTTCCTCTGTTAGTCTGGCTCTTTATAACTCCAGCTTTATGAAATGTGACACTGTGAATAGTGAAAAAAAAGTTTTTTTTTGCATGAGCCATGAGTTCAATTGGAACAGTGGGATATGACGGATTTTGCCTGAAAGGCGGCTACAAACACCTGGTGGTTATGGGTTTAGACAGCAGACATGTCATATTGACGGCTTCCCCCCACTTCAGCAACACCCCGGGCTCCGGCTTTTGTGGATTTTTTTAACACTCTGAAATTGTCAATCGAGTCAGTGGCCTGGACAAGCTCTTTCTTTGTGACGCTGGGGCTTTAAAATGGTGCCAACCAAGCAGCATGGACGAAGGATTTGAAAAAGGCACAATGAGCTGGAAAAAAAAAATCCTAGCTACCTGGGAAACAAAACCAGGGGCAGGCGAGAAAATGTCGAAGAAAGAGAAAAGGGGGGACCCCTCACTCCCCTCTATTCCCCAGCCAATTCTGAGTCCTCAGAGTAAGCGGCAGGCATTTCTAGTCTTGAGAGGAGTGACAGAGAGAAAGGCAGGGACAAAAAAAAAAAGAGAGAAAGAAAGTGAGAGCCCGTCCGAAAGAGGGGGAGAACAAGAGAGAAGAGAGTGGCAAGGGGGAGGGATGGAGGGAGAGCAACTTGAATCGTTGTCATCAGCTCCGTCACGTTGAATAGGCCTAATGAATGCAAGTGAGTGTTGAGGAGCCATGGCCAGCTCTATCAAGGCAGGTAATACCGCCCAGATTTAATTGGGAGCAGGTATTGGAAGGGCTGTATTACTTTAATTGGGTAGGGGTTCTCTAAATGGAAAAGACAAAGTATAATGGCCAAATTGTGGTGCACAATAGCACTTAGCCTGGGATTGTATGCATTCGCTAATCTGCCCTGGAATGAGGCAATTCTGAACAATTTTCTCAGTGAAACCAGCTGCAGAAAGCTTGTCCCCCTTTTTTGTTCTCCCTTGGGAAAAGTGTAAGATTGAAACAGAAAATACCTTTACCCGGGCAATCATTTGCCACGTGTGGAAAGCGGATACAGCAGTGAGTGGTGGAGAAAAAAAAGAAAAGGAGAGCGAAAGGGGAATCTTTGTAGCAGGGAGAATGGAAGGCAAAGGAGATAAAGCGGGGCTCAAAGTGGGGCCTGTCACGGTCGCCAACGAGAGAATAAAGTGATGACATTTACAGTGACAGATGAGACTGCAAGGGAGAACTGCCCACTATTTAGAGGGAGGAATCTGATATTTAACAGACATGGCCTCTGATAATTAACAGTGGACATGTATTTAGTGGTGGGCCTTGTCATTATTAATGACAGGCTGAGATACTGATATCCGCACAATCTTAATGAAGTACAGCCAGCCATGCCAGTATCATGGGATGCACATTGCCACATGGATGTTTGAAAGACTTAAGAAAGTTGAGATGCATTTTATTCTCTGGAGTTCTGACTAGTTTAAATTCTAATGCACTCCAAGTTTATCTGAAAGGAGTGAAGAAAACCATCCCAGCTGTAGGAAAACGCTGCAACTACAACCCCTGCACTCGCTGTGGACAGGAAGTGCTTAGCAGCACGCTGCTACATTATCCCAGCATGCACTGTGCCAGCGCGCTCAGTCTTGTGTATCTTATCACCAAGGGAAATGGAGGGAAGAGGAGCAAGCAGCAGAGAAGTCAAAGCCATGTTCGCATCAAAAAGAACTCTTTTTTTTTATTTTTTTAATCGCTCTTCTACTCTCACTTTTTGCCGGGAGTGGGGGGGAAGGCAGGGGAGCTAAGTTGGACAGTAATTGTGCTGGTGAAGTGAGAATGATTGCTTTTTATTGTCCATTGTCCCCACAGGTTAGTGCGAGGAAGGTATTGTGTATCCTCATGGTGGGGAGGCAGAGGGGGGGGTGGACAAAGCATGCAGTGGCAAGGGCCTTTCCTTTAGCCCAGGTGGGTTTCGCATTTAGCCTGAAAGCCGGCTGAGATGAGAGATAGCGGCTTGACATGGCGCTTACTAAATGGACACCCCGCTGGGCTGTCGCCGCTCTGAAATCCAGAACATTCAACCAACTAAAGACATATGTGCTTACATTCACAAAGACTCGATGCGAAGTTTCTTAGGATGGTAGCATGCGATTCAAGCCCGCCACTCTTTTAATTTTGCCGCCATCAAGTCCAAACTGTAATCACTATATCCCATATTCTGCATTGTAACGAGGAAAAAAATCCCAACAGCAGTATTGTCCCAAGGAAGCAAACCTTGCCATATTGTTTGAAGGCTAAATTGCTCCCTGCGAAATGCACCCTCCGCTTTATTGCAAGCGTCTCACCCATTAAATGTGTGGGTATTGTGTATGGATTACAATAGCTAAGAGGAACCCAGGGACAGTTTAAGCGTTCAGAGAGAGTGAGAGGGGGGGAGTCTATAAAAAGCACAGAGTGGCTGGGGTTTTGTCGGGAGATGCATGCTTGCTTCCCCACCTGGTGAGGAGAGGAGAGGGTTTTTAGGGGAGAACTCACTGTCATGAATATTACATGTGGAGGAGAGGAGGCAGGAGGAAGTAGCCAACTCCAGAATAGAACATTCCTGTATATTAGATTACAGTAAAGGGATTCCTTAGAGGGAAACTCTTGATTAACTTGTACCAAGTGTGTCTAGCAATTAGTTACACTCTGCAGTGGGTAATCCATTGGTATCAGAACGACTTAGTAATGATATGTAATTAAAAGATGAATGAATATGTTACTCACGTGTAATACAAATTGGATCTAGAGCGCACTTTGAAAATACACTGGACTCATATTCAAATTTATTAGCTTAATACCACAATGTATCAAATCGTTAATTTTACCTGTCAGCCTAAGCAGTCTGATTTTCATCTAACAACTTGAAACAACCTCGAGCCATTTTCAGCGATGAAGTCTCTTTTTTTTTCTTTTCTTCTCTCCATTACACAGATCATGAAATGGAGAAACCATTGTCTCATGAGTTGCACACCACAGAGCTACTGAAGTCCCGTTTTTCGGGGATGATTATCTGAAGTTGTGCTTTTTGTGCAGTTTTATAGTTTGCTCTGTTGTAGACGTTTTTCGTATAAAAATGTATTCTTGGGGCAGAATGAAATACAATTGATCCACTGACACTTAATAGCCGCAGAGCTCTTAATTTCAGCAGAGAAATACATGTGGGATTTTTTTTTTCTGAATATAATGTTAAAATGTTTAGCAACATAAGTGAGGTGACCATAAGAGTTTTGTTAGCTATTAGCGAACAGTGGCTAGTTAATTTGCAGGCTAAGCAAACCTTAGATGACCACTGGCTAACCAAACAGTGAGTAAAAATGTTAGCTGTCTAAAATCTTGCAAGATTTAGTTTTTGACTTCAAAGTTGAAATGTATCTGCATGCTACCATCTTTTACCAAGACTTCATTGATTACCACCGCCCATTAGTTTGAGCTAACTCTCAAAAGTGGTGCTACAAATTGAAAAGAGTGAAAACAGTTGCATGAAAATGATCATCAACAGTGGTTCATTAGCTCTTCAGGACTATGACTGAGCCATAGTAGGAGAAAAGTGGCTACATAGTGAAGCAATGAATTATATTTTGGCTAGGTATGATGGGGGAAAAGGGAACAGCATCACCTCTGTATCTTACAGTATGGGTGTATATGGACACAGATGTGGGGGAGAATATGTGATATCTCTCTCTCTCGCTTGACTTCTTGGGTTTCAAAACAAAGCTTTCGAATTTTCACAAGTTTCTCTCACCATCCACATCACACATGCCATTCTAACACATGTTGCTTTCAATGACTTCTTTACAAATCAGGTATTTGTCACTTTTAATGAACATTACTTCACACCTGGCACAGGGACAATCTGCCGTACAGATGTACGTTATTTCCACACTGCTGCAGCTTCTGTTTGGACCGCAGATGCAAAAAGGTGTTATTTTGTTAGAGGAGGATGTATTTTTAACACCATCAGACCATCAAAAAGCGGAAGATGTAAGAGGAGTGGATGGAAGAAAACAGTTACTGTATCAGATTCATTGGGTAGAAATGTAATTAACTGCAAATGAACTGGAGCCTGATACTTCAAAATGCAACCAAAGCAGCACTTTGAAATTTTTACTTTGTTATCTGCTCTTTCAAAAAATAGCCATCTTTTCTGCTTATTATCCATTTAAAAAACTATTTATTCAATTCATCTTTAAAAAGACAAAACATTTTCCTTTCAATACACATATTTTTAACTGATATCAACATCTGATTGAAGCAACAGAAAAACATGTCAACAACAAAACAGACCTCAGTTGTCCTACTTTATGGCTCGTTTTTCCAATTAAGGACAAATTTGGTCCAGAGTGAAATATCTAAGAAGTATTGAATGGACTGCATTAAAATTTGGTACGGACATTGATGGTCCCCACAGGATGAATCCTAATAACGCTAGTGACCGCGTGACTTTTTTTGCGTCACTATAACGTTGAAATTTTGGCTTTTTAATGACATGTATCAATAACTATTCAATGGAATGACATAGATTTTTGAATTGGCACTAAAGTTGGTACAGACGTTCATTGTTCCCAGATGATGAACACTATTGACTTTGATCTCCTGACTTTCCCACTAGTGTCACCATGAGGTTGACATTTTTGGTTTTGAACAACAATCAGATGGATTCCCATGAAGCTTGGTACAGATATGCAATGTCCCCTGAAGATGAATCCTCATGACTTTGTTGTTTCTGTGACTTTTCATTTAGTGCCACCAGCAGTTTAAAGTTTTCACGTATGAAGTTAAATATTTCCACATTTACTAAATGTATTGGCACAAAATGTGGTATAGACATTCATGTTCCCCAGAAAATTAATCCTAATCCTTTGTTGATCCCGTGACCTTTCATGTAGTGCCACCAGCAGGTTGACCTTTTCCCAGAAGGATAAATTTTTATCTAGCACCATCATCAGGTCAAAGTTGTATTTTATTAAATTAGATTTTTCTATAAATGAGAACTGCTGCCGTATAGAGCCACTAGTATGGCTGTAGACTCTTGTCTTGTTCCAATTAAGGATAAATGATTGCACTGTACATTATTTTTTACATTACAGCTGTGGGTAAACGTTCTTCTTTTCCAGAAAACTGTAAAAACCTTGTCCAGAGCCACAACAGTGTGCACCGACGCTCAAAGCCCGCTCTGTTTTGGGCATGGGAGTTTCCTCTTCTGAAACCAGAGGCGGAATATAAACAGCGGGCATCCATCCATCAGTGTAAAGCAGATGAATTGGTCTGATTCTGTTAAAGGGTTTTAAGGGGTAGGAGGTGGCGAGAGCCTTGCCTTAGATTGTATGATAAAGTATGGCTTGCAGATGAAAACAAATAGGACCAAATGAGTAATCAGGCCCTCGCTTCCCCTTTACGTCTCTCACAACAGAAGTACCATTGCGCTGAGAGTGTATACAGACGCTATAGTGTGGCTGCAATGTAATGCGAGCTTGTTTTTGGGTAGGGGGTGCTGGCAGTGTAATTTGTTCTGTCTGGCGGAGGTATGTTGTGTTGATGAGGATGGGGGCCTTTGTACACTTGCTCCCAGTACGATTCCAGTCCGGGGTTGCAGGGCCCCAGGTGGCGGTAACATACCCACATCCCTCTGCCATGTGAGCCCATAGAGGCCTCCACCGGTAGTCCTGAGTGTGAGATGCATAGATAACACACACACACACACACATATATACACACACTTCCCTGGCAAACAATGTTTCCTTCACTCAAAGTTAAACAGTTTCTGTGACAGGTCAGAGAGGTATTTTTCCTCTCCCCCACCTCTGCAACTTTGGCTATTTTCTCAAACGGCCTCTCTGCAGCCGGCCTCGGCCCGGGCCGGTGTCAGTTATTTCATGGTGACAGGGAGAGTTAGGCCGACATGTGTTAGCGTCTGAACCCTACCAGCAGTCGAGTCTGCCGGGGCTGCAGCTGATGAGAACAGACAGCCAGGTAGATCCACAGGCGTGATAGAAGTCAACGGAGGATTTCTAGGCTTCTCGAAGGGTTTCATCAGTGGAGGATTTCTGGGTCCTTCAAAGTGTTACATCACTCCCACTGCAGCGATATACAGTAACAGATTGTGTGCCTGTGTGGAGGTATGAGTCCTAAAAACATGAATGCTGTATCCATTAAATGTACCGTTTTTTTAGGGCACCAGGTGGATGGGCATGTTTTACAATCATTTTAATCTCTTATTTAAAATTTAAAACATTGTCACTCATTTGTCTTTTGAAACACTTATGGGCAGCACAACAAGCTGTAGACACTTGACCTGTAATCACCTTATTAAGTTCATATGACGAACGTGTTGGCTAACAATTGGCAAAACACATCCAGCACAGGATGGAGCTACATTAGCTGTAGTTAGCTAGTTGCTAGCTTTGTCTAACTTTGCTGTTTGGTGCTGAGCAGGTAGCGTACAGTGAGTTTTTTTGCAGTTTGCATGAATTGACCTATAAACAATGACTGTGTCCGAGTTGTTTTTGAGCTGTTTTTAGAGGTCTTCAATTTTTAAGCAGCGACGCTAAACTCTGATAATTGCTTTGAACCAAAAAGTCTTTCCTTTTCTACTAATGAAAATGGACAGACATCACCGTTCAGCAAAGAAAGGGGAACTTCTTAATGTAACCAGTTACTTCTAAAAGAAAGTAACTTTAAATTCCTGACTGGTGGTGGTTGGCTCCACTTTCCTAGAAAAACTGACTTCTGCATTTTCCTTTTGAACAAGTTTATTTACTCCCCCTCTGCCCCTCTTCCCTCTCAGCGAGGAATGAAATCATCCGAGTTCTGTCCGCAGAGAATAATCAGACTCATGTTTGTATACATTTCAGCGAGCGTGCCTGGCTGTGCATGTTTCATAGCTCGTTGGTTTTCCTTCCTCATGTTGTTATATGAGTCACTGCTGCTCTGGTGCAGTAAAATGTCTCGTGTATTGCAAGTGGGCACATTTGGAAATGTAAAAGGGGGGCGCTTGTGACTACAAGGTTGCTGGTTCAAACCTTTGGAGATGTCTCTGAGCGAGGCATCTCCAGCTGTACAAGTGGAGAGGACTGTGGTTGGACTGGGAGGCTTGCAGGTGTGAACAGGTGTGAAAAGTTCAGTTTGACTTTCCCTGGATAAATAAAGGTTAAAAAGAAGAAGTACTGTAATGTGTGTGTTTGTGGCTGTGTGTGTGTGCACTTGTCTGTTTGAAGCGCTGCACCTTTGAAGGCGGCCTGCCTGTGAGCTGCCAGTGGGTCCCGGGGTGGGAGGCGGCAGCGGCGGTGGTGGTGGTGGTGGGACGAGGTTAAGTGCAGCTTTTACACGCACACAGCGAGAGAGAGAGGAAGAGGGCAGCGGTGGCGGCCCGGTGCCTAGGATGAACTAACGTCTGTGTGTTTGTGTGTGTGGGGGGGGGGGCGGCTGGGGTCATAGCCAGCAGCAAGGTTAATGCAGAGATCCTTTCACACACACAGCCGCCCTGCTTTTTCTTTGTCTTTCTGTCTCAAAGAGGTAGATGTAAAGACATACAGACACACACACATGCATGCACATAGGTTCAAAGCTGAAATCTTTTATTTGAAGTGAAGGCCATATTCTAGACTTCATTAGGCTGGACATTCAGTTTTCACAGTAGCGTGCAGCCTCTGTCACTTCAAAGTTTTACGCTAACTGATCAGATACAGCGTGCATTTTGTCACACATATTGGAAACGTAAAATAAAACAGTCCTAAGATGTCAGCGCTTTCATGCTAAACAATAAATAAACGTATGATATCTTATTTTCAATGTCCAATGTCCATATCTTGTTTTGCATTACCATACAGCTCCATGAAACCTTTCATCACAGTTTCAGTACGTGACAAAAAAAAATCATATTTATTGTAATATTTCATCAACATCCAACATTTGTCATGAAGTTATAAGCAGGATAGATGTTTCGAGTGTGTGGCAGGATTGTCTAATGGTGTACAACTGGAGATCCTTCAGGAAGTGATTGCCATCATCCCTGATTCTTGTTGTTAACAGCCTGTTCGTTGTGAAGTCCGCGCGCTGGCTTGGAGATGACACGGTCTTGATTGTCCCTGTGATTTGTGATATCATCGCTCTCAATGTCTCATCCTGCCCCCCCTCTCCTTTGTCTGTGGGTGTATGTTGTGTTTTTGGCATGTGGGTGCGCCTGAGAAATGGTGGGCTTAGAAAGAAAACGCTAAACACAGCTGTCGGTGCCTTGCGTGTCTGGATCCAATTAGTTGTTTGGTTGTGTATCTCTTATTTCTGTGGATATCAGGTTAGATGATGATCAGATGATGTGACATCACATTGTAATGTAATTGGGTAGATTGGCCGGTCACACAAGAACTTATAATCAAGTCTTTTCAATGGAATCACCGCAATCATCTTGACAGAGCTGACTTTTGAGGGCACAGGGGCTTGGAAAGTCCACAATGGTGGAAGCTGTCACAAGTGTGTCACAACATCCATCTAAACTTTTGATAGCCCCGCCCTGCCAGAGGGGGAGTATGGGATTTTTCATCCCAGTCACTTCTTTCGAGATCCCCATTTCTTTCGAGGTATTTCATTAAAGAACATAAAAAGTCAAAGTCTCTCCGCCTGCGAGAAAGGATAGTTGTGAACACATGATTCTCCAGAGCTCGTGGTACTTGTTGACAAGCAGTATTTTAACACGCGTCTGATAGCCTTGGCCTGCGTTTGTCCTAATGAATTAGACGGGGCGCTAACGAGAATCACCAAGGGAGCTGCTAACAGTTAGCAGTTCCCTGTAACGACACTGGTCACCTCAAGAATTATGTCAGGAACGGGATGTCAGTTTTTACACCTAATGATGATGTCTTAGACCACAGTCAGTAGAAGAAGAAAAATCCCACTTATTTTTCTTTGCTGGATGCAGATTTTATACAATTTGTACCATTTTTTTTGGTGTTTGGTGTGTTGCACTACTGCAATTATTTTTAACCTGTTTGCTACAAACATGTCTCGTGTCACGCTGTTGTTTTTAACGCCCCATACGTTATTTGGTCCATGCCGACAAATAAAAAGATACACTGTAAGCCAACAGAAAACACAACCTCACACCTATGAGGGGTGCTTAAACAGAGCATTTATGACCACAAACTCTACCCAGACTAACTAAGTTGCTCCTTAAGTGAGGATTGGTTAAAAGATGTGTATCAATTTGTATGCATCTAAATATTAAAAACGGGAGAAACAACAAGTGCAATGAGAAAATAAACAGGCCTGATGCAATGAGCACTTTTAAAAGCTTCTGCACATTCACTTTGCAACCTTGGCCTTTATGTGTCTTGTTTAGACAGTGCTTTTAGTATGATTTGCGTCCTTTATGGATGTTCTTTAAAAGGAGATCAATCTCCCCACAAAGCCCTTTATTTAGCCATTCGGCTGGATTATGAAAAATGTATTAATTAAAATAAGAGCCTTCTGGACGGCGTCACGTCACTGAAACAGATCAAAATAGAATATTTATTGACGACGCTCGCACAGAATGGAGCTTTTTGCAGGAGATAAAGTTGATCTGCCATAACCTTGATTGTAGGGAAAAACTCTTAACAGCTAAAGTTTGTGAGTTATGATCGAAGTCTTGATAGCACTTGTACCATCAATCAGTAAACACGCGGCTTTGCTTTTTGTCAGTGGCTAGCTTTCTGGAGGAGTTTAACAGTCAGTTGATGAGATGATGACGTATTGGCGTCAAGCTCTCGGCACTGACCCAGCAGCAAGTGCAGCCGAGACTGGTGTTTTTACTGTCCGCAGCTGTGTATTTTATGTGCGACTACGACGGAAAGAAGCTATGATTTTCTTTTATATTATTATACTTCAGGCTGAAATCTTTAAGATGTGAAAAAAATCATCTTGCCCAACTTGTATCTTTTCCATCTGTTTGATTAGCAACTTAAGACGGCTTCAACTTCAGCACAAGATGGATTTTGATATATAAAAAGAATGAATCCTTTTCAGTCCAACCTAACACACGCTTTTACTGTATACCACATATGCAGCTTCTTCCAGATCTAAGAAGTTTACTCAGAGCGTCAGCAAGCCCTCGTCTCATTTACAATGATTGATTAACGTTACAATTAAAATTCCTAGCTGAGATTGTTTTGATTAATATTCCCTTCTTGTCTTGAGGTTCCAAACCACCCATGATGGCATGGAAATAAATAAACACACACCGGCGCACTGGCAGAATTCTCAGAGAGACGAACAGCATCTACCCAGGATCTTTGGCGGAAGAGAGAGAAAGAGGGGGAGAGAAAGCGAGAGAGAGAGAGAGCTTCCCATATTTCTGCCGCTGATTGACAAGGCTGACATATGGAATAGTTCACCTATTCCCCAGTGACAGGAAGATGGGGGAGAGCGCAGGGAGAGGCGGGTAAACTTGCCTGCGAGGCTGAGCACATTTTTTTTTTTTTAGATTCAGTGCTTCTGATCAAAAGGACTCATATCTCCCCTACTAAATTTAGCACCAGTGGCAATTAGTGGCGGAGTCACACAGCCACTCCAGGAGCAGCTGACAAATGGTACCTTAACAAGTCGGAGATGTACGCCACAGTTTGATGGATTTGTGTGTGTACAGCTGAGGGGAACTTACTGGAGTGTTTTTCTTTCTGTGCACATGGTATGTGCATGGTGTGTGTGTGTGTGTGTGAGTGGTGGAAACATGCTGATCAGCTTCAGCTTGTGTTGGTTAGTGAGCTTCAGACAAGCTGTGCATCCATGTTTGCAGCTACATCATATTTGTATGTAGGTTCGAGAAGTTTTATCAGTACAGAAACAATTGGTCAGTTAAGTGATGTGTCAATAGACAGTATTAATCAACGAGTTTGATAAATATGCCAAACATGCTGTTTCAGCTTCTTATATGTATGAATTTGCTGTTTTATATAACTGTAAATTTAATCTCAGTTGTCCATTTTTTGTGATGGGTATTTTTCAGCATTTTCTTACATTTTACAGAGAAGATGCATCAATAAATCTGCAAAATTATCCTTTGACAATAATTAAAATAATTGTTTCCTGTAGCGCCAGATCTTATGAAATGTCAGAAAATATAGATTTTACACAGTGGTGGTGGAAGTTTCCTTCCTTACTAAGCTAGTTGGCTATTGGCCAAATATATGACTATAATATGAACCTGTATTCCTCGTTCCTCTGGATTCTTTAGATCAATGTATTGATTGATTTATCTCTTTGTTTTTTTTGTTTTTTTCTATAGTTAATCTGCAAAACATTTGATTCCTGTCATCATTTTATCATCATTTATATGATCTGGGTAGCCAAAGAAGGCCATAACTGGGCAGGACTTACTCCTATAGGTGGATTTCCTACCTGGAGATGAACATTTATATACAAATATGGCTTCCTCAAAGCATTCAAAGTAAATGAACTCAAATTAAATGCTATGTAAATAAAAAAAAACAGCTCAACACTGGCCATCTTGAGCTGTGAAAACTTATTCTTCGACACAGCATAAGGTCCCGGGAAATGTTTTTAGATAACATTTAAACGTATGTGGACTGAAATGTGATTAACCACACCTCATGGCACACACTATACTGTAACGGTCACACACTGCGACGAAAACAAGCAACGAGGGAGACCAGAAAGAGAATGCCTGCTTCAAATAAAGAAGATTCATGCTTCCACTCATGAATTCATGTAAAGTCGTATGCACATAAAGTAAATAAAATAAAAAAGCATATTTGCTGTACAGAAAAAAAGAACCTGAGCCAGCATGTGCATACCTGCATCATCATAATGACCACATCATAATCACAACAAATGATGTTGATCTGGGGAAAGACAGACAGACAGACAGACACTGAGAGACAGATGGTTGAATCAGAGACCGTACTGCTAACAGAAAGGAGAGAATGGCATCATGGCTCATTGGAGTCACTGGCAGTTAATGCAGAGACGCGGTGATATCAACAAAGCAGCATTTCCTGTAAATGACCCAAACAAGAAAAACCAGGGTGGATAGACTACCCTGCAGGAATTTATTTCATCATCTCTCCTGGTGAAATCTTTGCATTTGTTATGTATGGCGTTTAAAAAGGAAATGTAGTTATTGCAGCTGTGTTATTTACCTGTAAGTCTGTAAGAGCTGCATGAAGGGAAGTCGATGAACTGTCCTTACATCATCCTCACTTACCCAGGAGAGTCTGTTGTCTGTTCGATGCACACACACAAACACATTCACACACTCTTCACATGGCTAGCCAACCTCCTGAGAGAGAAGGCAGCTAACCGTCTCAGTAGAGGAAATGAGCTATCTGCTCCACTTCTCTCTGAGACACACACACACAGACACACACACACACACACACACACACACGCACACGCAGTTCCCCCTGACATTTTTAGACTGATCTGGTACTCCTTGCAGATCTTCTGTTTGTTTGTATCTGTTTGTGAATACATGCATGCACATCTGGTTGTGCGTGCAGGCGCGTGCGAGCAACCCGAGCACTGAGCGAGTTTGACCTTAAGCTTCTCCTCCCTCTTTACAGTGCCAGCTCTTGTGTACGTTCCCTGGGCCTCCAAGATACGAGAGGGGAAAATATTTGCCGACAGCCCATCACAGTTCACAGCTCTTTGTTTATCCATTAATAATTGAGCATAGCTGAAGACAATACAAGGTGTGCGCTTGTGAGGGGGTGCGTATTTGTGAGTGGGTATGTTTTAGCTGAGGGTTGGAGGTGGGATGGAGAAGGGTTTCACTGAGGGAATTTACACCTGGCATCGCAGTTTGGGCTAAACTGCAGGTTTTCTCTCTGAAGTGTGTCCATAAGAAAGAGGGAGTATGCACGTGTATTATTTCAGTTTGCCATAGTATTAGGATGAAGTGAAATATATTAAGATTTTTAAATCAAAATCGCTCTTTTCTCTTCCTGCACTTGAGGGCATAGTATACGTAAATGCTAGCCAGCTAACTTCTCCTGTCATTTAAAACCAAACTTGACCTTGTTATCTTCTGTGTTAGCCGAGGCTTGTTCGGATATCGGTCAGCAAAAAGCTTTGTTTAAAGCAGTACTAATTTTTTTTTTGGGCTACTGATGATGACTGTATAACTCAGATGACATCACTATGATGTCAGCAGGGTTATACAGAGCTCCTCCAGAGCCACAGAAGACATCATCCAATTTTTTTCAGAGTAGTAGCCTCCTAATGAGTAAACTGATCGTCATGTGTAAAATCTCACCTTTAATACCATGTTCCCATAATGCCTCATCTCTGAGATGTCCAATAGGATGTCAGCAATCCTTTGAAAGCTTCTGTTTGTAGACATTGCCTTTCTTTTTTTTGCAA
Source organism: Macquaria australasica (assembly GCA_005408345.1). NCBI lineage: Eukaryota > Metazoa > Chordata > Actinopteri > Centrarchiformes > Percichthyidae > Macquaria > Macquaria australasica. The sequence goes on along the minus strand of SEMN01000241.1, from coordinate 311,620 downwards.
GACTTGACAAATTTGCAGGAAAACTCAATTGGGAAACCATTTGGGAAACAATTAGGAAGTGTTTATTTTCCTCTCTTCACGGCCATTTCCACCTGTGTCCCCACCTCACCCCCAATGAACTGAATACATCAGAACAGTAGCATGTTTCCCGGGTGCTGCCATCAATATGTGGCATTAAAAATAATGCTGCGTCCAAGCCTGAGTTGATTTACTATTTTGAGTTCACATCGAAACCAGGGTTTGTCTTTACCTCTCACTCCCTCCTCTAATTATGTGGTCCTTTTAGACATTCTTCCCCACGGAGCGCTTGCTGCCAGAACAAAGTCGAAATCGTTTCCCCCTCGGAGGCGGCCCTTGAGTGAGAGTCTCCCGACATCTCGGCGTGCCGAGAGGCGAAGACTCCGGTCCTCTGGGGGCTTTCAGCAAAAATAAGTCGTACAAGAAAGAAGCTCTGACGGGAAGTGAATTCACAAAAAAGTAAAAAAGAGAAGGACAGACAAAGGATAGTGTAATGAAAGAGGGATTGCTGTTTTCTCTGTTGATTGCTATGGATGCCACCGTTCACCACTCCATATGTCTTGTCGCATGTGATGGGAGAGTTTCGAGTTAAACTAAAAATGGAGGTTAGTGATCAGAAGAGACTAACACTGGAAGTGAATTCCCCCTGGTGTTGAATACAAGCATTTTGGTCCCAGAAAGTGAGGTCCCCCCCTTTGTTTTCTGACAAGTAGGTAAAGCGTTGATTAGCATAGCACACTTAGCTTGAGAACATCTGTTCCATTACAGAAAACTGCAACTTGGGACATCTCATGTCAGCGTCTGCATATCCCTAGACCTAACAACAAATCATTTTACCAGTACTACCTGTGCTGTGACAATACAAAAGAAAACGCTGTACTGATTCCACCTTTTACTACATGCTTGCTGAACCTTTGCTCCATTTACAAGGATTGCTTCTATATCTGCATCTGTACATAAAGGAGATTATGCAGGTTTCGCATCCTTGAGATGAGGACTCCATGTAGGTTGCAGGAGCAAGGCACAAGAGAAAGTAACTTTTTTTTTAAATTCAGGTTTAGATCTCATTTGCCTTTTGAATTAAAGAGCAAGGACGTATTTCAGTGATGTTTAACAATCATAAAGACATCTATCCGTCATAGAGGAGGAAGAGTTAGCAGTCTCTTGATCAGCTGTCCTTAATTCAATTCAGATGTTGCATTTTGACGGGAAGAACTTAAAGTTGTCTAACTATCAACCACACTGCAGTAGCGAGTCTTGACAAAGTCCACAGGCAGCCAGGAGCAATATCCACAGCCTAAGAGGCTAACTAGCACTTAGTCTGCTGTCTGACTCTGGTACATGAACAAAGCCCTCAAGCGGTCTCTTTGGTGTTCTTCAGCATGTAGAGGAAGCGTTAAGGGCAGAGAGTGTGTCGGTAGCAGTAGAAAGGAATCATCCGTTTATTTTTGGGCAGCACTAAATGGAGCGACAGGCATGAATGCTGAGGTGACTGACAAACAAACAAAAAGGGAAATCCACTGTGCTTCATTATACTGTGCTGCTTGGAACAGCAGGTAGTGTGGATGCTGTGGTAACACTTCTTGTTGGGGATGAGTTGTAAAAAGGCAAACTAGAAACAGGTTGATTGATTTTGAGTTTTGGCAGAGACATTTGGTAAAATTATTTGATTAGTCTTTGTTTTATGATGCTGCAACTTAGGTGTGCTTGATGACCAGACAATTAACACAAAAGTGTGGTGGTGGGGGCTAACTTTACATTATACTTAAATGTGATATTTACAGGATGATATTTACATTAGCTGTAGATAGTTAATCAGTTTAATCTCCAATATTGCTTTGCTCTGTGTTTTTAAAATAAAAACATAATTTATGTTGAATGGCAAACATTAAGTTTGGTAAAGTTTTGAGCTTCTCTGTGAATCCTGCTGAGTTGGTTCTGACCAATTACCCCACCTGTAGTGTGTACGGAAGTCAGTACAGCTTTAGCTATTAATACTATAATTTAATTATTACTCTATTTACCTAATGACGTAAAGTAATCCAGGGACAATATCTGATACTGCATACTCCAATACAGTAGGTGGTGCGATGCACCTTATAAGTAATGAAGAAGAAGAAGACTGGCTTTAGCTGGCCATGTTAAAATACAGGTGACAAGACAAGGCAGCCAGGAAACTCAACTATTGATAATGAAAGTCAGTACAATGTGTCAATGTTTAGCTTATATGACAAAACAGGAAATGGTTTGGGGAGCACAAGAGATATGTCATTGGGTCTTCACCCAAAGGACTGATATTAGACACAGATATTTGTTATATTTTTCATCTCAAGTAACTTTAAGTCTGATTGTTGAGAAGCAATGAGAGAGTTGGCACCTAAAACAGCTTCAAAGGCCAGAAAAGGCTGGGAAATCCTGATCTTAGGCTGTAAAGTAAGTCTCCTCTCTTTTTACAGCTGCTGTTGAGCAAGGCGCTTTAACACGACCTGCTGCAATGGAGTTGCTGCTGCTGCTGAGCGTGTCAACATTCAGTATGTGTGGTGCTGTCAGTAGGATACACAAAGACACAGTATAATAAAGTAAGTATGACTAAAAGAATGTACAGTTAAAACTAATGCATTCTTTCATCTGAAATGTGTTTCTATAATGGCTGCACGTCTTTTTTAAGCCTTTCCTTAACTTACATGCTTATATTTATTACAATGCAATGTCATTTTGTCAGTTTTTCTCAGCTTGTACTTTATATTTTGTTCTCTTTATTTATTTGTCTGTCTGTGTGTATTCATCCAATTCACTGTTTGTCTCTCTCTCTCTCTTTTTGGCAGCTTCTCCAACTGTCTCTCTACGTCCATCACGTGTCTATAGAAGTCCACCCTCCTGCTCACCCATCAACATGCCAACAGACAGTCGCACAATTCGTGGATGCCACTTCCTTTGATATGGTAAAGCAATATTGTACTTCCTCTCTCTTTTTATTTGCCCATTTGTGAAGGAGATGCCATTAGCAGCGTATTATGCTCCTCTGGCGGAGAAAAAATTTCTCCAAAAGGATAGTCGGCGGCTGCCCGCATCCTGCAACGCCTCATTTGTGCATTGCCTTCGAACAAACGTATCAACAATGTTCTGAGCTAATAAGCTTTTATATTCCCAGGCTATATGATGTAGAAAGAGGCAGAGCTGAAGGTCACGGGTGCGTTTGAATGCAGCAAGTGGCTCCGTGAGGGAATGATTTATCTGGAATTATTGCTGTGCTTTGCTCTAGAGAGTTGGCTATTGATGTGCGCGGTTGAAATGGCTTCTTCAAGAGGGGAGATAGGGAGCTTCAGTGGTGACACGCAGCTTCGCTATCATCAGCCGGACACATGCTCCTCTCTCTCTGCGCTTCATTTCATTCAGCCTGTCATCTGTTTCATACGTGTAGCACACACGCAGCTTTCGGATGCACACATGCTACTACGTATGGATGGCAAGGCAGAAAACTGTCCGGTAACCCAAACACTGTGGGGTTGACTTCTACAACAGTCAAGATGTACTTTAAAGGAACAATCTGCCCTAAAAAACAATATTTTTTTTAGTAAAACCACAGCGAATACTGGCATTTCTGGGTGAATTTTGCTGTTTACTTTTCGTGTTTCTGTGCTTAACTTCCCACTTGTAGACAACTGACATTGCATTATGCAGACAATGTCACATTAAGGTATCTACAATGGAGTATTTTTCAGCTATCAAAAACATCAATAGTATATAAAAATCAGTCATTTCCGTCAGCTGTCCATAATTCAATTCAGCCACAACACATTGCATTTTGACAGAAAGAACAGCGACTGGAAAATGTTCTCGCTTGCGTTTATCTTCACTATCGCTCTCCCTGCCCACACATTTAACCCGCGGCTGAATGCAACAGCTTTCTGTCTCTTTTCTGGAAGTTGTTGAAAGGCATCCTGGAAAATGTAGAAAATCATTAGCTGACATGGAAGTAGGTATTTCACCAGGATGGGGAAAATTTGGCACAGACAATGCAAATTGCTTTACAAAATAACTCTTGGAATGCATTCAACACACCCGCAGATTAATGATATTTAATACTGTGAGTGTTTTTGTATGGAGGTTTTTGTTTTTCCTTCCATAACAATTACCGCGTGTGGTTTGAATAAGTTCCTGTAACCTTATCCACGCACTCAATGCTAGCCGCTGTGAATGTGTGTCAGCTAATTGCCAAAAATATAAATGTCTAAATGCATGCAACCCATGTGGATAGACGTAGAGGCACAAACACACATAAACATAAAAACCATACAGCATCCCACTCCTCCCCTCCTGATTATTTGGAATCCACATTAAAATGCAATAATGAGCGAGGTAACAAACTAATTATCCCAATTACCTCACTGTTCATGCAAGTGAGCTCAACTGTGTTTCTTATCATCCTACTATTCCAAAGGCGTCCTCTGGGGATTGCAGACTGCTTGTGCACACCCCACACAGTCATGACCACTTCCCCGCAAAACATCTGGCCATGCACAATGGGACACCAGGATTTTATTGTTTTGTATTCTCTCTGTCTTTATAGTTTTGAGATTTTTACCTCAGCGTTTGCTTCTCTGCCATCAGGAGCTCTGTTCTCTTGAAGTTGTGCCGGTTTTCAGGCATTTCTCCCCCTTGTGTTTATTTGAGTGTTTGAATGTGTAGTCCTGGTGGGATTGTGGGAGTCGGAGTACTGTCAGGTCTAATTGCCGTGTGGTGTTTGGTAGGGAGACGGGCCTGATTAGGGAGGAGGTGAAGGAAAACATCATGTCCCCACTCTCTTTTTTCACTGTCTCACCCATTTTCTGTCTTTCCAGCTCTTTTTTCCCCCCTTTTCTCTCTCCTCTCTCTGACTCTCTACATGACTACACAGAATGATGGCAGTCCTGCATGGCTCATTAACTGGCAGAGAGACGGACAGACACAAAAGGATAGGAAAAGAGAGAGGGGATGTAGAGAGGGCAGCCCACAGACTTCTCAAACACAGGTTACCACGGTGCTCGCCCGGCGTCTGCCGACTACATCAAAGCCTTTAGATGCCAGTCGAGGGGCAACATGAGCTGCCAAATGAGTTGGGAATATAGAAGGATCTGTAACAGTAGGTAGTGGGAGGAAGTACAAGCAAGGACTAAATTAGTTTTATATATTTCATTTCTCTGATTTTCTTTAAACCTTTGTCTGTTTTACCGCCTCTGCTTTTTTTCGCCATGTCACTCAAAACCTAATTTGAGAAATCGATGTCAGTGCTTGCACTGTAATTAGCTTGTCCAGCAGTCATGATTATAGTCAGTGTAATATTTTAGCAATCATGAAGTGTGGGCAATATCACTGAAAGCCAGTTTTTATTGTACAAAAAAGAAGTGATATAAAATTTATATAAAACCACTAGTAGACTATTTGTGTGTAATTTTTTTTTAGCCATACCTGGATTTACAGTTGTTGACGTATACATTAACAATGCTTGTATATGCTTATTAGTACACACACAGTTGCTCTCTGCTCTGGCCTGTTCAGTTGGTACAGCAAGCTAATAATAGAAAGCCACTGCTGATAGTAACACAACGCTTCCTGGAGATGTTTCACAATATATCTGCTTTAATGTGATGTTAGTGGTGGCCTTTTAACCACAGTAAGTACTGACAATGCTAATGACGGTAGCTAACGAATGCTTGACTTGTCAGTCTGTAGAGTTTACAGTATCTTAAAGTAGACTAAGACATGATCATAAGGGGTCTTTCTTGACCTTGGAAATTTGACAAAACAATCTTAACTCCTCTTACTAGCTTTTTCTAGGGCTTTTGGCCACATCTTATGGTCTTCATCAGCGGATAAATTTGATTGAGTTGTCAATTGCCTCCTTGATCTAGTGACTCCTGGTGACGACTTTGACCCCTTCCCAGCCCATTGTTACACAACCCCCATCCCCCCGAACCCAGATTAGACTATTTTTCAAAACCGCTTGACTGGTAAAAATGTGTAGTCTAGTCATGAAACTCCAGGTAGGAACCATTATTTTATATGCTATGCAGATGATACTACACTGTTCTGTTCCATTGGTATTGAATGTGATCGATATTGAAAGGCTACTAATAGTTCAATAGGCTTCAAGATAAGGATGCTTTGGAAAAATGAGGAAGCTCTCTGTTCAGTGCTTTGTAAACCTCTTCCTAGATGAGAAGCGGCGAGAAAACCCACAAAGATGATATCAGCACGCTTGTGAAATAATCATCACAAGATCTTTTCCTGTTCTGAGTCATGGGGTGAAGGATAACGAGAGACAAACAGAGATGGAGAGGAGAGCGGAGATGGATAGGAGCGAGGGAGGAATAAAGAAAAGAGAGAAAGAGCAAGGCTTCAGAGACCAAGGGTGAAAGTCTAAATCTTTCATCCTCTCTCTGGGTTCAGAACGAGAGGAGAATTGTGGGTTGGATTATTGGTGCTAAGCCACAGAAAGAGCTTAACTATAGCTCTTCTCCTATGTTCTGAAGACAGGCAGACTATCTACCTGACTCACTGCCAGACAGAAAAATCTGCAATCACGACTCACTGGCCTCTGAATGGAGTTATTGTGTACCTGAGAGTCATTTAATTTGCTGTTTAATTTCCTCCTTGAATAGAAGAATACTGTATCAATTTCTCCTGATCATCAACAGCAGCAGCACCATCATCATCGTCGTCGCCATCGCTATTTAAAAGTGACAATGACCTCAGTCAGACAAGCATTTTTGTAGAAGAAAAAACCTGCAAATTTTGCCAGATCTACTGATTCTCTGTGCTGTTATCTGGGGACGGTTGCATGTGCATTCAAACTGGCTGCCATCGGCTCCTTCAGCCCCTCCATGTTGATGTCGGCCTGTTACTCAGTTGTGCGATTCGACATGAGTCCAGGAGAAAACACTTGAAAGGCTATTAAGCCTGTAGTGGGGCTTGTGTGTGCCAGTTGTAAGCCTCCTCTTGTCAGCACGACTGTAGGATGCACACAAGTGCACTGACTGGATGGAGAGGAAGGGAGAGGGAGATACTCTGCAAAAAATGCCCGTTCTAACAAGCCGTTTAGTCACACATTTGGTCTTGAAATCAGATTTTTCTTTTAATCAAGTGAGAAATTGAGCCAATAATTTCACTTGTTATTGCTGAAAATTCAATTTTTTCAGGATAATTTTGGCAGAAATAAGGTTCTTGTAATATTTGTGGGTTCAATAATATCATGAAATAAGCATATTGTCACATCAGTATCAAGATATTTCTACTTTCTTGTAAATACAAAGTGTAAAACAATTGGAAAAAAGCGCTTTAGGCTTGTTTTCAAGAAAAACATGACTCTGATACCCAGTGCTGGATTAAATACCTTATGATGATGGATATTTCTTGCAGTGGTGGGAGAGATTGAGTTAGAGAAGAGATTGCTTGTCAGGGCCCTGATTTCACCGTTCTCCGTTGATGACGATAATAATAACCATTCACCGGAGTGGCAGCAAATGGGGAAGAGAGAGCATAGACGTCTTTTTAAAGAGGCGTACACACAGTTACTTTCTGCAATCAAAACAGAGATTTCTGAAGACGAGCTGGAGCAGAAAGAATGCACACACACACACACACACAGTCGCAGAGAAAGCCATAGATTGCAGTGCACACATCCTGTTGTTTGCCATCGACAGAGGATATTAGCCTGGTATTTGTGTACAGTAATCAGTAGGCCCTTGACAGACTAGTTTCTAGACAGAGACATCTGAGGAAAGATTGTCTGGTAATCAGGCTATGCGGTTTAAGGCGGGGGACTTGGGGAGTAAAACCTTATTAGTCCAGTTATGGCGTTTGTTGTGTTTTAAGGTTGTGAGGTGAAGAATCCTCAGATTTATTGCCCAATGCAGTTGGGAAACCTTTTTAAAATGAGTACAAAATCTAAAAATGTTTTATATTTTTGGTTTCTATGTGACAACAGTGATATACAGTTACCTGGCAGGAAGGTTGTATATACTGAATTGTTTGCTTTTTTTTCCCCTTTTCAGTCCATATGTCACCAATCATCATGTTGTCTGGTGAAGGGAAATAACACCCTGTTATTATCTGTCAAGCAGCAAAGAGTGTTGCTTTATACCTGTGTTTATGCTATGTATTTCTGTGTGTGTGCGTGTGTGTTGTCACGTCCAGTATGTGCATATGTGTGTATCCTCCACCACAAATTGTATTACTGCATTTTCCTGTTACACTGTTGCCTTCACATACTTCTCTTGTCCCGTGCCCCCCCTCCCTCCTCCTCCTCCTCATCCTCTCTTGATTTTTTTTTTCTTCCCCCGTCTTGTCATATGCGTGATCACTCCCTCCCCCTCTCTCCTCCTCACTCTACATCCCTCTCCTCCCACTATTCCCCCTCGACGCTTTTAATCTTGGGTTGATGATACTTGGAGGAAGCACTTAAGTTTCTGTGCCAGGTGTCTCCCCGTGCTTAACATCCCGGGCTTAGCTCTTCGTTTCCACGGCTCCTTCGCCTCCCTCTCCTGGCTCACACACACACACACACACACACACACACACACACACAGTGGCATGCACATATAGCTACTGACTGCATGCACATGTACACATTATACATGCATAGGTACATGAATGGAAACACACAAACATTCAGTACAGATATCTGCATGCCTTAAAACATGCAAACAGCAAGCTTTTGCATACTCGCATCCCTAAAATATTAACAAATTCAAGTCTTTGAATTTGATTTTATCCCCATCATTATACATATTTTGCAAAAATGTCCCTTGTATGAAGTTGATTCTGTCTGTAATTGACCAAAGTCCAAAACTAGTCCAAATATCTGCCAGTGCTGCAGAATATTTCCACCTTTTTCCAACAGAAACAAACTTTTCAAGAATTGTCTTGAAATTAGGTGTCTGTATTTTGAGCTGATTTTAGAAAATCCTTTTAGATTTTGCCTTAAAAACGGGATGTAATGTTCTTACTTCACTTGATTTTTCACTTGATTTAAGAATAAAAGATTTACAGGGCTCAGCTAGAGACAAAAATGACTTGATAAGGATATTTTTAAAGTGTAGGGGTCTTGAGGGTGTCTTTAAAAACACATTATTCTGAAAAAGTTTAGCCGCACGTTGTAGCATTTGTAATTACAGTGCACTGAAATGGATAAATCAAATTCCCCAGCTACTGTAACGCTTGCTGAGTCATATGGATCTTGATTTGCATTGACTGTACAAAATGCTGTTTACAGCTAACATATCGTCGTTGAGATTTAGGCAATGTGTGGAGAATTTGTGTGCTGAGAGTTTGTTTAGCGTTGCTTTGTTCTTTAAAGACACAAGAGAGGAGGAAGGAGACAGATGAATGAAAGTGGGAGAGAAATAGAGAAGGCAGAAAGATAAAAAGAGAGATAGCTCTCATGTGTTTATCATATGTTTGTTTGTGTTGCCGCGGGGACCTCCTTTCTTCACCCCCCGTTTCCTCTCCCTCTTCCTTTTTTTTTTAAGTCACCGTCTGAATATTTTTTTCCCTTTCCGTCATGTATCTGCCGCCTGTCCAGGCAAGCGCTCTCTGTTTCACTCTCGTCTGATGTCTCAATTAAAATTAATGTGTTCAGTCTGCTCAGATAAAGAAGAAAGAGGAGGAAAAAGCCTTTCCAGGAACAATGGCAGCTTTTTGCATATTGGTAACCAATCCTTCCCTGTCTGGGCCCACGCTAATGCTTCACAATATTGACAGCTCTAATGGCACAGCTCCTCTGAAGGGGTATTTTTTGAAACTGGAGGCCAAAACGAATCACCGTTTGTGTATTGGATTGCATACCGATTTCTTTCAGGTGGCTTTTATTGTGGAAGGGATTACCTGACACAAGTTTTACTCCCTTCTGAGGTAGTCTCACCATCACCTTCCTCAGTGTGGGGTAATCAGACAGACAGAAGGAGTCGGGTTGTGTGTGGTCATCCCAGGGAGTAGATGCACTCCGACCTCCTCCCCCCTTCTCCATGCTCCATCCTCCTTCCCATGTTTCCTTGTCCTTGAGACGTCTTCATCCCTGGGCTTGGCGGTGGCGCTCCTCTGCCCCTTCATCAGGACAGAATGCTAGTGTCAGCACTGCCGTTCCCTTTCCTCCTCCCCCCTCTTCCTTTCCCGCCCTCCTCCACCTTTGCCTTTATCTGTCGCTTCTTCCAAAGATGCTCTCTCCATCTCTGGTACCCCAGGGGTCAACTCGGTGGAAGAACAAGGGGGAGGGAAAGAGGGGGAATGGAGGGATGGGTGGGAAGTAAGGGGGGAGGGAGAAAAAAAAGAACGGAGGGAGGGGAGCACCTGACTTGAAGACAGAAAGATAATTTCGGCCGGGCGGCTCTGTTTAAGGTTAAAGCCTGATTTGCATTTCAAAAGCGGCGGCCGGCCGTGTTGCCACCTCAGGGACACCATCGGACCCACCAGCGTGTCATTTAATGTCAGCAGGCACCGGGGCCTTGATGAAATTAATAGAGCAGTCTGTGATTGATAACGGCACCGCTCGTCAACGCCGCCGTCATGACCATCCTGTCTCTCCCTCCTCCTCCCTCAAGCCCAGGTGTCCACCACAGCACTTTCAAAGATCCCATCAGTCGCAGCGCTTCGCCCCTCACACCGTCCTCATCTGAATGCTCCTGATCTCCCAGCGGCGTCTCAGTGAAGAGATCATCCTCTCCTGTACGCCAACAGGACAATGTAAAAAAAAAAAAAATCTGTAGTGCTTTTAGGTAACCAGGGTAACCTCAGCTGCTGTCATGGCTGGATTACCTACTGTGGGTGAAGCGTATGATACTTAAGGCGCCAGATGACCAAGAGCCTTGAAAGCTCCGGGTTTGCATGGAAAGAAATGCATAATATCTCACTGTACAGAGACAATTATGTGATTTTAGAGAAAAGGGATCTCTTGCAAACCTACATTAATAACAATGGCTCGGATACGTAACAGGAAGTACATTTGCAAGTGACCGTCTCTCACTTGTGTTGATGTGACAGTACAGCCTAATTGACTGGGACTGACTTGATAACAATTTAGAGCCCCAAGGGTGATAAGTCAGGCATGGTTTCTGGACACTGCAGCTGCCAAGGACACATGGCAGGGGTCAAAGGACTAAAACAATATCTTGGTGTGGTCTACAGGTTAAAAAAAATCAGGTTACACTGGAGGCTTCCAGAGTGTGAGTTGCTGTAACCACAACAAGCATGCAGTGCCTGCTCAGTAATGCGGGAATTATCCTTCCGCAAAGGTCTCTGCAGATCTATGCAGAAGGAGGGTGTTAAGAGGAACTTAAGGTTGCAGAGGGTCGTAGATTGGCTGATCTGACTTCCTGTCAGGTGGCAGGTTTGAAGCAGAACATTGGAACTAAACTGGAATGACACATGTACCCGAAATATGAACAGGTATGAAAGAAGGCAAACGCCACCCGTGCATGTTCACTTACCAAGAAGCAGCCCTAATCCTTACCTGATAAATTAACACAATTTAGAGTTCTGTAGTCTGTTTTAAAGTTAAATAACTTCCAAGTCTCTTCAAAAATGTCTGGTTTGAATCACTGAAGCTACAGTTGCACATGCCATGTCGATGAGATCATATTATTGCATGTCCACACTACTTGAGCTTAAAATATCTGTTACACTGCTGTGGTGCAGTTCATGTAAATATCATTAGCCTGCATTACTTTTTAATCCTACTCTCCCTCTCTCTGCATTGCTTTGTGTAGATTGTGCATCCAGGTTGCAATCTGATTCAGATTTATTAACTCCACACCATGGTAAATGTGTATGGAGTACAAACAACATGTTTAATGTAAATTTAACTTATTGTAACTGTCCTGGGAAAACCATATATCTCCAAAACGTTTCGTGAAGAAAAACAACCCTGTTTTTCAGCTTCATGACACTGCATTTTTCGGATGAGCAAATGTTTTTTTTTTTTTTATGGTTTATTTAACTCAAAGAGTAGGAAGATTTTCTCAACCCATAAACATAATTCTTCAGTTTAAATGAAAAAAAAATAAAATTTGAAGATGCATGGTTTTCACCGGAAAGTCGCAGTTTTTCAACATATGTATTCTTGAAGAAGGAACCTAATTTACTATTTTAAACAAAATTAACTTAGACATAAAGAGACAGTTTAAATAGCACTTTGGCCAGTGTTTTTCCTATTACATACTAACATTTAAATAAAAAGTAAAAGGCATGCATGTGCAAACATAATGCAAGCTCAACCAACTCATGTCTGGGCAGCAAAATCCACATTTTGTGCTTAAAGGTCTGTCACTTAAAACATCCCGGTGTGATCGGATGATAAGTCACATTAAAATGACAAGAATCACTTCAACCTATAACTATAGCCCAACCCCTTGATTCTGGATGTCAGCCACAACAGTGTCTCCTGACACTGCTGACTGTCTCTGCCTGACTCTGTGAGTGTTTTGCAGCGATAAAAACATGAACCTGAAGCCCAGAGAGTAGCAAGCCGAGGCCGTAAGGAAAAGGGGGAGTCAGAGATAGAGAGGCCCAGCGGGAGGTGTCATTGCTGGGCAGGGATGAAGCCGTTAGCTCCCGCTAATGGATGTCCTGATCCTGGAGGTTGGTGGTCACCGGGGTCAGACTCGGCACACATTACACCTTGGAGAGAAACCTCCCAGGCCTCTCAGTGTGGACAGAAGACAGACGAACGAAGACGAGCGGGTGAGGTGAAGGAAGAGAAATAGAAAGGCAAGAGTGGGAGACAGAAAAAGACATAAAGAGCTGGACTGAGTGGTGAGAGGCAGTAAGAGAAGAAAGTGTTTTCAAAAGAAAGGCCCAGGGAAGAGAGATGAGAGTGAGAGATCTGCTTGTCCTGAAATGACTTGATATGTTCTTGTCAGTCTTAATCTCTGGGTGTTGTGGAGGAGCAGGCGGGAGGGAGGGGTTGAGGCGCACAGTAATCTCCTTCACAAGCAACGGACAGAGCCCGCCGTTTCCCAGCCTGCATTCAATTCCACAGTCATCTCCAATCTACTTCATAAGAGCACGTTATTTTGCACACATCTCGCGTCTGAAACAGCAGCATGAGCTTGAAAAGACAAAACAAGAGGTAGACGAAAGGGTGATTCACGTCCTTCTCTCTCTTTCCTTTCTCTCATTCACTCATTTACATCAGCCATTATCTGTGTATATTGAAAGCGGCGAGATAAAGAGGGGGAGAAAAAAACAAGTGCCAGGAGAAAAAAAAAAGGAACAATAAAAGGAGGCAGAGGAGGCGCAGCAACGTTTGAATCAATTACATCCTAAAGAATCTTTCATTTGCATCCGTATCTGTTCAAAACCTGAACAAATGCCAGATGCCTTTGTGTGTCCAGTTATTTATAGTGGGTGTTTTTTCCTCTCGTAATTGTGCAGGAAATATCAAATTTGCATAGAGTGATTATTGTTGATTGTTTATCTAGCCGTCAGGACATTTCAATATTCGAAGGCTGACAGGTTGTCAAGTACTTAAAACTCATTTATTTGGGGAAATTTGCATGTAATTTGGCGGTAATGAGGGGGATGTCTTGTGGTCATGGATTAGATGCTGGAGATGCTGCAGGGAAAAGAGGGATTCTGGCTGACTGGCATTCCTCCACTTGAAACACACGCTTTATCCTCAGCTCGGCTGCCGGGGTGATGCTAACGCTACCTAGCGCTGCACACCCAAACAACAGAGGATTGTGTACAAACGCTTGGCATAGCTGTGGACTTAATAACAGAGCCAGCAGTACAGCACTACACAGGAAGAATTGTGTTCAGCACTGTTCTGTCACCCTGCAGGCCCACTGTCTGAGGCGAATAAAACATGCTTGTAAACAGAGTAGTTACAGTATTTCTCAGCACAGCAGATGCTAACTCGTCTTGCCCAAGCATATATTTTCATATAGTGTAAATTCTCAAATAAAAGGTGGTATTAAAATAATGGCGGAATAACAAACAAACAAAGCTTAGAACAGCCAGGTAAAAAACATAAAGGGGGGAGTGAAATTACCTCTACTATAATGGATTATATACAACCACAGAGTTATGTCATATGCACCAATTTCCTGCTTTATCTTTTTAAGATAAACACTGTTTTCCCCCACTAAATGGTTCCAATAGGTTCTACTTTGCCATTTTTTTGATCGGTGTGAGGCTACTGTTAATAAAACTTCCCTAAGATGTTTCACACTAAAAGCCTACCAGGGTAAGAAAGGGTTTTGCCCTTTTGAGCTTCTGGAAGACTTTTAATGTGAAACATATGCACAGGAAGTGTTGGGTTTCATTCACAATATCTTAGCCCTGAACAAAAACGGATAAGTAGAACCAACAGCAATTATTAGATGAAAAAACAGTATTTCTCTCTGTTGTTGGAATTAATGTTGTGGAAATGTACATTATCCTTAATATCTCAAGCCAACAGGTAAACCATGGAGAAAGATTGGATGGCTAAATCACCTAGACTGATATAAAACTGTTGTAAAACAGTTGGTCTCCTCCAACCCACCCACCAAATCCCATTTGAAAGTCTGATTGATTGTGTTTTAATAACAACCGGAGAGCAGATACCACCCATTCCCGCAACGTGGCCGAGAGAAGTGGGCTCCCAGTGGGGTTTTGTGTGCGCTGTTTGTTGCTGTTAACTGCATTGTCTTTCATTATCAGTCCTTGGCATCATCTTTCATCTAGCAAGGTACTGGACGCGGCGAGCTAATGAGTAAACATAGCTGGGGGCGACCGGGAAACACACACACAGAAAATCCGACTTTGATGAGTCGCTTGTTTGTTTATCTCCGCTTGAATTTCAAATTCCAACGGTCTATTTCACCTGTCACAGACAAGTTCAGACCTTGAGAGGACTGGCTTCAGCAGCGGGTAGTCTCTGGCTGGGATGAGATATGAGCCCGGGCTTCACACCACACGGCAGAGCATGAAACTTTGAGCGTCGTGTTAAAACATTCAGCGCGTTTTACCTTGAGCCCAAGGTCATCTTCAAAAAGAAAGACTCGGCAAAGCGAGTCCTTAGTTCTCAGCTCACAGACTGACTGGCTGGCTGGCTGGCTGACTCACTTGCCGAGAACATGAGAAAATACAGCAGAAAGAGCTCACCCACAAAAGCAACTCCCACACCTCTGTGACTCACTCAAAGTCACCTCAACTCCAAGGTTAAACGCTCGCTGTATCTCCCTCTTAAATATAGATCTGTCCCTGAGTCGGGGCTTTAACCTCTGCGAATACGAGCCACTTGGCGGATGTATCTACTGTATGCATGTGTGTATATGTGTGCCACTCTCTAATGTGCTTATATCTCTATGTGAGTGTGTGTGTGTTCATATGACTTTTTTTAAAAGGGTGAGTGAGGATAATCGGCCCCCAGCGCACCGGTCTAAAAGGCCGGGTCAGAGTTTTAAAGAGAAGCTATGTATTTCCCATCCCTGGATAACGGCAATGAAGTGGGCCCTTGTGACTCAACCTGAGAGCATGAAAAGGGCCTCAGAGGGGACCCGCCATCGCCGGCCCTCTCTTTATGGTCCTAACGGCTGCCTGAGTTCGCTTCCCCAGCCGCGGCAAGCGAGGAGAGAGAAAGGAGTGGAGTGGTGGAGAGCTCTTAGTGCTTTACCTACCCAGCAGCCACTCTCCGCCATGAAAGCCCAGGTAATGTCCCCTGTTCAGCGTGATACAATTTCAAAGAACACCAACCTTGGTACGTGTGTGTCAGTATATGTGTGTGTGTGTGTGTGTGTGCGCATGTGTGAGGCCTGTTATAGGCTGCCATTGTTGCAGTGAAATATTTGACTGTGGCCACTGGTTAATCAGCTCTGGTGACCATTTTTACTCGAGTCAGTCAGTATTATGTGTCTAACTCTTTCTTCTGATGAAGCTACAGACCGCATTACTTTCTATATATAACTGTTAGCACAGGGCAAGGTCATAAACTCAGAACAGAATGTCAGTTGCAGTTTTTGCAGTTTGATAGAGATGCTGTTGCTGGTTACACCTTATTACCACAGCAGCTATTTTACCACTTCGAGGATGGGAAACTCTTTACAAGGGTTAGCAGTTAGGTTCAGCTAAGGGCCATTTCCGAAAGGTTTATTTGGAAGGCCCATGCAGGTTTACTGTATCTGTATCTTTGCTATGCAACTGTTGCTGTTGCTAATAATATACTCATTTGTGTTTGTGAGACGGAAAATAGTTTTTGGTTAAATAACACTGAGGAATTAAATTTGTGTTTGAATCGGCTTTATTTGTTTCTTATCTGGTCAGTCCATTGAATCTTATTTCAGCACCAGGAGCTGTCCACACTAATCACCATGGGGCCAATTTAAACTGGTTTTACATTATTATACTGCATCTATCTTTCTCAATGAGGGAACAATTCATACTCAAGGAGACAAATCGTTTTGGTGGAGGAAAATATTTGGCCCGTAGGTTGCCATTTGCTGTCCCCGAATCCAATTGGATGAGCAAGCACAGACCAACTGTGTCATGCTGTTGTGAATGGTTTAATGTCCTTAACTTGTGTAGGTGTTCAGGGCTTTTAAAAATAGATTTGACTCATTGGGCAGTTAGAATCTAGATTAGAGTGCTAGCTAACAAGAACTGACTGGGACTAATCACTTTTACAGCGTGCAGGGAGAGAGAGTCATAACCAGTTTTTTGTTTCCTTTTTAGCACAAGTGTAGCCTACAGTTAAAAAATAACTTTTGGGCTACTCTGTAACTCTAGCTGCCAGTTAATTAGCATCAAACCATGTTAGTTTCCAGAGAAAATTGTTGTTTAGAGCACAGTGCAACAATTTCAATAACCCTATATTTAAGAGAACTAGGGTTACAACAGCTACTCCTTTCTGGTTGATCTCACAATTTGGGCTGTCGGTGCAGGATGTAGACTCTCTTCAGGAAGAGGAGTTGATATCAGTATCACCGTAACGCCCCAGCCCCAACAGCTGGACTGAGAATAATGTTATCACTCGTGCAAATGCTCTGTAGTGAAGGGTTTTTATATCTTTTTATAAAATGTGATCAGTTTTTCAGCTTTCCTTTCTTGTGTCCTATGAACACACACACACACACACACGCGGGCTATCTGGGCTCTCGTGGGACAGTCAGCCAAGTCAGTAAATGTTGCTACCAGTCCGTCTCAGCGCTTGTCAGAATTACAGCGTTATTAATTCTTATCGCTGTACAGTGTGTTGACAGCAGAGACAGCAAAATATGTAAAAGTTGACATGGCTGACATTGTGACAGGCTGACAGAAAATATGAAGTTTTGGTTTATATGTACTTCACAAGATGATCTATAAATAAGTGGTTTGGATGGGATCTATAAAAGAGTGTGTACCCCATTAGTTTTTCCCTCTTTTTCTTCTTTTCTGGGTTCTTCCTCCCTCCCTTCTTCTCTAGCATCTATCTCTCTCTTTCTCTGGATGGCTGCCTACCTCTGTGTCTGTGTCTGGGAGTTGGCTGGGGCAGAAATAAACCACAGTAATGGCTTTGCTTTGCTGCTAATCTTGTCATAAGAAGGTGCGGCCCTGAGAGGATAGCTCCTCGCGTGTGATATCCTAATTTAAACATCAAAAGATTCCATCATTAGGAAGCGTGCGTCTAGCCCCAGTTTTCAAGGGAAATTATTACATCTTCCCGCCGCAGAAGTGTAATGCAGGAAGACATTTCTGTCAAGCACACACGTAGACACACACATAAAACCTCACCGGACTTGATGTTTGTGCACTTGAAGAAAAACATCATCATTAGCAGCTTTCTCTTGTGATAGACAGAGTAGTGACTTTTTGTGTCGCAGCCCACCGTGGGCTCTGATGATAGCCTTCATTTGGAGTTGCAGCGCGGCGTTTGAGATTTGAGGCGGGGATGGGGATCTGCTAAGTGGGGATCCGGCCTGCCTTCTGACAGCTTCTCTGGTGGGTCTCCCTGTGCTTCAGAGCCATCACGCAGAATCTGATGTATGTCGTGCAGCAAGGGAGCATCAGGCACTACCACACCTGGTTAATATTGTCATCTACTGCATGACAGGTGCAAATCCACACAGGGAAAGTGTGTGTGTAGACAGCAGGAGAGCATACATGCACAGCTATAAATGTATACTTTTGGTACCAGAGGCATAGCCACCATTAAAGACACTAAGGATATGACCTTGGTATTGTTTATGGGACTTTAGTGGGATTAGCAACCTACAAAAAAAGGTGGGCATTTTGCAGGCTGATTCCAGTATCTTTTAAACTGAATCTATTTAGATTTGACAACTTTAAACTTTAAACCTGACTGTGCAGTTCATCACAGCAGTATTTTAGCATCTTTCAGCTTGTTGTTTTGGTTTCACGGCCTGTAACTTTAGTGTTTCCAACCTGTTTCTGTTTTCAGCAAAAAAATCTACAATACTACCACTACCAAGTGGCCAAAAAATCAGTGACGGTAGGTTTAAGGCCAACAAAATATAATTAAATTAGGTAATTCCCCACCAAAATGTTATTTCCAAGTAAGTTCTTAAGCTATTCCCCAGTGAAAAAAACCCAAGTAATTAAAAAAATGACTTTATTTTTGGTGTCTGGTCAAATTTTTCTGTGTGGTGGATGGGGTTACTTTAATTCATAACCTAAGTATTTGAAAATCATAGCTACAGTCCTGTTTGGTACACATATTTTATTTATAGAAAATATTTTCTATAAGCCTGGACTTTTAAAGTGGAAGCTTATGATGTTACCAGGTGTTTCTTAGCAACAGTAAAAGCCTCTAGTACTGACTACATTAGGTCTATATGTTGTTCTAATAGTAAAAGGATTATACATTTATACTGGACAAAAGAAAAAGGAATCCACAGTCTCGCTTTTAGCAAGCTTTTCTTTCGCAATATTTCAACCAAATATGAGCGGCCCTACAATATCAAAAGTAATCTGTTGATTTGAGACGTTACAGCAATGAAAATGGCACTTTGAATCAGAGTCTGAAGTTGATTAATAGGCTCTCCAACTGTTTGGCTCCCGTAATTTGAGTGTTCACAGGGGACGGCGTCTGCCGTATGTGATCTGTTGCTTCACAGCAGCACTTACGTCGAATTATTAGCTTGACTGATGACGGATTTAAGAGTGAATCAAGAAATACCATGTTCCATAAGAGAGGGCCATCAAAAGACCAAAGAGGTGTTGGCTCTTTCCGTTTCACTTTCAACTCTTTTAGTCTCTTGCTCTCTCTCTGCATCTTTGTCTCTCTCTCGCTCTCTCTCTCTGGCTGTGGCTCTCTCTCCCTTTCTCTTCAGGAACAGTACTACAGTAGGTTTCAGTTGCCGTATGATTTATTCATTGTTGTGTTTTTTCCCCTTCTCCTTGAATGTTTGGTAGAGAGGACAGGAAACTTTGAACCAGAGTACAAAGCAAATGTATATTTGGGTCACACATTTTTCACATTTCTTCTGAGAGCTCTGTGTGTGTGTGTGTGTGTGTGTGTGCGTGTATGCTCTTTTCTCTCTCCTTACTTTGTCTCCCTCCCTCTCTTCTGAGAGCTTGTCTGGTGACTGGGTCGACTCCTCTCCTCTCCGCCACGTTTGTCCTTGAAGTGAGAATCAGTGGGGTGCCCCGATCCGAGGGGAGGCTGGCAGGCGAGGGGGGGGGGGCGAACAGGGCAGAGAGGTTGGGAGCTAAATAATGGATGATTTCTTATTGAAATAAGGCCTGGTGAAAACAGAGGGAGCGAGCGTGTCATTACCTGGGAAACAGAGCAGAATGCTTAATCCTAAACACCACGCAGCAGAACCAGGCCACAGCAAAGCCCTGCGTGGTTACCGGCGTCGGCTTCGGCGCCGCTGCTCAGTGGAATCATTCAAGCGATGTGAAATTCACTGTGATACTGAGCCTGTTTGTAAGGTGTCATCACAAGCAATGCAACACCTAATAGCGTTACGTCATTACGCCAGTGTGAAAGACTGAGCCAAGCCCCGAGCAGCATGGCAGCCCCCTCCCCCCTTTTAATGCCCAACCCCCCACACCGTGACTTTGACCTAACACCATCTCGGCTTGCGCTGATTGACTCAGCAGTCATTATCCCTCCTCCCGCCCCTTCCACCACACCCAGACAAAACTTGTCTGGCCCTAAGCCAAGCTGGTAAAATATGAGCCGACACTGAACCCACGACACGATACATTAGCAGCACTTCCCGAGCCTCACCTTCACCGCAGACGGCCCCCGCAACACAGCGTGCTTTTCAAATCTTGTGCACATAATCAACATATTCACACCTAAAGGAAAGTTATATATTTTCCTTGGGTGTGAAAGTTGATAAATAACTAACTTGGGTGTCAAGAAAGTCAAATGAAATATCATGTCGTGGAGGGATCAGGATCGGACTGTTTTGCCAAACGCTAACGCAGGGTTTTTTGAATTAATGCTGTTCCAGTGTCAGAAGTGTGAACAATTTTCACTGTGTGCTAGACTGTCGCAATTTTGCACAAGTTACTTTTTAGGAGTTAATTATTCCAGCCCCACATTTTTCTGATGGTATTTTGAATTATGAATTCAGAAATAAGCAGGAAACTGCAAAAACAAAATCAGGCTAACGATGTTAGCTGTAATTAAAATGGAGAAGGAGCAGACTGCCACACTATTGGCTTGGAGAGAGATGTATTAACCAGGCATATGGTTATGATAATTAATCCCAGGACTACAGAGAAACAAATAAACACACGCTAAACAAACAGGGGGGACCAGCTGAGGGCTGCAGGAATTGGTACTTCTGGGGAGGAACCCAAGAAGGGAAAAAAAAAGAAAAAAAGCAGATCCTTATCGTCATTGCTGCAACCAAGGGTATGAGTCACACACTCACACACACACACACACACACAAAATGTAAGAGTAAGGAAAGAGGGGCATGATGGAGCAGAAAGAGGAGGAGAAAAGAGGAAGGGGATAAAGGGAGAAGACCACGAGATCACCCCCTTAAGGAACTTCCTCGCATTAGAATTCATCTCAGAGTTGCTGTTTTCCCTTAAATAAAAAACGCATGGCCTTCCCTTTGTAGACTACACTGTACACAACATTTAACTCTTAAGCTGTAGCAGGGAACTTAATCTTTGTAATCATGTGCTATTTTACGTCAATAGTGTATCATTGAGTCTCTAATATGAAGCTATCAGTGTTGACGGTATTATCCCTTTTTTGTTTTCCACAATACAAACAAGCACAAAAGAACCTCATCTTCTTACAGGCTCTGAAATTAACAGCCAAGCCTTTGTATGGGCTTATAAATAACTGGAAATGCTTTCTTTTTTTTCCTCCTCTTCTTAGTGTGATTCAGAGGCTAAGACTGTGAAAGAAGGGAAGGGAGAGTAGACGGGGGAAGTGGGGCCATCCAGGCCCAATGGCGTGTGAATAGACGTAGCGAGGGGTTCGTGGTGAATCGGAAGAAGAGACGCTGGGATAATGCTCTCTCTTTCCCTCTATCTGCTCCCAGTTGGAGGATGAGGGAGACAGAAGGGAATAGCTGCTAATAAGGCGTTGGGTGAAAGGCTTTGGGAAAGCTCCCCGTGGTGCTGGTCTGTAATGGAGATAAGCGTTGCCGTGTTGTTGTCTCACAAAAATCAACAAAGGGAACATGCGATGGGAGATTTGCGGCCGCGTCCCCAGTGAAAAGCGAGGCTTTCATGGCGCCGTAATGTTTAGCAGCATTAGAAATCATTAGGCCCAGCACCGAGGGGAGAGTGTGCCAGACGCCCGTGCCCCAGTTACACTGTTTTCAAAAGCCGCCCGTAATCCATTCCTTAAACTTGCTTTCTTCCATTCACCTTCAGATGTGGGCAAATCTGATGGGAGAAATGCAGGGAGGAAAATAAGGACTAGCTCTCTGTGTTTGTTTGTTTGTTTGTTTTAGCTGAAGATTTAGCCAATCTACATCCCCGCGCCTTGTGATCTGCAGAAGCGATAAGGCCACGGCCAGGCTTTAGTTAGACTAGCAGCAGGTGCCTTGCCAGGCACTGGGGGGATACAGAGGATGCTGATAAATGGGGCCAGTTTCCCGCATAAAGCGCAGTGCCCTACGGAGGGAAGCGAGATAATGTATGCAGAGTTCACAGGCGCTGTGGGTTGCTGCTGCAGGGCGGGCGGACATCTTTGGAGCAAAATGATAGCTGCATAGAGATGAGGAGACTTCCAGGAGGTTATTTCAGCCGAGGTGTGCGCTCTCTGGAAATGGGGAATGGACTCCTGTGATCTGCAGTGCCATGACTGCACGTTTGCTTTACTCGGATGAGAGGAGGCGTGACGAGACAGGAGTGGGCAGGAATAGTAGCATTTATTTATTTTTTTTATCAAACTCAAGCTACATCAGGTATGTAAAGGCAAAGTTCAGGCTGGGGTCCTAAAGGAGGTTATTGGCAGACTACTTATTGCTGTTAAGGAGTGAAATCTATCTCTTCAGTAGTGTGCAGAGTCAACTCTCTAGGAACTATGAATGCTTGTTTTCAGATTGCTGATGATAAACCCAGCTTTTCTGCTTTCAGTCACAGATATGTGTTGCAAAGGTCAAGAATAAGCCTCCATGGTCAAGTTTATCCCCATTTTCTTTGTCTCCTGAAGTACCGTATCTTCAAGGTTGTTGAAACTGACTCCTTCCACACCGTCTGAGAGTCAATATCAGCTTGTTCCAGTTCTTCATTGAAGCTATCTGATTACACTGAAAAATATAAATATTCAAACCCTAGACTCCATGTTTTTTACGGCTGCGCCATTCCGTCAGATGGAGACATTTTAGACATCTGGTGGATCACTTCATGCACATTTACTGAAAATTAAGGTTGACGTATTTGGTAACTTTGGGATCTCAACTTGAATTTTAAATAAAGTTTTGGTGGTTTGTCATGAGTTTGTAATGACTGGCACACTGGAAGGTCAATGAGGTTTATGTGTTCAGGTGAAAACACGATAATCACCTAAATAAGACTTTTTCTATTTACATACACTGTAAAACAATAAGTCACAAACACTGCAGCACAATATTATAACCAGCAGCAACTGCAGCAAATCACAATCATAAAAGCAAATACTCTAATGCAGCTCACAGGGGTCTGTATGTGGCCCCGTTAAGCAAGCTTTAACCTCTAACTGCAGTTAACTAGCCGGAGCTAGCCACGCTAGCACTAGCTGCTAACCAGCTGGTAATGAATGCATTAGGCCTGTGAGGTCAAGCCTGGTTGTCTGGGGACCCATTAGCGAGGCGAGCAAGCCCTCCCAGCCCCGCGCTCTCTGCTTCCCTCCCTGCATGGGCCCTCTGTCCTGCAGGCTCCAGCTAGCAACGCAGCCTCAGTGCAGCGCCAGAGGCCAGGCCAAGCTCTGCCCAGGGACCCCACCTCGGTGAACTGTCATTTGTCTCGGCCATCCTGCCAGCACCGCAGGCTACATTAAGCCTTGATCTATGGGGCGGGCTAGCCTACTTGGCCCTGGGATTCAGACACTGTATCCACTGCAAAACTGCACCGAGTTGGGCTCAGGTTTGGTATTAACTTCTTCATGGTGTATCAGTGTGGACTTAATAACACATTTCCCCCTAATCACAGTCATTTTTCACAAAAGCGTTATGCTACATTTCACCCTCAGCACAACAGTATCTTGTGAATCAGACAAAGCTGTCGAGTGAAGGCCTTTCTCTGCCTGCTGGTTTACAGTATCTCCAATCTACTGTGTCCTGGCTCGGGTGTTAAGTGTCTGTCCAAAGGGTCTGTGTTGCTGTCAGCACTCACACGTTCACTTTTCAGCGCCGGACTCCTTCAGATGCCCCCCCCTTTTCGCCTTATCTCAGGGTTTCTAAACATGGCTGTTAAGCTGTATGTGATGAAATGAGATCTAGAGTTGAGCCCAGTTTGACCGCACCCCTACTCGAGTTTCTCAGCGGTGGCTACTTTGCTTTCCTGTTCCCCAGACCCTTTGGTGGTGTACACGTCTCTTCTCGTACAAACGTCCCTGGAGCCCGGCCAATCGCCAGGCCTCGACGAGAGCTGTCAAACCCAATTCTGCCAATGGCGGGTGTTGAAAGCTGGCATGGTAGACATTGAAGAAAAGCCGGCGTGCTGCTGTCACATTACTCCTCAGTTGTGTGCGAGTGGGGGGAAGTTGCAAGCGAGATCGTTTTGCAGAAACACTATAAAGCCACATCAAGATGAGGGACCACAGTTGCTGGCTGTTGAGCCTGGTTTTTGGAAATAGGCAGTGGGCATTTGCATGTTTCTTTCTAAGGCAGTCTATTCATTAGATTAGTGTTGTGCTAATGTGAGGACTAGCCAGACTTAAATACAGGATGTCATAAATCATAATGTTCATTTTAAGCTCATCTTCACACAAATACTGCACACACATAAGCATGCAACAATCGCGCGCACACACGCAATTACACACTTAAACAAGCCCAGTGTTTGTGTTCAGCACATGTCGGAGGTGGACATCTTCCCGTCTCTTCAGCTTTTTGTGGGGCTCCCATGAATCATTGCCTCTTATTCCTTTCTCAGCGCGGGGGAAATCACATTAAGTGGAGCGCCGTGTTTGGCTCACACCAGTCTTGTCTTAATAGCTGTAATTTGGAGAGGGGAGAAAGAAAGGGAAAGAATGGAGAAGAAAGCTCGCTCACAACACTAATTCCAGTCAACAAAAACACCCCTCTCCAATCCCACCACATTAATTTGCATTAAAATATCCAGCGGCTAAATATGTAAAGACAAAATAGTGGCATACTATTTATACCAAGGCACATCTCCTGCCATGTGCTCTATGGCAGCAGCTGTGTGTGTGTACAACCCCCTGCAACTGTAGCATGCCGAACAGACCTCCCACACCAACATGGTTATCATTCCACCTTCGCACAAGTTTGCAGGAGTGAGAAATGCCATGTGGAAAGGGAAAAACAGAGTGCACAATATTATGGCCACCTGTTCTTTCAATGAAAAAAATTGTCTGGGTAAATTTGGCTAAAGGCTGGCTACTTAGTGATTTTCACCTATTAATATCACTTCAATTGCAAAGAACTGATCCAGTATAAGAGGAGGATGAGGATAAAAGAGGGGTTTTACTGTGATGACCAGTGAGATTTTCTCTTTCTTTTTATTCTTTTATCATGGCTGCAGTGTTCCTGACACTGACTTTCTCAAACCAGGTGGCGTTGCTCTTTTTTTGTCTCTTCTGCCATTATATAATGTACCACTGTTAACGCTATAGACCTCATCCTTCCTCTTTTTATTCCAAAGAAACTACTGTTGCTGCTGCTGGAAACATAAAATCCATCACTTCCTGCATATCTAATGATTTATTCTTGGACACCGAGTGTTGCAGCACAGTTCATGTAAAAGCCAAGCGTCAGTCAAATCGGAACCAACAGCAGAACTGAGTTTTCATTTCATTTTAAATGTATGTCGAACAAAAATCAAGGATTATTTAAACCTGTGTAAAAAAAACAACCGTGTTGCTATCGCTATTGGACAATTCTGCAAAACCATGGATTAAGTCAGATACCGTCGTTTTTAAAATTCTTGCTTTTTACAACCCAATTTCCTCAACCTTACTTTTTGGATTGGCACATAAAGGGAACACTACTTCTTGCATTGCCACTGAACTGTGGCAGAATTGGATATAAATGAATGTACTGTAACTCCTACGGGGCACTGGGCTCATGGTCACTTATGTTTTGGTGAGGTTTGCAGTACCAGATGAGCTGAATGCAGTCTAAAGTCATTTTTCTTTCACTATCAGTCACAAAGAAGGAGATGTACAATAGGTAAAGACATGAAGAAGAGCTTGAGAAGGGTGTTTAAGTTTCAGGTGAATGAAGTCAGATACCGAATCTGACAAAGATTTGACTCTTAAAAATGCTTTCCTTTCCCTCCATTTACATTCATTCATCAGCATCTGTGATGACAGTGGGCTATAGGGTGCACCCACACTTGCTGAACTCACATTACAGCTGAGTTAATGTGTGACCAATATATCAAATATACTAACACCTGTAGAAAAAACAAACAAATTTAGGATGTGTTTTGTATTCTGATTCCTAGAGGACTGAAACAACAAAGAAAATATGGTGGTTTAATGGGAAATGCATAGATGACGAGAGCGCTGTCTTGTGCTGCCATGTTTTTTTCAGCATGGTTGAGAAAAGACGTGTTTGATCGTCCTTTGTTAAATACCTGTTTACCCGACAAGACACGAAAACGTGACGGCTTATAATTCGAAGATTTACCGTCAAGTTTGATTTGCCGCAGCCCAAGTGCCTTTCTATATCTGGATCTCATCTCTTTGGGTATAATGCAATGATTTTATGGCGATTCTCTGCTGCTGAATCCGTGGAATTATCCATGCTAATGCTTCTTTCTAATGCTACAATCATACTGATAATAGCATTATCTAATCCTGCCGGTGAGCATTTGCACCTCTAGCTGTTGCAGCCGTGATCCACGTAATTCCACTAACTAATGCGCCAGTCACTCCCCACACTTCCCAACTGCTCCACTGCGCAGATTAGCACCTCTCATGACCTCGAGCCTCCCAGAGCACCAAAATCAATATCCGGGCCCTGTTCATGGGTTGGGCACTCTTTTAGTTTATTTGCAAAAATATGAAATACATTTCAACAAAAGACAGAACAGAACTCCCCCCTACCTCCAGAACTGCAGAAATTTGCAAAATGGTGTACTTGAACATCAATAATGATGGTTTTAGGAAGTTTTCCTTGATTGAATATAAGAGTTGGACAAGAAAAATACATTTAGCACAGAGAAGTACAAAATCTTAATGTATAAGTAGTGCATTAACTAACTTTTTTTTTACTGCAGGAAATAAATCACTGTAATCCTGCCCTAAATTCAACCCTCAAACTAAATTAGTCATCACATGATTAATATTAATATCACAAGTAAGTTTGTAGTGTTGTATCAGTTTCCAACATAACTGCATACACAGTTAAGAGATATATTAAATATTCAAGCATATACAATTCGTTGGATCAGGAACACATATCAGATCCAATGGGAACATTCAGTACCATAGCTGGCACAGTGCTTCGTTTATAGCACATACATGCGTACACTAACTATTTTCTGTCCTCCCTAACCTCCGCTCCCCAGCGATTGCCACCCACTTCTAGCATTTCCACGGTGGCTGCAGTAATCTTTGGCTTCCCTCCTCTGCGGTCGGCTGTGCAAACAGCACAATCTTGGACAGAGGCTCCCTCTCTTTTACCGAGGTGAGGGAAGGTGAGAGAGATGGGTGGGATGAGAGGGGTGAGACGGGGTCCGGACAGATTTTGGAGAGGAGGTCTGCATGCCACAGAAATATCCAGAGAAATGTGATGTGAATTTTCTTTTTAGAAACTCAGGCAGCTAAATTAATACAAAATCGCTGGATTGTGTTTTGTAGTGTTTGGTGTAGCCTCTTACAGCATCTTCAGTGCATGATTCTTTCACATTGTGTGGCCCTGGGGAAACCAAAATCATAGGTTTGGTTACTACTACTTGGGCATTAAATGCATCACCTTTTTTAGTGGTTTTCATGGTTATGTTTGGAGGAAACACAACACTGGTCCATTGTTGAAGGCCTCATCTTTACCTCAGGATAATGTCAAGTTAAGAATTCATCTATTTTACACCTGCTGCTGAATCAACACATACAGGCACAGGTATAGTACAAATACAAGGATGGAGAAAAAGCTGATGATTTTGGTGCTGTATTTAAAGACAACCAGAACTTCCAAAACTCTACAAGGTCCCATAAATTGGTATCATTACTTGGGATATCAGTTAGAGAAAGGCATTATGATTTAATAGGACGAATAGAAAGGTGGGATTGTTGAACTGAATTACTACTGATGCAAAAGTAGCAGTTTTCAAGTGCCTCTTTTATAATATATTTTAGGGCTTATTTTATATTTTTCTCGCAGTTACAAAGTTTGCACAATACAGAATTTTACAACCAAAACTGATAATTTAGTAATCCCTTGTCTGTATTTACTAAATAGCTCTGCATTGATGATTAATATTTAAGTTACTTGAGAACAGACTTTGAGATACTGACCACTTTTGTAATGAATTGTTCCTGATTTTCTCTTCAGCTGCTTGGTGGCACAAAATAACTACTCATTGATTTCTAATCCCATATATTTTAGTCACTATTTGTGCGCCCCCTCAAGTAAAGTAGTGCATCATGGTGTTTTGTAACCAGGAATCCTTCATCACTTGATGATTACCTCACCATTTTTATGTCCCTTCAAGTAAAGTAAAGCGTCACACCAAACTTCTCTTAGCAAAGTCTCATCTTTCCTGGGAATCAATGACAAACCAAAGAGTTTTCAAAAATAACTTGACTTATTAGAAATCAATGTATTATTAGTTCATGATTTGTTCCTAACTCATTCTTTGGCAGTTACTCAATCATATTGTAAAATATCTTGTCAAGTGTGAAATCCCAAAGAACCCGTAACTAGAAACAGCTTCATTATAAATATCAGCAGTGGCTCCATTTGCAGCAACTACTAGAATAGATTGACTGATGGAATAAAACTTTCTTGAGGATCCCTAATTCAGATTACTGTTAAACCCATTTGGGAGATGTCCTTTCAATACAAAAAGGCCTCTATAGTCATGCAGGACGCCTGGGGACTGCATGGAGAAATCCTTACACTCTGCCAACCCTAGATTCATGGTCCTGTGTGTTTGGCTAGCCATTTCCTGGTGCAGCACTTGCTATTTTATTTGGCCCGCTTCAGCCCCAAGGATAGGGGGACAGTTGTCTTCCCCTCCGCTGCTGAGCCTGAAGAATTTCTTTGCTTACTTTTCCTCTGCTCTGTGGGAGGAGAGGGAGAAGGAGAAAAAGTCAAAAAAGAAGAAAACTGGACGGCGGCCCGGTTTGAGTTATTAGTTAAGAGTGGGAGGCAGGGAGGGATGAGCAGAGGACTAGAAAAAGATAAAGAGGGGTAGAGATTGAAAGAGAGGGAACTGCCAGGTCTTGTGTTTGGAGTTTGTTTCTATTTTTTTTCTCCTCTGCACAGTTCTCGCCACTTAATGCTTCTTGGACTGCTGCATTTGGCTGACACCAGCTCTTCATCCCCGAAAAGGCACCGCTGATTGAATTGCCTCAATCTAAACAGATTCATATACACAATATTTACCCTCAGTGCTTTCTATGGAGCAACATTTGATGGGAAGACAAGCTGAAAGAAATTGCAGGGTGAGGGACAAAACTATCTTGGGGGGGCCACACTGAAGGAGGCTCTGTTTTCAGATGGAATTACAAGGCAGAAACGAGCCGAGTCCAAAACACATTTTCACATCATGCTCAGGTGTTTGTTTGCTTTTGGCCCTCGAAGAGTAAAGTGTGTGTAATTTTTGCGCTCTTCAGCCTGTGGGACATTCACAGTGATAGTTTGGCTGAATTCCCTCCAGGTGCGCGTTATATGTTGAGAGACGGCGGGGCAAAGAGGGACAAACGAAAAAGAAAAAAAAGACAAAGAGGGGAGAGATGCACCTGGCTCTCCACCACACCTGGGAGGAGAGTGGGATGGTGTGGGCTAATGATGTGGTTTTAAAGCTCGCTAAACACTGCGAGCAGCACACACTGTCCCTAGATGGCCTGTGGTTGGTTGGTTAGTCCTCACCACAGAATATTCCAGAGATACGACTCCCTCTCTGCTCCCCCCCGCCTCCGTCTCTTCCACTGGAATGAAACTCGTGCTCTTGTAGTCACACACATTCCTAGACATTGGAAGGTGTTGCATGGAGAATTTTAACCAAAATAAATCAATAAAACTTGAACTTTTGGACATAAGTATACAAATGAGATCACTGCTGAGAAGAGAGCAGAGACAGAAGGCACTCTTCTCCCAGAGGAAACTGAGCTTAAATTATTGAGAAATGAACAGACGTCTGGTGGAATATTCATTTCTAAATAAGATCCTCTTTGGAGCAGAAAGTAGCAGGGTTTGTGGGAAATGTAGTGTTACATTTCAGAAACACAGTCTTGATAGTCTTAACTATGGCCTCAATTTCTTACTTAAAAATTTCTGAGGTGTCTCATTTGACACTGATTAAACAGATTGATATTAGAAGATTAATTTAAGAAGATAAATTTAAATTAAACAATCTCTCAATATTAAATCTCCTTAACAACTACAACAATCTCTCTGCCCTTAGGTTTCTAATACATTTCCATCTGCTAGTTACTAAGTTAGATAATTAGCTCCTTCTTTCATCAATTATCAGATTGTTACAACACTTGGGGGAATTACATTTACAACTGAGATCCAATATTTTTAAAATTACAATTTGAGCAAGACAGGGTTCTACACTGTTTCTTTGTTTATCCACGTGTCAAGACACTACTGATCAGATTTTGATGAAAACTCTGGAAATAATACATGATCGTGCCCCTGATTGCACTGATTGGTCCAAGGGGAACGCTACAATAAGAGGTCAAACAAGGTGACATACTGTGTGTGTTACTGGGAGGACAAATAGGGGGATTGCAATGCTAACTCTCGGCCACAGTAGAGAGCCAAAGTCCTGACATCACATGCAGACTAGCTGCGGTTTCATTAGCTTCTGTTTCTCCAACCATATCGCCAGACAAGAACGTTGATATTGGACGATTCTGCAAAACCCCAGAATCATTCAATGACAACACTTTCTACAATTTACTACAGTATACTACAGTCTGGTTATATTTAGGGTTAAATCCTGGTTACAAACTCAAGTCTGCTGCATGGATCTTGCAACATATACTGCACACTACTGTCTGCACTGGCACTGAACGTTGGCATCAGACATATTTCAAGAGCTGCGGATGTGTCTAATATGGATGTAACTCCTTGGGATGCTGGGCTGGTATCTCAGTGGAATCTCTCATTGAGGGTTTCTTTCATCAATCTTCATTAAAAAAAAGTGAAAAATATACGAGTATCTGGGACAGCACTCATATTAGAATTTGAATCCTTAATGATTCTATCAAAGTTAATCAGTGTTTAATTTGTTAGCATTCAAAAAAACTGCAGCTCCTATGATGTTTCTCCAGCGTGGCAAAGCACATATTGTGCATCATTGTAACCGTGTGATGTCATCTTTCAAATTTAAGGTGTAATTTCTGCTGTCCATCTCAGTCCCCAGTCTGTCAAGCTGGTGACGTTTAACCTGCAAAGTTCTGGGGCTTGTGGGAAATGGTGTTTGTTAAAGACTGCTAAAAACAGAAATATTGAAAAAAAGATGTATCTCTGACTAGAGAAATAGAATGAACTTCACATTAATCGTTGAGCAGGGTTATGTAGTTGGGCTGTATGTTCACTATTTTATAGTATTACCAATAATCAATGAGGGCTTCTTACTTTGGGAAGAGCCACAGTAACAGTAACAGTTTTAACAAAATTCTGGTGACAGATATTGTGGACTTTTAACATAATCAACAACAACAAAAAATATAGGAGTGAGATGTCATGCAGTACTGCCCATACTGTCTGATTGACAGGTGATTTGGGGAAGATCACTTAGCACCAATGATGTCAAAATACACAAGAATCCTACTAAATTATCACTCTAAAATTTGGTAATAAAAGCCTTTCCATTTCACGCATAAGTCCATTTTACACATTTCTGCTTTTTATAAGTAGGCAGTGTATGGTAGCTTCTTCACTCCTCACCCTCATCCAGCTTTACTACAGCATTCCTTATCCCTGTCTAATGTAGCTGATCCCTCCACACATTTCTCTCCCTCTCCCTCACCCCATCCTTCCTCCCTGGCTTTTGTGAGAAGGAGAGGTGAAGGGATATGTGTCTTTAACTGAGCTGGAGCTCTGCTGCAGCTTACCTCTTACTGCTAAGATAGGATATATGCTCTGCTTTGTTACTGCTAACCTGCTTGTTTGGGGTGAGATCAGTGTATTTGTGTGTTAGAGTGTGTGTGTGTGTGTGTGTGTGTGTTTGTGTGTGAGCAGAGTAGGAGTACTGAGAAATCCCATTATGGAGCCCAAGTTGCTGCCACGCTTTCCCCGTACACACTGTGAACCCGGTGTAATCCACTCACACACTCACCATGCATTCTTGTTTGTGTGCGCACGCTCACACAAACACACATATACCCTCTAGACTTGGCGGTGAGCTGTGCATCCCTGTGCACTGTTGTGTTGCCTACCGTGAAACATGACAGCTAATGATATTGAAGGCTTTTTAAAGGTGTGTATGTGAGAGAGAGAGAGCTGGATTTCTTCCAGACAGACATCGATTAGCAGGGGAAGAGCACTGGCTCAAAGTGAAAGCAAAATTCAACCAATGAATGCTCATATTTACTTACTTACTGTAATATATCTCATAATTTTCTCAGACTGATATGCTGTAGGTTGAATCTTTCCAGTTGGGGGGGGCACTGTATGTTAAGGGGTTCACAAATATAAAATAAACCATATAGATGTTTAAAGCAACTCACTTTTCAACCAAATTTAGATTTAGACCAACACCGCCAACAATGCGTACATCTATCTCCATTAGTCCATTAGCTCCTTAAGATCTTTATAAACTGACCACAAATATATGAATCAAATTTTAATAAAGACTAAGTAATTTCCTAAAACAGCTGGGCACTGTAGTTTCTAGTAAACGTTACTCCAACAGGAGTTAATAGCGCATTTGTTGGGGGACTATTTTCAGTGGCGGATTAATACACATGGACAGACAATACTAGTTAGGAGGATCAATTCATTGCTGATTTTAGTCTTTTCATGGGATTTGTGGATGAAAATATAGAATATCACCAGACCTTTGAGGTGTTAAACACTGTTGAAACTTATCAACCATATTAAGCCCGGTTTTAACCCAGACGAGTAGCTGTTGCCTGCAAATCAACAAATCCATGCTTGGGCTATATATTATATGTATTGGGCTATATCATCATCTTTAAAGTCCTGTCATTTTTTTGTTGTAATTTTGTATCAGGAATATAATCATCCCACTTCCCTGTATACGCTTTTTGTAAATTTGTCAGTTTTTTTTTGCTGTAAAACTCATTACAGGTGAACACAAGTGCACCCACTGAGGGGTTTTCCACTCCTCTTCAATAACTTCCTCCAGGCCGAGCATAGGGGGCGCTGCACACACTGCATTGCACCTGTGAGACAGGCACAGAGGGGAGCCTGTTTGTCACCAGCCTGTCTCTCTGCCTTGCCATTGAGTGCTCACTCACTCTGTGTATGTGTGTGTGTGTGTGTGTGTGTGTGTGTGTGTGTGTATGTGACAAGGGAACCGGTTTCACACACATACACACACACACACTCTCTCTCCATCCTGTCCTCGTCGACTCTCTCCTTCTCTCTCCCCCCTGACCCCAGCGCCATCTTCTCTGTCTCATCCTTTATGCATACTGACAGCGAGCCCCTCCGTTTATGGCACTGCATAACGTTCCCTCATTACCGCCCAGGACTCAGAAACCCAAACGCAGCAAGGAGAGAGGGGAGGGGAGTGGGGGGAGATGGGGTTTGGGTGGAGGGGGGAGTGATGTAGAGAGGTGGAGGGGAGAAGTGCCAATGATGACATTCGCTTTGGCTAATATTAATCTGATTCATTTGGCACGCCAGGAAGCATCACTTTAACTGTTTCATTGCTGCTGCGCTGCTCCTTCATATGCACTGATGACTGTGCGTGTGTGTGTGTGTCAGGGAAGAGGACACACGTGCAACATGCAATTAAACAATACACACTGAGATAGAAAGCAGATGCAGACAAACAGAAGAGCAATTTGTTGCACATGCACTCAAATTATGCACATTTACTGTAGCATACACACAAAATAGGCATACACTATATTTGATGTGCACACACAAATGCATGATTACACAATATATAACCACATTTGTTGGCATACACAATTAAATGCATGCATATATGCATATATAACACACACAATAGATACATTTATTATGTTGTTAATGCTAATACATAATTACATGCACACACAAACAATATCAACTGATGCATCTTGTACATATGCACAGTCACACACGTCACTTGGTCTAGTGTGCACACACACACACTGATGCATAAATCCCTACAGTACACACACAGAGCACAGATATACACATCAGCTGGTGCAGAGTGCGCGGGCAGGGCGCAGCAGCTTGTGTTGGCTGTAAACAGCAGTGCAGGCAGTATGGAGAGCGGCGGCTGTGCAAGCGCCGGGCCGGCCAGCCAATCAACCCCTCGATCTCCTGTCCCTGCCCTTCCATTGATCCCCATTAAAATGCTTAGCAGATGCTTGGCTTGAGAGAGACAAGCGCTTTTTTTTTTCTGCTGCTATTTTCATTTGTATGCTCCTTACCGCCGGCCCACAGTCTGGAATAGTCATTTTGCCAACTGGGACACAGGCCCACTCTAGACAGTACAGTAGCATCCATTCAGACATAGCGCAAGTGTGCTAAACTAGCAAGCGTTTTCATGTTGAATGGATGCTGTCAGGACGGCCCGCACCAGGTTCAAAAACCTGTTGTGCATTTTGTGCCAGAATGACGAATTTACCATCTGTGGTTGTGCAGGTTGTGTGTCTAATTGTAACTTTAATATCATTCATATTCATTCATTTGTAAGGGGAAATTCCAGTTTGGATCTTAGTTTCAGCCATCATCAATATTGGTAATAAAAACACCATAGTCACCTAGTTAACTGCAGAGATCTTGGAACGTGGGGACATCTTATTTGTCTTATTTGTCAGAATAAAACGAAGGTGAATGTCTTATAGTCAGGCATATTAATGGTTTAAAATGCGGATTTTACCTCCAAATAAAGTGGTTTACATAATCTGGACTGAACTTTTGGCTTGTTAACAACCTTTCTGATTGTATGACTGCTCATGTTTCTTGCCCTGTCAGACGTTGTCATAGCAGTGTTGCAAAATTTCCAGATCTCATCAATTTCTTTGATGAGAAGTACAAATGTAAGTTGTAGTAAACCGGAATTTTCCTCAAAGTTGATTGGAACCTTCATCACAACTGAAATGAACTATTTTGACAGATTTGGTTTCTGTTTTTGTGGGGACTTGGTGTTTTAATAATGGCTGATGAGGCAGATTTACATAATGTTACTGTACACCATTCCCTCTCCGTCTCTCTCACCCTTGGACACACACACACATACACACTCACACACAGGACTATAAACATCTCATTTGTGACATAATCCTGTAAGCAGCGCGTGTCGGGAGCATGTGGGGCAAAGTATACCAGGATCAGGACTGGCTCGTGTTGTTATGCCAGCCAGCCAAAGAAAGCAGCTATTGTGTGTGTTCATGTATGTGTGTACCCTACTTACATGCCTGCACGTACTGTACAGTATGTGTCTGTTTAGTGTACGTATGCATGTCGTGGGCGAGCGTGTGGGACATTCTCTTGCATGCATGCATACGTGAGCATCTTTGTTTTTGCGTGTGTGCTCGGACGCCGTGCATTTTTTCGAGTGCCCGCACGCCTGCATGGTAACTGAACCGGCTGTCTTCCTGTTACTGTGTCTGTGTGTGGCACTCGCCCTCTGAGTACAGGCGGTGTACACTAGCAGGCTTTGTCTGCCCGGGGGGCTGACGTACGTCCGTGGAAGAAGCCCTCCACTTCGGGCCATGGCTATGAAAGAGAGGCTCTGTTCTCGCGGCCTGCCAATCACTCCCCGGCTTGTCGAAGGGGAGGAGAGGATGTCCAGGGCTGCTTAAACTTCTTCAAGCATGGAGAAAATGCAGATATGCGTTCTCTATCCTGGCTTGTCTTGTCTGATGACAAAGCAGGACACAGCGAAAATGGAGAAACCTCACCACTTTGGTTTAGAAAACAGACTGGAAAATGGGATTAGGAAGGATCACAGGAAGCTAAGGATTGTTGGGCATCATGAAATGACCTGTGTCGCTGACATAATGTCAAAACCATCCATCCATCCATGCAAACATACAGGTTCAAGAAATAATTAGCCTGAGGGCAAAAAATACATAGAAATACTTCCTTGACTCTTGTAGAGTTCTACACGGGCTGAAAACTGACACCTGAACTGTACCTTCGTCTTAAAGACCTGACCCACATGAACCTGGATCTAATGCAACACTTGGCTTCACTCTGACTCTTTCCCTCCTCCCACTGGGCATTGCATATCTACTTGCAAGAGAGGAAGAGAGATTTCTTAATAAATTACATTTGTAAATAACCAAACTCGAAGCTGTCCTGAGCCTGAAGCTTTATGCAACAAACAGCCTTAGCTCACCCCGAAACCTGATTCTATGTCCGGACCGGGGGGGGGGGGGAGGGTTGGAGAGAAATTATAGGTATTGTGAAATGGGTCAGGAACCAGTGCCACAGACTATTGTTTCTATGGGCCACTGTAGGGGGGTAATGGGAGCCTGTGACTGGGCGGATTTAATCCACTGTATTGTGGCTCAAATCTAATAGATTTTTGATTTTAAAACCACTGAGTAGATGGACTGAAGCAACAGGAACAGTCAAGAGTAGAAAAGAAAAAATGCAGACCACATGCAAATCTCATCAAGAAAAACTAGAAAAAATAAATTCTGGGTGGGCACAAAGAGGGAAGAGCGTGCTGTGACTTACAAATAATCTTAATGGCAAATTTAATTACTTTGTCAATGTATGAAACAATTAATGAATCAAATCACCATGGAAAGCTAAATAATTCCCTTAAAAATTAAGCTGAAGGGGTCTACAAACCACCCTAAGCAAACACACACACAAATAACAGCAGCATGCACCTTTACACACACTTCCCACTTCTCTCTTCCCATAACCGTCACAGTGAAGGGACACATTGACAGCGCTCCATTTAGTCGACAGGACAACTCTGACAACGGCTCGAAACGGTGCGCTGGGAGTTGGCGAGACGCACAGAAGATACGATAAGGGGTGAGAAATGCTTGGTGAGGAGAGGGGAGGTGTGGGGGTGTGGGGGGGGGGGACAGAAGCTGAATTTGCGATGTCATGCGGCCGATTAGGCAGCTAGTCTATCTCACTGGCATCGGGGGGCGGGGGGTGGGCCCTGACTGCAGCTACGCAGTCCCGCCAGCACATCGTATCCATCACCCTCCCTCCTTGCACACACACACACACACACACACACACACACACACACACACACACACACACACATATATTCTGTGTTCCCGTCAGGAGACATCATTCCTTTCTATGTCATATGCTCGGACCAGGAGCATGAAAAATGGCTGAAAACGTGAGGAGGAGGGGAACTAAAAGTGGAGGGAAAGCGGGTGAGGATGAGGCGGCAGGGAAGGTGAAATTGGAGGAAACTCTCGCCAGATTAGGTGCGGGTTAAGAGAATATTGATCTGTGTGCCGAGGACTGTTGATCTCTCTTAGCAGCACAAGACAAATGGCAGCGAACAGAAAATCGAGCGCTCGCCTTCTCTCCAAGGACAGGCTCAGCCTCTCTCTGCCGTCCTCGTCTTCTTGCCATTTCCCCCCCCCCCTCAATTCCCCCATTTTGGAGCACTCCTTATAACAACATCCAACTTCCCATAACATGAGTGTGAAATGTATAAATTGACAGGCGTTACATTTTGCAGCCCAAACATGGATAAGCTACCAAACTAATGACAACATCTTTGCTTGTATCTTAAGTTCTTTTCCTGAGCCTCAGTGTGGGATTTTTCCTCTCTGCCTGTAATCTCTGTCTCCTCCAGCACCAGCACACAACCTTGTTACAGAACCAAACACACTCACACACACCTAACCTAAATGGTAAGAGGCAGGAGTTTGTGTCAATGTTAGATGCCGCTGAGTGATTCTGAAGGTTGCTTCGATAATTAGTCTTTTTCTCCCATTTGGAGTGTACGAGGGGGTCCGCGGAGGCACTGTGTTTGATTAGGGCCACAGCCTTGGCCCGGCACCCAGCCGGGGTGTTTGATGATGGGGAGCGAACTCTGGGCGGGGGCTGAGGTTCATCCGAGCCGGCTCAACATCAAACAGCCAGGAGCAAAGGACTCCAGCCCTGGGGGACCCCTCCAGCACTGCTGCCTGGATAGGTAGATACACTCCCAGTTGGATGATAAGGCAGGGAGGGGTGAGGAGGGAGAGAGAAGGTGAAAAAAATCAAGAAAGGAAAAAGGAGGTGGGGTGCAGAGGTAGAGGAATAAAGGGAAAGAGAGGGAAGTAGAGTGGATCGGTTCTCTTTTGTTGAAAATGAATATATAGAAGTTGGTTTCAGGTAGGTTTTCCGTGGGTCAGGTCCAAAATGGGTCAGCATCTTTTACGAAGACACACACCTTAAGAACCTTATTGTTCCATAACATCAGCACCATCACATTTTACTGTTTGACAAGTGATTTGGAAAACAAGCACAGGGGGAAGTAACCAGCAAAAGAATAACTGACCCAAGTCTGACACTCTAAAATCTAGGAACATTTAAACAAGTACTGATTCATCTCTCCCTCTCTGCCTCTGTCCACTGCTCTGTCACTCTCTTTCAAACCCTCACCCTTCCTGCCTCTTTCTCTCTGCATCCGTCACCATTGTCTCTCCCAGTCTTTCGCCTTTCAGCTGCACTTCCTTTCCCTCCATCTGTCTTGTTTTCCTTGATTTACTTTCCCCCCTTTTTTTTACTGTATTGAATTTTTATCAAGTCAACGTATGCAGCTCCTTTCCTTTCTGTAGTTTATCTCTCTGCCCCCCCCCCCCCCCCCCCATGTCTCTCCGGCTCTGAGGTAGGGGGGGAGGACTTGATGTTGCGCCTTTGCCTGACTGTTCACCCTTCACCAGTCATGTTTCATTATAATGCCTCAGCCTTCCACCTGTCTGCCTGTCTATCTCTCCATGTGTGCATGTATGTGTGTGTGTGTGAGAGATGTTACAAGGTTAATATGGACAGGGCGTACTGGGATGCGGCGCACAATTAAAGGGTTAAACTGCGCATCAGTTTGATTAGGGGTTCAGTGGGAAGCTGCAGGAAGTGGCAACACACGACTCCAGCCAGAAAGTCTTTCTCTCCATCTCTTTGTACTGCATGGCCAAAAGTACGTGGACACCCAAACATGACCCCCATATGTGATTGTTGGACATCCCTTTCCATAACCATGGGCATTAATCTGCTGCTACAACAGCCTCTACTCTTCTAGGTAGACTTTCTACAAACGTTTGGAACTTGGCTACAAGGGTTTGCTCCCATCCAGCCACAAGAGCATTAGTGAGGTCGGCCACTGATGTTGGGCAATAAGGCCTGGCTTGCAGTTCATCCCAAAGGTGTTGGATGGGGTGGAAGTCAGGGCTCTGTGCAGACGAGTAAAGTTCTTTCACACCAAACCTGGTTGGAAAACTGTTTCTTTATTGACCTGTTTTTTGCACAGGGGCATTGTCATGTTGAAACAGGACAAAAAGAAAGGGCCATCCCCAAACTGTTGCCATAGAATGAAACTATTTCCTTATTTTGAAGCCTAAACCATGAAAAAACATCCCCAGACCAAAAGTACACAAATTATGTGAACATATATTTAGCCGTCTTTATCACTTTCAAATTACTAATTGCAACTTGAATATTTTTTGATATTTTGGCAATCGGAGTGTAATACACTTCATCAAAGCAAACAAAAAAAAAATCAATACTGGCAAGGATGTGCTGCAGCTAATACAGTAGCCCACGTAATAAGATGCACCAGGCAGAATGCTCCTCAATTAGTAGAGCAAAACTCTGGAGAATATTTACAGTAATCAATGAACAATTCTCAAGTCAACATTTTTTAATTAATTCTCCTCAGCAATTAACTCCCTCAATGAAAAAAAAACACCCACAAAAAAGACCTTTCTTTGTGACATTAAACTTATTGCCGAAGCAGGCTGTCTCATTACCCTTCTTGCCTGAAACAAACGATTGTGTGTTTTGGGAGTGTCCAAATAAACACACAAACACACACACACACACACTTAGTGTATATTCGCTTACCATGGATGGATTTCTGAGATAAAATGGGTCAAGCTCAAAATTTAGTTTTCGACTGCAGGGATCGAGTCGCCTACCTCTCCTCCCACCATCCATATGGGCTCATGCATATGTATGCTCTCTGGACAGGTATGCCAAAAATGGGATTTTTTTATTTTATTTATTTTTTGTTATCCTAGATTCACGGTTTTGTGGCGAAGACCGGTCGTTGCAACAAGCTGTCTTTTGACTCCTTTAAAGGGGTCATGTGATAATGAATTCCACAGAGGCAGAGGGAGACGCGGCATTCTGCATTAAACACACTATTCTGTAGACGACAGAACAAATGGAATAGTTCATATCAGTCAGAGGAAAACAATAATCCAGGGCTAGATTTGTCGTCGCCCGTAAATGATCGTGGCAATTACGCTCACATTGTGAGGCAAGCAAACAGAATTACAGTGAGATTTTCTCTGTGATTGGGGTGTCACCCCCCCATTATTGTTGTGCCTCCTGATTGATCCTCTCCCTCTTTCTCTCAATCACTCTCCTCTCCCTTTCACTGCCTGTCTTGTTTCATCTTTTCCTTTGTCTCGTCTTGCTCCCGCTCTCTCCCTCCACCTCTCTTTTTCTCTCCGGCTCGTTCCCCAGGCTAATGAATCTAAAGCTAGGGGGAATAGTCTGGCCCGGCGAGACCTCCAGCCTGCTCGGGCCTTATTTTCTGCTCCACAATGTCTTCACACTTTGGTCAGCCAGGGAAATACAGCTGTCCATCACTCTTCCCCAGGTCCCTGCTAACACTTTTACTACCTTTAAATTAGCCACTGTCACCGCCAACCATGCCTCGGTGTCACACGTATCCAGATGTTGCAGGCTGCTTTTTTCCGAGGCTGCCACTGTAAATCTTTCCTCTCCAGAGTGGGAAAGGCAGGCGAGAATGGCCTGGAGGACGACCACAGCTCACCTCCTCCCATCTGTTGGCTCAGGCAGCATTTGCACGAAGACTCCTTCTTTATATTGTGGGCTTCAGTAGCTCAGGAGGGGCATGTCAGTTATACAAAGAGTTGGGGGTTTCAGCTTTGCCAGCCATGCAGAAGATGTACTGTGAATAAAACCCAGCATTGACCATTTGGGGGGTCATATAGTTCAGTTAATGGAATATGACACCAGTTGTGAT
The DNA here is from genome assembly GCA_005408345.1 of Macquaria australasica. Lineage (NCBI taxonomy): Eukaryota > Metazoa > Chordata > Actinopteri > Centrarchiformes > Percichthyidae > Macquaria > Macquaria australasica. Next base: position 270,493 of record SEMN01000241.1, on the reverse strand, counting down.
TTCATGTACCAGTCTGACAATTCAACAACCAAAAGATAAAAAAATAAAATTAAATAAAAAGTTGAATGCATGTTTTGAACAGCAACTTCAATGCTCCTTGGCATTCATTGCCCAAGTCTCTAGAACTCTACCGGATGGATGAGCACCATTCTTCCAAAAGATATTCCCCCATTTGGTGTTTTGATGATGATAGTGGAGAGCATGTCAGTCCAATAGTCCTCCCATAGGTGTTCAGTTGGGTTTAGATCTGATGAGTGTGAAGGCCATAGCGTATGAATAAGATCATTTTCATGCTCATCAAACCACTCATTGACCCCTTGTGCCCTGTGCCCTACCGCGTCAAAAAGTCACATTACTGACATTGACCCAGTAGACCTTGGTTCATCCTATCTCCTACCAACAGTCAACACTTGTTTCTTTCAACCATGACTAGTATGTTCCTTAAACTTTACCTCACATGGTTTGAGTTGCCAAAACTCAACCATAATTTAGTGAATGTTCATACAAATTGACCCAGTTTGGAAGGAAAGGGCAAACAAGGTATTCTGGTAAGGTATGAAACATTTACTGTACCTTTTAGAACATTTTGTCACATCTGTGCTGATTTGACAGCAGCTTTTCCTTAAGTCTGCTAAACTAAAACTGAGAAACTCATTATCTGTGTTGCCTTATTTTTTGTCTCCCAAAATAAGTTTAACAAATACAGATTTTTAAGAAATCTGCTTCATCTTGTGTATTGCGTGGATAACTCTGGATTTTGACCTGAGTTGCTCTTCGGACAAAAATCCACCTACTTGTGTTCTTGGTTGGAGGCCAGTTCATAGGTTATCCTACGCCTCAACACTATTAGGAGCTGTGGCTTTACTCAGTTACATTGGGAGGTTTTTGGCAGTGCTACTGCAGTGAACATAATGTACCTCCACAATGGATAGCTGTGAGGGTCAAAACACCACCACATGTTCCAGCCATGCCGCCAGGACTGGTTTTTCAAATACAGTAGATCAGTTGGGCAGTGCCCACTTGTTGCTGCAACGCTGCCATATTTTATAGAGATGAAGCCATCAAAGCAGCATGTCAGTATAGCTGTAAGCACCCAAAATTAGGTGAAACCCCACAAGATTGTAATTACTACAGGGAGCATGGCTTCTTCCAATTTTGTTCTCACATACTTTCCAAATACTCATCCTAGGACACAGAGAAGATAAGTAAACTCAACTTCCTACTCATGTGTTATGTATCACAGTTGTTGAACTTCCAAATGGAAATGGAAATTGCTCAGTAACAAATCAGATTAAAACATGGGCTGTTCATGGCCAAAGCCAAAACCATGTTCATCAGCCGACTAAACATGAAACCCCCAAATTTAATGCCCTAACCTCATTAAATGTTGTATTTTTTTTTTTTACATAGAAAAGGACTATTTTAAACCTGGAACTTAATGTTGCCCATACAGGCATCTTCTTTTCTTCTCCCTTCATCCTCACTGTTCTCATTCTCTTCCCTCATGTCTCTCTCCTCTGAAGCTCATTCCCTCCCTCCCTGCCCTGCGTCCATTCATCCAATTAACAACAGCCCTTCAGTTTTGTGTAATTTAGAACAGAACACAGCGGTTGTGGATGTTATTAGAAGCGGTATCAATCAGTCCGGGGACAGTAAGGAGACATCCCTAATGCCCCGTCACGTAGCTCGGCTCCTGTATTTACGACCAGGGGCCTCTACTGCACGGCTGGCATCACCCAGCCATCAAATAATAAAATAAATCAAAACATAAGAGTTTTGTCTATTTGCAATTTCCTTTCGGGTCTCCGAATATGAAACCAGATGTTTCCGGCATCCTAAAGATGCTTTTCATCTGCCCTTCTTTTCGTTTCTTTTCCGCCCCGTCTGTGTCTTTCTGTTTCTTGCTCTCGTTCTCTGTAGCCTCTCTTCCTCCCCTCTGCTTTCAAAATTAATGTAAGCCCCCCACTCCCCCATACACCCCCCAAAAAAGAAGGGAGGCTTATAAAAAGTGAAATGTCCTCTTTGCCCAAGGAAGTAGTCTGTTTTGCATTGATAGAGAGGCACAGGCAGCCCCTGGCCATCTGAGGCTGAGCCTGTTTTTCCTCTGCGATATCCTGCCACCACATCTCTGCCTCTCGAGTGCGCCTCTAAGTAAAGCGGGTGGGTCAAAGCAATAGCGTTCAGCCCCCCTACCACCACCACCACCACCACCCTCCTGTCCCCCCTTTCTCCAATCCTCTAATTGGAGGTGCTCAGGTTAAAGAATGTCCTGGTTATCGCAAAGCCAGCAGAGAAACACAATTCAGCACTATAATTCCGCCGATGAGTGACTTGCATTTTCAAATATTTAGCGCCCGTGTTTACACAAGCTGTGTCATTATCTCATTCATGCACATTCAAACGTTGACATGAGTTTATACAGGAGAATTAATTCCGAGTCAACCCGAATGGGATTTTTAATAGATTCTGGATGTATGTATGGGAATTCATAACCGTCTCTAAAGCACAGACATGGATACTGTGTTTGTGTAATTCTCTCGGTGCAGTAAGTGTGGTCCCAGTCATCTCCCTTGTATGAAGAGGTTGCCTGTTTTATGCCTCTGGCCTCTGTTCATTTTGACAAACCGTGCGTGCTTTCTGCCAGTCACTTCCAGGCAGCCACAGCTACAATAAACACCAGCCATTTTTTTTTTTTTTTTTCCAGCTCGAGGCCCAGGTTTGATCCCGAGCAGAACCCCGGCCAGCTCACTTCCTCCTGGGGCTTGAAAGCGGGGGCCAAGCCCAAACAAACAGGAACTCCAACATATACGGCAGCTCCCCATGAGCCATGCACCTGCATAGTGTTACACTGGACTTAGCGGCTCCAGGTTTAGCCAGCCAGGGTTTATGTTTGTGAGGTTGGTGCTGCTGAAATTTGCAGACAAGCAGCAAAGGTTCCGCCGCCGAGGAATGCCCCAGCCAAGATCATTTGTAGACTATCAATGCAGGGAGTTTGTTGGTGTTTGAATTTGTATTTTAAAGGGAAACCCAAACAACTTTCCCCGGCAGAAACAGTAGGACCCTTAATAAAAGGTTCCCAGCATTATTCTTTCAGTGTTTGGAAATGGTATCTTGAATGCCACCACAGGCAGAAGGGAAGAGAAAACTGCATGAGCAACCTTGAATTGGTGTTATGAAAAAGTCTTTAATTAGCACAGTCCTTAGTGCCTCATTTGCTCTGCGAATAGGTCTTAAAAGTCTTGACATTTACACTCAGCTAATGCAGGCAACAAAAATATCCCTTATGTTTACAGAAATTCAAAGAAATTCCTTCTTTTTAGGGCACACAGAAATGTAAGCGCTGACAACTAACAGCATTTTACGCCTACTGTTAAATACACAAGTCCAATTATGGTTGTCCTCATTAACATGACAGGATGTCAAACAAGCACTTCCTGTTAACTGCCTCTTATCTTAATTGGTCTAGTCTCAGAGGAGGGTCCGGCTCTGTACCGACTATGGTCACAGAGTCTGCTTCTTGTCTGGCTCAGCCCCGACACAGTCTCATTTTGTTGTCATCGCAGCCTTGTGCAAAGACGAAACCACTTCTAAGTGTTTTGGAGATGTCTAACTGTATCCGAAGTGCCAGCCGTATCAAACATCAGGAGGTATCTAGGCAGAATCTTCTATTTTAGCTGCAGGAAGAGTCAAATCATTTACAGAAGTATGGACACCAAGGCACATGTCCAACTCCCTGAAAATCAACGCTCAGCTCCCAGACAACATTCAACAATTCTCATTAAAGATGGCAAAAATTCAGCCATTACAGCAGCAGAAGCCTTTTTTGGACTCTTCCTTTCTTGGTCCCTTGCTTATTGTCAGTCAGACGTCCAAGCATTGCTTCCTCTTTGGAGTTCTTGACTACGACCGAGAGCAGCACTCTTAATAAAGCCCAAATGCAATCTCCTTCTAACCCCAATGAGATGGCGGGGCTCCTCAGCTCTTCCATAATGCACTATTCATGCTTTTTATTAATCTCTTTTTCCTCCAGCCATTTTTCAAATCACTCCTTTGTTTACTCATGAATATTTTTCTGCCTTGTTGAGAGAGAGAGAGAGAGAGAGCTACAGAGAGGAAAGGGAGGCAAAAAGAGAAAGACCATCAGCAAGGCGTTGGAATGGCCTGGTGGCGCTTCATCCGTGGGTAATTTGTGGCAGGGAAGCCTTGTATTTCATCATGGGATAATCTAACCTTAGAGGTGTTTTACAGACTGCCTCCGAGCCCAAAATAGGTCACTTAAGCAGGCTTAGCAGGCGAGGCCAGCCTGATACGAGGGCACTGCACCCAAGGGACACCTAGCCACGGTAATTGGTGGTTATGGCCCGGGGTTTTTATAGGCGATGAACAAAGTTGGCCATCTAATGTCACATTTAGGACAACGTTGTGCTCAGGCCTACACTGGCGTTAGCATGGGCTCATTAACAAGCTCCTAATTAAGGATAAGAACTATATGGAAGCTATATGGAAAACCACTAATTTCTCATTTCTTATTAGTTCAGTGTTGTTCATTTCAACCTTTTTTTTTGTCAGGTTTGCAGCACCCCACTCTGTGTGTTTGATAAAAAGGGGTAGTGATCATAATAGGAGGTCTACAAAAGGTACCCAGCATTAGGCTAATCTGTCGCCCATTTCCATTTTTTCTCTTTTTTTTTTTCAGATCCAGCATGAGGGGGAAAGAGTGAGGTTGTGTGTGCAGGGGAGGGGGGGATAGGCGTAATGAAAAGGGCCTAAATGACAGTGGGTTGACAGTGGGATTGGCTGGTAAATGACTGCGGAGTGGCTCGCCTGCGGAGAGGGGATGGAGGAGGCTCCCAGTAGGCCTGATTAATTCCACTCTCGGCGGCTGCCAGGGGAGAGCCGGGGTTAGCGACTGCTCGAAGAGGAGCCTATTACCAGTCCGCCGCTGAAACTGATATAATCAGCTACACAGCGACCCGGCCTTCCCCGAGACAAACTTTTCCAGGGCTCGCTCCCCATTCGTTCCACACTGGGACTTAAATACGACGGTGGGGGGAGAGGAGGGGGAGGCGGGCGGTTGAGGTGAGGGAGGGTGTCGGGTTTGGATGAGGAGTACAAAGGATTTTCTTTTTGAGAGATGGTTAGGGGAGCTTTGTAAGAAATCCTCTCTGCTGTTCTGACTCCACTCTCCCTCACTCTGACTGTATCCTCTGTATCTCTTTATCCCTATCTCTCTCTCCCTCCTCCTTCCCTCTCTGGCTGATTTCCTGCAGCTTTGATAGCGACAGACCCTCCCGTGTGGCGGCAGCTTTAAGTCTGGTCAGATATGAATGTCACAGCTCTTAATCCCAGACGCTTCTCTCGCAGCTTCACAAACCGCAGCAAGTATGGCGCGTTTTATCTGATGTGGGCCCTACAATATGAGCGTACCCCCCCTAACGTTCTCTTGAACCCTGCTCCCTCTGTTTTTGTGGGATTGACCTAGATAATGAATTGAGTACGGGATAGCATAACATTATCCTAGTGACATATGTTGATCTATCTTACAGGTATGTCTCATTCTGCAGCTGGAGTTACATCCTTCCCAAATACATACCTGGTGAGGATTACAGGATTACCTATTTACCACTGAGAGACGTGTTTGCTTGCGTTTTCTGACTAAAGCCTACTGAAAGGCCAGTTAACCAAAATTTACAAAAAACACATTAAAGAGAAACCTGGGTCTAAATGACTAATACTTACTAAAAGTTTTGGAATTGGTCCAATAGATCGCTTCCGTTGGCATCCACGAACAGGCTGATATGGCCGCAACATAATCCTTTGGGGCAATTGCACCCGTGAAAAGTACATGCACTAAAAGTGCTTGTTTTTGCCACTGACAGGCTCAGACTGTTATCTGAAGTGTCTGACAACATTATGGAAAGGATCCCTACAGAGACAGACCATACTGTTAAAGAGTAAGATCCTTTCATCTTCCTGCAACAACTCAAGCTCTCGCAAGATTTCAGAATAAGACTTTTCCTTTTCAGAATTACGTTTGCGGATTCTGGCCGAGGCGATCTACTGGACCAATTCCAAAACTTTTGGTAAGTATTGTATTTGGTAAGTAAGTCATTTAGACCCCAAAATATGTAAAAATGGGGCCCAAGTTTAAAGATACCGGAGTTTCCCTTTAACAAATCACTTTTAGTTAGTTTTAGTCTGGTTTTCGTCATGAAAAAAAAAGCTTGTCAACGAACGTTCTTCATTATAGTTTTCGATGACGAAATGAGCTCTGACTTACATGCACGCCCTCGTACCAAGTATGTTGTTGTGGCCAACTCATACCAGCCTCACAACGAATGAGTTCCCGTTAGATTCCACCTGACACCAAATCCACACATAGGTGCACAAAAAAGCAGCACACGGCCATAATACATAAAAATACATCCTGCCAAATGTCTAGATCACTCTTGTATATTGTGTTTTACACATTACTGGCATAATAAAAAGTCAGACCACTGGCGAGACAATGGATTTCTATTTGATTTAATCTTATTTACATCTCCCAAACATCAACTTTTATTGCCCTCAGAGGAGCTCTGGAATCTTTTCTCCCCTAGCCTCCCAAACAAGTACCACAAACAAAATACCATTCACCACCATCGTATAGGGACACTGAAATCTCAAAACCTGGACAGATACAGCCAAAATGATCTTCTGGCTAAATACTACTAGAGGTCGTGGAAGTGAGAAAATGTGTTTTTGTTGTAATTTGGGTGAACCAACCTTTTATAACCATGTGTCTCTTGGCCCGTGAATGTGCTCCTGCAGTCAAGGATGCAGCCACTCTCACACACCCACACATGTAGACACACACACAGCCCATTTTCATTTGTGTCCATTACACAGTCCTCTTCATGTCCCAGATAGAGCAGGCCCTCTGCCTGCCTCAGTCTGAAAAATGTCAGCCCTCCCCTCCATATATCCCACCCGTCCCTGCCTCCCTCCACGCTGATAAAGGTCGTGAATAATACATATTAAGCACTGTACTGAAGGCCGTAACCGAACTGCTAAAATATTGATCTTTGCCAATCATAATAAAGAGAAATTACTGAAAGCGATCCATCACCATAAGGCAAGTGTCTGCTCCTACTCCAGGCTTAACTTGCTCAATTTCCCCCCTCTGTGTAGCGCCACATTATGGCTCAATAATAATAAAGATGATATCAGCGCTGCAGTTGCCGCCATGTGCGCAGTGAAAGGTAGTGTGTTGTCATGCAAATTAAGCGACAACAAATCCATAACACGACTAAATATATTTGGAGGATTACGTTCCGTTCATCTGTGGAAAGAAATAAATACTTTCAATATTTGCCAGTGCTCGCTCATCTCTGCTCTCCAGATTCCAAATGGTGCATGACATTTGGGTTGTGATGTGTGTGTGCCTGTGTTGAATGTGTGTGTGTGTGTGTGTGTGTGTGTGTGTGTGTGTGTGTGTGTGTTAGATGTGCACAAGCAGGAGGAGTGTTTGTGTGTGTATGAGTGAGTGTGTGTGTGTGTGTGTGTATGAAGAGAGAATTTGTGTAAGTGTGTAATTCCACATATAGCATGAGGATTTTGTATTGTACATGCAGACACAAAACCATGTGTGTATCTTTGCTCATATGAGTGTGTGAAGAGGGATTTTTTTTGTTTGTGTACTTGTATGTGATTCCAAATTGTGTATAATATTGTATCGTGTAACCTGTGTGTGTGCATGTGTATGAGGAGTGTGTATATGCGTGTGTATGTGGGTTTCCTGTGTGAGAGAATATTTTTCTAGGGTAAAAAGCTGCAAACTAGAGGTTGAATCACTTGAAAGCAGCTCTGATCAGATCAGCTGGTCCACCTCCAACCTGAAACTTGCACTGACATTTCACATGATCGCCTTTAATAGCACCTAAAGGTGATCATACAAGGCCGTCTGCCCAACTAAGCGAGACGCTCCTACACTTAATGAGTTTTTAAATATTAAAAGCAGCACACATCGTCGTCACTATTGTGAGCTCTTAATTTACCAAGCAATTAGGCGCGGGCCCTCATTTATCAGCGTGTGTTCATTTGCTGAAAACCTAGTCACTTTTTATTAATCGATGCCATAGAAACGGCGAGGTGAAATTAATGTGCGCCCAGTGGAGGTCACGCCAGCCGTGCTAGCTAGCTGCGGCTCAGTGAAACGGGAGATAAATAGGAAGTGTGCTTCGCCAGTTACACGGGAGATATGTCGAGGCATCGGCGCGGTACACCAGGGGACTGTCCTCAGCGGCTGGAGAGATGAGGAACAGTGGAGAAACGGCTTTTCTGTGACCATCTGTTTTTTGTTTTTTTTTCTGCTCCTTGTTTTTCCCCATACAGGAGGAAAATTAACCAAATGCCTTTTAAAAGGAAAAACAATTATAGTTTTAACCTTGCTGCTTTGGTGCTTTCTCTCCTTCATTTTTTTTCTCCTATCACCCTGCAAGGATCCTACTTGCTATTCATGTAGAAAAGTGGGAATGAATCAAAAGTATGTTATTTGAAAGGAATCCCAATGTGCTTTTTCTGTATGTTGGTATTATTTTTATGGAGAGCCTTGTCTCATACTAACACCATGCTCCATGCTATATATTCATGCATAATGGCTGCTGATATTCGCTTTCATTACCAGATGCATTCTTTTCCATAGGTTAACACACAGGTTAATAGGCCTTTTGTAAAGGAAAAATATTACCCAACCTCTTAATTCTGTTCGTCACTATGATTTGCATAAGGATACATATTGTCTCACAATCAAAGCCCGGCCGCTGGTAATGGATGATGAGACACCTGCTCGGCTCATGTTTACAGCAGCATGCTAATGTTAGCTCCACCCTGGGATAGCTATCCACTGTGATGTGCACAGGTGTTGTTTGCCGCTCTTGCCCCCACTGTTGTGCTGTCTGTTAGACCAGCCAATGTGGGATTCCTTAATCTTGCCGCCGCCGTGGGAGTGAGCAAACATACTGCATGCCTGCAAGATAATTCCACCGCCTAATGCAAAGTGAGCGGAGTTTTGTGTTGCCAGCTCCTCTGGTCTTTTCTCGCATGCATGTAGCCAGAAACTTTCCTCTAACGGATTCCAGCAGTGATAGAAGTAGGACATTTTAAGTAATCTGGAAAACAGTAAAGATCCTCTTAGTTGTTTTTTTGGAAAGGATGTACAATTTTTGACGACATCTAGGTTGAATGCCATTATTACAAGTCGGACAAAAGCATCTGCTTAATGAATGTAATGTCATCTAAGGGAAAGAATTTTTTTGAAGTTTTTGTTCTATAAACCAACACATGATGTCAGGACCAAGGAATAATTAGACTATTTACAGGATAGTCTGTACATTTGGTTAACATAACAGCATTAAAATACACAGGTGACTGCAGTAGGCTGATAATGTAAATCTTGTAATTTGTAGAACTTAAGTTTGCACATCAGAACTTGAAGCTCAGGTTTGGACTATATGGCTGCAATTATTTTTATTATCAATTAATTGTTTAATTGTTTAGTTCGGGGATTCCCAACCAGGGGTATTTGCAGGGGTAATGCAGTTGCCAGGGGGTGTGTGTTTATGATAATGGAGTAGCTCAGCTAATTTGAAATAAAAATAAATAAATAAAAAAAATAGAAATTACGATTATTGTGTTTAGGAGAAAAAAAACCACACAAATAGGATTCCAAATTGGTAAGGAAGTACCAGGTCTGACGGATCGACTGCACAGAAATCACTTCCCACACACCTGAGTCAGTTCAAACCCCACGAGGCGTGATTTGTGAGTGCGTGAGAACTAGTAAGGAAGTGAGCAGAGAAGTAGAAATAGACGGCTAAAACGAATGGATAAATGGTTCAACTTGACCAAACCTACTAAAAAAAAAAGAAAAGACAGAGAGAGACTAGGCCTAAATATTTGCACCTCCATCTCTGTTTTGTATGAAAAATCTAGATAACATTGAGCTTAAAGTTAGGTGTTGATAAAGAGTTACTTGAGCTCATCTGATAAGGCTGTGGAGGTTTTCTTACAAAAAAAGAGGATTACAAAAAAAAGGTTGGGAAACTACTGGTTTAGTCTATACAGTATCACAAATATACCCATCACAATTTTACAATTGTCCAGAGTGATGACATGTCATGGTGATGAACTCAAATCATTTTCGGGTCTGAAACACAAACCTGTAATCAACTGACTGAAAAAAGCAGCAAATTCTCACATATAGTATGAGAACCTGGAACCAGCTAATGTTTGGCTTAAATGATTAATCAATGACATAACGTGAGATATACTAAAGTTAAAGACAAGAACATTATAAGTTTTGAACAAACTCCAGTATGTCATGGTGTAAACTGGTATAAACAGTCACACCTCTGAATAGATTCATAATCATGTGACGACCCTGGTTTTGTGGATATATCTGGATTCCTTTCCCCACATTCCCACCATCTCCACCATCACTGCAGAACCCCCCTCCCTCCACCCCTGTGTGCCCCTGATCCACGACCCCCAGGGGTGTTTGCAGCAGACTGTGATGGGGCTGTGCCAGGTTGGTGCTGCTCCAGCCTCGGCCCCAGCCCATCCCAGGCCCGGGCCCGGCACTGCGCTAATATGCTCCCATTCCTCATCCAGACAGTCCGTAAAGCACTGGGGCAAAATATTCTGTCTCCCTGAGCAGCTCCTAATAAATTGTCCTTTCATCGACGCGCAAGACAAATTTTGCCTTCTCTCCCTCCCTCTCCTCTCACCCCCACTCCCTCCCTCCCTCCCTCCCTCCCTCCCTATCTCGCTACACTCTTTCTCACTTTCACTATGTTCACATGCTCTGGAGCTCCCTCATTCCCAGTTCCTCTGCTCCCTGTGGTTTAGTGAAACTGGCACACTCACTCTACCTCTCAATAAACTACAGGGATGCCAGGGGCGCAGCTCAGTTGGCCAGAGCCCTCTGCAAAAGCAAAAGGGTGATGGAAAGGAGGAGAAACAGAGGAGGCAGCTAGGGGATGGAGGGAGGATTTACAAGGTAGAGGAGAAAAAAAAAAGATAAAAAGAAATAAAGAGAGCGGGATATTATTGTGCACAATCCTCTACACCTCTCTTCTCTTCCCTGTCTCTCTCCTCCACACGCTGCCACAACACGGTACTGCTTCCGCTTTGTAATTGCGCAATTAGTGCCACAGCCTGGTTTTCATATATCACAAATGGCTAGCTGCTGCTATTAAAGCAGCCCCAGCGCCGGGCTAGCGGGCATGGCTAGCCGAGGTGCATTAAGGGCAGCGTTTTGTAAAATGTGAGCCAATTTATCATGATCTGTTTTTTGCTCCCACCCACTGCTAAAACGCCCCTACTCCCTTGTCTTTGAGCCTGACCTTGTGCTGGGCTTGTGTGTATGTGTGTGTGTGTGTGTATGTGTGTTTGTGTCAGCGTGCGGAGGTTCAATTTGCTCATTGTTACTTGCTTGCATAATTTCAGGCGGCTGGCTCGGCACTGAGGCTCACACTGAGCCACACACACGCCCGCAGTTACGCACACAAACATACCTTCATGTGCACAAATGCATACGCACACTCACACACACACACACACCTCCGCAAAACACGCCGGCCACTGATTGCTTGCGCCGCCACTTTGCCTTCCTCTGTCTCTCATTCCACTACTCTCTTTTCGTTCTCTTTTCCTCTCCAAGCAAAATCCACTCATTTATATGCTGAGGCTAAACGGTATTCATTTGTAAGATGGCAAGCGGTATAACACTGGTAATTCCTTCTCACCAATTTCCAGCGCACTTTCCCCTTTAGCTGTCATAAGCAGTGCATTAAGTGAGGGAGGCAAATCCGCTCCCCATTCTGCGCCATCTCTCCCTCTCTCTTTTTCTTCCTGCCTGCCGTTCTCCATCACCCACTCGTCACCCTCCCTTCTCCACGGTTGCATGTTGCTGCTGCCCCCCCCCATTTCCTCTCTCTCTTCCCCTCATTCCTTTCATTTTGCTGGGGTGGTGGAAGCTGAAAATGACACCCCTGGCTCATCAGAACCCTGCTGGCTTTTCACCCCGGAGAGCTGCCCTGAGCGCCAGGCGCAGCACGCTGCACTGCAGATACCTGCCCCACCCCCTGCTGAGTAGCCCGTAGCCCAGAGAGAGGCTGAGCCAGGGGGAGATGAGGCTTGGGGTGGGGCTGGAGGAGGCTGGATGAAGGGATTTGAAGGTGGGGTTATAGCTGGGGAAGGGAGCAGAGCAGTGGAAGAGATGAAGGAGAGGGGGCTGAGGAAGGGTTTGGGAATGGAGGAAGGAGCTGGAAGAAGGAAGAGTTAGGGCGGTGTTGAGGTAGAGGCTTGGGGGTTGGGCTGGAGGTGCGGTAACGGAAGTGCATGAGATTGTGATCAAAGTCAAATTAATACATTTTTTACCCAAGAAGGTAGCCTGAATTTCACTAGTCACTGATATCCTACTGGGCCCAGCAGTTGAAACAAAAGCAACCAAGCGATCAATGAGCAATGAAGGATGGTTCAGATGATGATGTCAGAAACCTATTCAGTGAATAGTCCTGGAGGAGTCAGGGTTGGAACAGGGTGCTGAGGGAAGGGCTGCAGGTACAGTCGGTAGTAAAGGGCTGAAGGCAAGAGGAGGTCTGATTCTTCTTTCCCTCTGTCCGTCACTCTTACACTTTTCTTTATTTTTCTCTCACCACCACTCCTGAGGTTTTCTTCCTCCTCTTTTATCCTTGACCTCGTCCTCTGAGCTTGTCCCGAGGGCCCTTGTTCCCAGGATGAGGTTGGAGGAGCAGAACTTGCTCGCCCCTCCTGGCCAGAATACATGAGAAATCCTACCCACCACGCCAGCTCTGGTTCCTTTCTGTAAGCTTCCTTTCCGACGCAGCTAGGCCAAATGAATAAACAAATGCTGTGTTTTCCCTGTGCTGACAGCCGCTCCATCATGTCATCTAAACTCACCAAACCGTTTTAATGTCTCTGTTATTGTGGGTGAAGCAATACAATTGTGGTGTTGCTGACAGCATAATTATCAGGTAGTTAGTATTATTTGCAGATAACAGGTTTTAAAGTTGTCAAATGAGCAAATCTCACCATGCTTTGTGCTTTTCTTTTCTATATATAGTGAAAAACTCAAATAAACAACCAGTATTACAAGATAATTCCAGATCAAATGCAAAATGGTACGAAAACAGGCTTAAACATTTGCTGATCAACACTCAGCCACTGAGCTACCATTTCTCCCACCTTGGCGTTAATGCGTTTGTCGCTACTTGTCAAACACCCACTTGTTTTGAATTTACCACAAGAGTCTTGGCACCGCTGCCTCGTAGCACCGGCAATACGGACAAGAGAGCAATCATTGTTTTGTTGTTTAGAGTGCCTCACGAGTTGCTAACTTTTTGGAGGACTTGGCAAGGGTCCCTTTTTTTTGCCTCACCCCCCATTTTGATGATAAGTGGCCAACTACCAGCTTGGAACGAGGTCAACGCAGGCCAATGGACTCAACCATTTCCCCCCTCATACAGGGGTGCAAATTGAACAAATATAACATGGTAGTGAGTTCAACTGTTGCATCCGTACATCTACTCACAGATTCAAATTGATCTGATGTAGTTAATTGACATGCAGGGAACATAAAGGCAAATAATCCCTTTGTTGAAATTCCTCTAACGTCCAGCAACAGGAAAAGCTCACTCAGTGTGTGGTCACTTAATGTGTGCCAGTAGGGAGGATGAGAATGGGTGTTTGGCTCCACCAAATATGGTTTATAAGGCTAATCATATTAATAATATAATTGCAATATTTTTGTTGATATTCAACATCTTAAAATTGGATTCTTCTTATCAGGCAGGGAAAGTCTCTTGAGATGAAACTCAAAATAATGAAATTCTGTTAAATGAACCAGCATTTTGAGGTAGTGAAACCCACCCTTATGTATTTAGTGAGTTACACTGTGGTCAGGAAGGAACTTCATCATATCAGAACAACACTATATGACCATACAATAGTATGTGGACAGCTGGAACATTACACCTATACAGTATGTCATTCCAAAACCATGGGCCTTAACATGCTTTCCATAAAATTTTGGAACCTGGCTGCAGGGATTTGCTCCCATTCAGCCACAAGAACATTACTGAGGTCAGCCACTGGTGTTGGACAATAAGGCCTGGCTGGCAGTCGTTTGATGGGGTTGAGGTCAGAGCTCTGTGCCGGCCAGGCAAATTCTTGGGAAAACCATTTCTTTATGGACCTGGCTTTGTCATGTTGAAGCAGGAAAGGGATTTAAACTGTTGCCACAAAATTGGAGGCACGCTGTTGTCTAAAATACTGCATGTTGTACCCTTAATTGGAACAAACCATGAAAAACAGCCCCAGACAAAAAGGTACACAAATGTGGCTCTATAGCGTGGATGACACTGACTGATGAATATTTAATAAGACTTTTATTTCATGTGTCTCGCTGCACATGCTTCCCCACCAATCCTGTGTAAGTGAAGCTATATAGATGCCCATGGCTCAGATGTGTGTTATGTTGCTCTTGCCCTGACCTGGTAGATGACACGGCATCATCATTCTGCTCTCGTTCATTTCCACCAGGAGAGCAGAGGTCAGTCTTCGGACCAGTCCCCCCTGCTAAACGCAAGCCACTTCCATGCTGGGACTGAGTTCATCCGTCTGTGGATGAACTGTGGAAATTGTAATTGTGTCTCTCTGCACCAGTCAGTCTGTTACAGAGGTTTCCACATTTGGACGTCAAATTGAAGGGCTTTTCAATTACTTTCAAGGTCCTGTTTGGTGACATTTAAGGAATCGCATTTAGTTGACTTTTGCAGTAAACACATCAGTATAGCGCAATACAGTTCAACAGCACTACAAACTACATCCTCTATAATGACCATACATAAGGTAGGATTTATTGCAGGACTGTTGTATTGGACTATATTAGTTTTATCTAGGTGTACCTAATAAAGTTACTTCCTAGACATCTTTTAAATTTCGATAATCGTTTAAGGATTTTTCTCCCCTAAAATTAATCTCCTTTCAAAGATTTTCAAGACCTAAATTATTTTATACTGTTCAGATAGGTTTTACTGCACTGCATAATATCAGTGTCACATATGCAGGCAGATGATGGGAAAAATGTGCTCCTCTCAAATCAAATGTTTGACGCTTTTATTTTATATTTTATATACAGATTTTCCTGTTTTCACTATAGTAGTATAGCTAGGTGCTCCTGCATTGAAAGCCCTGGACTGATTAAGCTACTGTACTTAAAAACCCATCGGATAAACCCCAAAATACATGCTGTTCAAACTAAAAATACGTTGATTTAGTTCGGAAAAATGTCACATTATGGAGATGCAAAGTGTTATCCAAACAACTGTGCTGCTTGTTGGTTTGTACAACTGTGTCCAGACGCACATAGAAAAACACAAATCCTGTACACCAACTGATTTACACCTCCAAAGAAATGCAAGAAACACACCTCAGAAAGTGACACAGCAGATAATTGAAATTTATTCCCAATTATGCCATACTACAAACAACCCTCCCCTGATGTTGTGTTATTTATTTTTTCTCCTCTTACACTTCTTCTACAGTCGATGAGCGGCGATCGCAGCATTGCTTTCCTATGGGAGGACTTGTGCTTTGGCACTGGGGTGTAATAGCTGAGAGAGTTAATGTAGCTTAAACAGCCAAACTAATTGTCCCTGTCTCTGTCATATTTGTCTAGTCGAACACTCCTAAATACCACAGCGATTAATTACCTCGCAGCCAGGTATGGGGAGACAGCGTCTATTCTCACTCTCAGCTCTTTATGTGTGTGTGCGTGCATGGGACAGCGTCTATTACATGTGTGTACACTATACGTGTGTGCGTGTGTGTCTGTGCATGTCAAGCCAAGTGTAGTCAGGGGAGTATTTGTCCCTCCTTACCGCACGTATTAATGTGATGACTTGTTTTTATGTCAGGGGGAATGTTTGATGTTACCAAGTGCTGAAGCTTCCCGCTTTCTGATTCTTGTCTTAATTAAAGCTGAGATACAGAGAGCCGAAGTCATGACGTCACTTCCTGTCTAGCCTCTGTTCCACCAGCTTCTGTATTTCTGTCATCGGTCTTTCTGAAAGAATGAAGCGTGTTGAAGACAAATCAGCATCCACTACAGAATGTACTATTAGAAATTGAAACCTTCGTGATTTTAACAAAGTCAGACAACGATTACTTTGTGAGCACAGAAAAAAACTACAGCTCCCATGGAAATTTAAAAGCACTGCAGCGCGTGTACTTATGTCATTGTAACTTGGTTTTTCCATATCTATAAAACTCAGCAAAGCTCTCTTCTACAGCCATTTTTCCACTTTGCTGTTATTATAAACATGTCTGAGCTAACCTTGACTCACTCATGGCCTCTTTTGTTGTAATGTTTAACCCGCGAAGGTGTCGGGCTCTGAGAAATGATGTTCGTTAAAGGCTGCCAAAAAACTGAAACATAAAATAATAGTCTATTAGATGATGAGCCTCGCTTTGCACACTGTAGTGGTCCCTCAAGAGTCTCCCAAGGAAGAAAAATAACATCTTTCTCCATGGAGAGAACCCTGGGAAATGTAGTTCAAGCCTCATCCAAGCCTTTCTCTAATCACCTCTCTCGAATGCAGTCTTCTCCAGATAGGAAATGGCTGGTTTTCAGGATGGATGATGATGGATGGGAATGTTTTTTTCTATGTTTTTTTATTCACACTTATTCATTGCTGCTTCTTCACTTTGCGTCAGAATTAATGGAAATAAATTATATCACATCTGCACAGCTGACTGTGTAGGATTTCTTGCGGCTCTCACTCAGAGTCCGTTTGTTTTGCGAGTAGTTTGTGTGTTTCTGCACACAGGTGTGCAGCGATCATGCCTACGTGTTGGGGTTTGTTTGCCAAGATCAGAGGCAGGCGCCCCGGGTGTGTGAAGTGTTCCCATCATGCATCGCGCTCCATGCCTGGGCAGCCCACGCCCACTCATCATCCCCACATTAGCGCTCATCTCTCTCCCGCTATCTCTCTCATGCACACACTCTCTCTTTTCTTCTTCCTCATTCTGTCTGTGTTTCTCTCTCCCTCTCTGTGATCTCTCTGTTTATGTTTGACCTTTTTGCCGTTCTGCACCAGCTAATGATGGTACAGGGATAGCAGGTGTGCTGCATTAGCCGACTTCTGCCGTGGCGGAACAAATTAGAGGTCCACCAACACCGAAGGCCAACCTTTCACCGCCGATGCTCCCGTTAGTTGCAGACACACCCACAGATGCCCACACGCTCTCACACAACACAGGCAGATATGCAAACTGCATCAGTTATACACACACAAACACACACATACGTGCACTCTCTAGGCTGTCAGATGTGTGCAATTTCAGCAAAATGACACAACCCAGCCACATAATCTTCTCACCTGGAAAAATGGGAAAAGGAGGACAGGGGAGAACGTGGAGGCAAGATATATAATCATGCTTTGTTTGAACAGCTAGCCCAGGTTTACAAATACTATACTCTGCTGATTTTACCCCGCAGGGTTGTGCTGTGTGTTGAATGTGAAGAGAGAAAGAGATTGAAAGACTGAAAGATAGATCCACAGAGGGAGAGACGGAGATTACTGCCTCTCACATGCACACACAAACACACATGAACACATGCGTGCATCCTTCCCCACATTACAATACGCAAAACACCGCCTTGTCTCCCACTGCCTACCAACTAGCCGCTCCACTCTGACTTTGCAGAGTCAAATCCAAGCAGGCATCCCTCGGAAAAAAAAATCAAAGGGGAATATCAGCTTGATTTAGTCCCCTGCTGCTGGTGAGGATTTGTGAGAGCCAGTTTGCAGGTTGGCATGAATGCAGATATGTGCACGTGTTGTGTTTGTTGTTGGCGGACAGGGGGCAAACAGAAGAATGTGGTATTCCGTGTTGATTTAGGTGCAATCGGTGAACAAGGAAATACAGAACACCTTTAGCCGGGGAATATCTGATCTCAAGTCCATCAAATAATTGTCATTACTTACAGTGCAGATATATTTAATGAAGACATTCATCTGATAATTGTAGTTCAGCATCTCTATGCTGCAAACTCAGATACATAGTGTGAAATGAAACATTAGTGCCTATAATAATGCATGTAATAATAACTACAGGTAAACACATTTTGAAAAATATTATACAACTGTTGTGGGGTAGTCCTGGTACTAGATGTGTAAATGATGCACAAAAAACATGCATACGCCATTTCCCATTCATAAACTGGTATTTATATGGTCAGAACGTGCAGTAGTAAAGCATGTACCTCACACATATACACCATGCATATACTCTAGAGTAAATTGAGGGTGATATGACAAGGTGGAGATGAAAAATAAAAGATATTTGTGTAGGTTGTTAGCCAATTTCACTGACTGTGTTAAACATTTTGCAGTCTACACAGGGATTTATAATATTCCAGTCAAAGGCACATTTATACACTTAATTTTGATTCATTAATTTTGTGATCAGTATTGTTATTTTTTTTGATGGTTTGGAAGTACAGTACATGTGATGAATGTATTGTTCCTTTCACTGACAGGTCTTAGGCTGGGTTTATATTGTATCTGATGCAGGGTTACGAGCAGTCCCACAATAGGTATCTATGGCACAGGTTTCTATTAACAGCTCAGTGTCGTATTTCTCACTGCATTGTATCCTATGTGATCAGACTGTATTGTGCTTTAACTATATTCCCCACAGTAAGTGTGTTAATATTCTGCCATTTACTTTGTGATATAGAGCGACACAATGTCTTTTTCACAAGCTGACCAATTGTAGTTCTTGCAGTCTCCACGTGGTATCTACAGAGTTGCCGTACCCCGTACGTAGCTACGGTAATGTGCATGGGGTCCTAAGCCACATCGTAACCCCTTAAGGCACAACTTTACACTCAGTTGCCAGTATATGGCACTTACAGGTGTTTCTATTATTTTGTCCATTTATATCAACAAGGGTAGACAAAATAACAGACCCAACTCTCTGTATACAAACTGCAGCCTACAAAAGGATTGAATCAAAACCTCTCTAAAACTGTTTCAATAAAAAACTGAACATTAAACCTTCAGGATTTATTGCAGGACTGTTGTATTAGACTACATTAGTTTTGGCAAGGTATACCTATCCAACTGGCAACTGAGTGTACATCCCTGTTTAACAGTGGTGGATCAGGCAAAAGTATTAGGTGATTAAGAGTGTGTCTACATTAATTTATGGCTAGCTGTAGGAGTGGAAATCAGGCCTGTGTGCCAAGCATTACCATGATTCCTCACCAGATTTATAAAACAAAACCACGTGTATGAACAGCTTTATTAATCTGACTTAAAGTCCTGACATCAGGATGTACAGTATGAGCAAGGAAATTCCTGAAGGTGTAAGCGGACAAAAGAGGCCGTGGCCCATCACAAGTTTCGACGCCACAAAGAATCAAACCCGTATATGTTTACAGATTACTAGTAATGGCCGAGGGAAGGCCTCCAGCCCAGAAATTGTACAATCAAGTGAGATGTTAACATCAATTGTAGCCTTCACACACAAGCTGCCCCAAGAGACGGGTAAAAAAGGGACAAGGAAAATTAAACACACACTTGATGGGAGGGAAATTGCCCTCCGCTTGCGGTGTCGCAACCACTTCACCTCGGCAAATGAGCACCTTTAGCTGAGGGGGGAAAAAAGAGAGACCTTTAAAAAAAAAAAAAAAACTTGACATCTTTTTTCCTTATTTCCTTCTCTGTCAACCTTGGCCAAAGTGCTATTCTATTGTCTGTCATCAGGCTCGCTCTATTACTGTCATTATGGCAGTCGGCCCCGGTGGTTAATGTGTTTGTCTATGTACACAAGTCAGAGGCTTTCTGCGGTTGAATGACACCCAATCTACATGTAGCGGGATTGCCTTTTGGTTTGGAGGGAAATGGGAACCTGCCTTCTTCCTCTTAATCAGACATCTTTGATTGATCCGCCCCTCCGCTGCTGCTGCACACACACACTCGCACTTTTGCTGACTGACACGCGACAGAACACCTCTCCAACCTCACCCTCCTTCCCGTAACAGCTATAAAGATGTGTTCAGTCGTCACGCTGGGCGCTGAGGACGACTGAAAGCTTGACAGGTCGACTCTTGGCCTTAATGGGCAAACACGCATCGCGGGCTGACGCGTTTGCCTCTATTTTGAGTGCCCGCTCTGAACCGCAGGAACTTGGCGGGGCTTGGAGATGAAAGGCAAACAGCAAAGACAGGCTTGAGGGGAATCTTTCGCTGCTGCTCTTCTGCTTCTTGCTGCTTCAATCTAAGGTTCAAGTGGGACGTTGGAAGAACAGAGGGGGGTACACCTCCGGAGACTGTTCGCAATGAAAGAGTGCAAGAATTGTCTGCCCAAGGCTTCTTCCTCTTCCTCAGCAAGTTGATTCCAAGCAGACGTAACACACTGCCCACACTGTGAGAGGAATAGTGTGTGTTTTCTGAGGGAATCCAGTCCCCTAGGACTCCAGGGTTTTCCAGGCAGACAAGTGGGCTTTTCCACAGATTTGTGTGCGTGAGTTTGTGTGTGTGCTCACGCGTTGGGGATATTTTTCATCCACGCTGGCCTCAGGAAGCAGCGGTCTGGCCGGGGATCAGCAGTGCGCCTTAGGAGACACCTCTATGGGAGCAGTGTTTGGCCACTGGAGCGAGTCTCACACACACACTTTGTTTCAGTCACACTTCACATTCAAACACACACATAAATACACTAATGGACATATGCACACACACAGATTTACCCCCTGGCCACCATCCAAACACACACATACACACATGCAGCCTGACCACAAACCATATATCACATATTACAGCGCCTCAAATCTAGTCTGAATCCCTCCAGAGGACAGAAAAATATCTGATCTGGGCAGAGGTTAGCATGTGGAATGGTGGAAGGTCTCAATGTTACCAGCCGGAAGAAGAGATTCCCCCTGTAACATAACTAAACAAACACCTATTTGCTGCTAAAATAAACATTTGACAAGTCCCTTTCCCAGCAGTGAAATATATGGTGCTATAAATGCTGAAGATGCAAAATTAATTTGTGGTCCTTAAAGCTCTTAAAGCTTAACTCTAGCCGCTTTAAACATTATAATAATTAATAATGATTCTGGACAACAGCCAATCACCAATTGCTTCACTCTAGAGTAACGAATGTGTTGCTTTTCAGTGTGCACGGCTGCATGTCAGTCCAACAGGGCCAACAGATGCTCCAGCAAATCAATTCCAACCTTACTCTGGCAGGAATCGTGCAAAGTGACGTGACTGCCAAGTAAAAATGCAAAGAATCCGAGCAAATACAGGTGAAGTCTAGGTTCTCTGAGTGTGCACAAAATGCACTAGGCTGAAAGCAATAGCAGTGTTTGATTTTTAGACTGAGATTGAAGAGAGCAACGCTAGAATTGTGCTCATGTCAGGATGTGAACGCCTCTAAAATACTTTACCAGCCTAATGTGATAACTGAAGAAGATCAGAAGTTCTGTAAGGCAGGGTGTCCCAGTGCACCTATCAAATGTAAGAACAGGAAAGGCTGGGAACTATTATGATTTGAAGTAAAAGATTTCCAAAAAACATAATCTCACTTGTGCTGAACTGATTGTTTAAGGTATTATCAAGCAAAAATGCCAAACATTCACTAGTTCCAGATTCTCTAATGTGGGAATTGGCTTCTGTTATGTGTTTTAAAGAATTGTAAATTGAATATATTTGGGTTTCGGACGGTTGGTCAGACAAAACAAAACAAACTCGGACTCTGGGAAATTGTGATGGGCATTTTCTTTCTCTGTTTTCTGTCATTTTGTTGGACTAAACAAGTAACAAAAAAAAGAATTGTCAGATGAATTGATAATGAAAATAATAGGTAGTTGCAGCCATGAATTTAACAATTACATGCAAATGTAGTTCAAGGAGACATTGCAGGAAAAGAGACTTTAGATCATTGGCTCCAAACCTTAAAACTCCTTAAAATAAAGCAATGTCTACTTGCAACCCTTTGTGACATGTTGCACATGTGAGCAGAAAAGTAAACACTGTCCTATATACAGTAATGCAACGTTGCATGTGATGAGAATAAAATAATTATGGTGGAAACGTCACAATATCACAATTCAGCTGACAGTTACATATTAACAGTACATGCTACAGGGGGTTGAAGCAGTTCAGTTTTAAAAAATAAACTTGTGTTTAATTGCTTTTCTCCTACTTCCCCTGCCTGTTCCACACAGAACCCTAATACTGATATCACACAATTGATATTAATGAAAACATATGGAATGCAGTTGCAGCGGCACATTCATCTGCTGCAAATGTACATGAGGCGTTCTCTGTGAAATGAAACAAAGCCTAGCGAGCGCTTTGAAATTAAATGCTATGATTTGTTTGCGGCGTAATACATTACACCTGATTGTGTGTTTGCTCATGTGTGCTGACGATGCGGCTAATGAGGCATTACTGGCGAGGGAAACCCAATCGATCGCGTGCTGTTGCCGGACAATGCTGATCAATTGTACTGTATTGACTGCATTTCCCCCTCATTAGCTTCTATGAGCTGTGTGTGTGTAGCGGGGGAGGTGACGTGTGTTTTGGGTAAACACACTCAGGTGGCGGTGCAGGCCTGTGCCATGTCTCTGCTGTGCTATGTAGGCTGGTAGCAGGCATGGGGGCACTGATTACTCTTATTAACATGGAGGGTGTCAGGCACCGATCCAAATGGCACCACAGCGACTGTTAGCTCACACACACACACACACACTCACGGTCGTGCACACACACTCGCAGAGCCCGTTCGAGTCAAGAGCCTGAGCCAAGAGTCCCAGCTGAACCCTGCCGTTAGGCCCTATGTGTTGCCATGAGCTCAGGAGGAGATCTTTGTAGTGAGCTGTCAGAGTTTTAACGACTAATATGTTGCCTCATCGCTCTCTGAAGCCGTTGTCTCCAAAAAAAAAAAGCTGAAAAAACCTGCTTTTTGCCAAATCCCGTAAGGAATATTTCAGTTGGAGAAGCTAGAAAGAAAGTGGTTTCTCATATTTATATTTTGGGTTCTCCTCCTTTCCCCCCCATCTCCCTCCTTCCCCACCCGCAGCTGACCATTGAAAAACCATCCCATGAAGCCATTTAGGGGCTTTTTGGTCCACGGCCAAGTTTCACAAAACGCTTTCAACTCTGTGAATTCACAGTGTACCACTCAGCCTGGCAGATACCGAGCCAGGGTTCATGCATTCACACTGTTCATTGTGTTGATTTCTTTATTATTTATTTTATCCAGAAGGTTGAAGAGTGCATCGCTTCGTCCTTCCTGATGTTTTGCTCTAACTTTTACAGTATAATTTACACAGCTACACCCCACAGCAGAATTTCCTATGTTTTATCGGGGTTTAGGAGGTGATAGTGTTACACAGTCTCATTTTGTTGTCAGTCTTCCAGCATGGCAACATGGCCCTTCTAACCATTTGTACTCCTCGAATGATATTTTATTAACTTTTGTCCACAACTCCTTCCTCCAGAACCAGCTGCAGCCCTTATTCTTTAAAGTAAAATGTATCCTTATTAATCTCTTCTTTCCTGTCTCTTTCTTCAAGTCACAGCTGATGACATTAGCTCATAAGCATTATTAAACATTGCAATATTTGATTTGATTTTGTAGTTTCAGTTGTGTTTGACTTTGAAAACATGATGAAAATGTGATTTTGTGTGTAAAAATAAACCAAAATCCAAATCCTGTAGAACTTGCATAACATGCTAACACATTTCCAGTAGCGCTACAATAGAGGGTGACACCAGAAAATATTTCATTGCAGGTTTTGGTGTTACGCTGCATTCACGGGAAGAACAGGAAAACCTGCCGTCACACAAATCACTCCGAGGTAATGAACCCCATCAGCAGACATGTTGTGACACCAGACAGAAATGAAGCTTAGATTAGCTGTTAATAGCTAAATCAGCTATTTATCGTGTTAGTTACATGTTTGTGGCAGTTTGGAACTGAGTGAAACCAGCTGCAAAAACTTCTACCTTTTTTCCTTTTTTTAAGTTAGCTACCCCACATAGCATCAATGTAGCACAGAGCTTCTTTCTAGAACTGCAGTTTTAAGGGAAATATCCACCGTAGAAGAAGCTTACAGACCAGTTTCTACCCAAAAGAAAGCAGAAAAAAACTCTTGCTTCAGGATAATGGATCAACTCAGCAATTTAGTTGTCCATTTGAGCACTTGAATCACTTTGCCAGTGGATTTTAATCTAAGTTTCATATTAGCGTCTGCAGTTTGACTGCAGGGTGAAGTGAGTTTAATGAACCTTTCCTAAATCTGAACCCATTCACTACCACTGGACAGCCTGAAAGAATTCAGTTAGTGAAAAGAATGAAGCTTCCCACCACGCTCACTCGGTATAACTAGTTTTATCCTCACTTACAAATAACCTACAGCTGGTGTATTGATTATTTTTGAAAGGCACTCTGGGAAATGTAGGAAATCACTAGCTTGAGGAGACTAAAATTACACTTCATCACAAAATAACTTGTGCTCAGAGGGGAACAGCAGAAAATTATGGTTGTGCTCAGCTCCAAGAGAGAAACAGTGAAGTTTGGCTGCACCGGGAAGCTCCCAGCAGGAAGTGCGTTTAACTGAGTGTGAAGTAGGGCGTTGCTTAAAATCAAGCATGCATTGCTCAGCAAACCTTCCTCAGATAAATAAACGTCGGAGAAAAAATAAAAAATGTATAAGATGCGATGTTCGTCGCTGCTTCCTCCATGTTGGTTCCACAGTGCCTGTATCAGGAGAGCCCAGCTCCCCGACTGTAAGATGATTGGCTTCCACAGAACTTATTAAACATAATTGCAAACTAATTAGTACAGCGATGGCTTGGCACCTCCGTCTAGTGCCAGACACTCAATGTGGGTTTACAACATGCATTTAAATTTTACACTAATTACCAATCCCTGATTAATTCATGACTGGGGTGTGCTTTATAATAGTTATTAATAGGGCTGTATAGATTAGATTAAGAATTAATTTCCAAATAAAAACCTGGCATTACATGCATGGGGAACACCATGTGTTGCAGAGCGACCTGTGCACGCTGATGTATGTGTTGTGTCACAATGCATTGGTAAAGCACTTTGATTTAACAATCGCGTTTGCTTTTGTGGGGCGGCAATTTGTATGAAATCACTTGATCTAATGAGGATTTGCTTCAAACTGCTCCTCTAATGAGCATTTGCGTCGAATCTTCTATTGAAACAACTGACTGCACCCACAAAATATTGCTAATAACGCAAAAAAAGATTTAAATTCCAGTCTTCACAGCCCTACCTGCCACAGACCCCCTAATTAACGACGAAGTATCGCTCTGTCATCATGCCATCCTCCACCCTGGCTGGGGGCTGTTAGCGTCAAAACCAAAAAGCCCTATTGCATGGTGACCTGCGAGGTTCTCCATCTTGCTCTTGAGGGATTAATCCTGGCCCACACTCCTTGTCCCTCTCTCCAACAACTAATGGTCACAGCATGGACCTCACAATGTTTCCCTAATTTCCACTAATTGAATGGTCGTTAGCAGCCACAAGCCTTGGCACTAGAGCATGCGTGGGTGGGTGTGTGTGTGCAAGTATACGGATATGCATGTATGCGCCTAAATCTAACTACACGTTTGCCTCCACATGCACGTGTATCAGAGTGTATTTGCTCTGCATCAAATGGCCTGGCACCGTTCGAAGGGCGTGTAGGGCACCGGTGGCACAGGGAAGATCATTAATTCGCCCTGCCTCTCTGCATGGCTTATTTTGATGTTTTTGTAATGAGCGCCTGCTAGGGAGGGTAAACAGCGAGAGTCGTCGCGGCCCCTTTGATGTCAAATGATGTGAGAGGCAATGAGGGAGGAAAAGACATGGAGGAGCAAGGTCTGAGGAAGGAGTGGATGCTGAGAGGCCCGCAAGGAGCGGCGAAGATGAGGAGAAATCGCTCCTAGGTCGAGTGGCTGCTGGTGATTTCCTGTCACACACACAGTAAGGTGTGAAGAAACTAAGTTGGGTGTATGTGTGCTTGTCATGGCTTAGGAGAATAAGCCTGTGTCTGTGTGAGCTCTGGCTTCATGCCCGTTCAAACTAAAGGAGCCCCGACGTATGTAAAATCTCTTGGATTTGAAATGAACAGGGATTAAGTGTTGCTTTTTAATTGTAAAATTTAGTCATTGGTGGGTGGAGCTATGAATCGGCCTTCACATGTCAATCCCATACACCAGAGATTGGGTTTTCATAGAGTTGTAGACCTGAACTTGACTTACTTGAGAGTTGACAACCAAAAGACCTGAATTGATGAATTGAAGTCTCAAGTTCTGACCTGGTAACAGTGACAGGCAGTCCTTATAGCCATACAATTTGACTTATTAGGTCCCTGCATTGAAAGGACATGATCTCTTAAAAGCACACTTCACAAGGCTGTGAAAGGAAAATGTTCTATAGTTGTGTACATTTTAATGATTAGCATTCAGATACCTGAAAGACACAAATTTTGACTTGCAATTTGCCCATGAGCACTTGAATTTGTCCTTTGTGATGAAGACCATGTGATACGGTTGAAAAGCCCTTAAAAATCTAGTAAGTGGACCTTGAGTTGGAATCGTCTTGTTAATTTCAATATAATAAGGTAAAGAATGAACTCTTGTTCTTTACTTGGATGTCAACAGATCCATCTACATGACAACTGAGCAAACTCCACCCACTGAGGAAGACTATGTGATATGGTTGAAAGCTGTGGAAAAAGTCGTTCGCGTGATTCGGATCTCCTTTCAATCAGTCGTCTCCCGCCATACAACACTTCCCTCCTTTCCTCACCCATTTTGCTTTTGATTCCTCTCTTTGTCAATCTTTCTAGTGTTTCCACTCAGTCCACTTGTGTCTTTTCTTTACAATCTCCATCTCCTCTTTCTCCTCGCCCTTACTGTGCTACCGCCGATCCACAATTAGACCCCTCCGCCGCTGTTTACCGGCGTGGCGTGCTGAGGCCCCAGCCGAGGGTGACATCTTGACAGTTTCCTGTTATACTGCAAACAAAAAGACCTTTTAGAATGATGAGCTGTTATTATGTAAATGGCCCGACTGATACTGTCTCACCATGGCACAGTCCCGAAGTCCAGTGGAAGACGGCGGCTGCTGCTGATAGTGATCATTTTCATGATTGCGGGGACCTCAGAGAGTGGCAAAAAGGGGAGAAGTGACCGGGGGTTACGTTGGATGAGTAGGTCTGTTTACTGCATGCGACTGACCCCCATATGGAAAACATAGCTTAGTGCCCTTCTCTCGTTATAATGGATTGACTTTGAGCAGTATATTTCAGACACACTTGCGCTCAAGGTTAAGAAGTTGCTGGTGATTTGTTTCACAAGAATCACATGTAAAAATAGACATTAAAGACGCTTTACTGGTGGATTTATCCCAAATCTTTCAGGCACCATCGCTCGTATTAAACCACTTTGCATTAGAAACATCGCATTTGAACGTTTTTTCACCTGAATTTCAGTTTACTCATACTTGTGAAAACAGTTGTATAATGTCTTCTGTGCTTCAAGGAGCTTTGTAAAGTGTGGGAAAAAATAACCCCGATGATGTCATAATGATGTCATCAGGGTTCATTTGGATTGGGCTTGGAGGCTACAAATCTTTACAACAGAAAGCCTGCATTACAGATGTGGGCATTTACCAGACAGGGAGGGTGTATTATAAAATACACTATAGAACTGCATTATGGGAAATGTAGGACCCAGTACTTATGTAGCTTAACTCTCACTAAAAGGCACACTATCTTTTTAATCTCTTTAATTGTGACTATTCTTTCTTTAAAATCTGTCTCTTGTGGGTGCCCCAACTTATGGAAGTCCAATACTAAATAGCTGGAGTTGCCCTTTAAATAAATGTGAAATAAAGCAGCAATGAGCAAGACAGTGTGTGTAGACATTTTTCACTTTTTTTACCCTCTGATGCACCTGTCACACATTCAGGTGTGCAGAGTTTTGTTTTCTGTATTTTCTGCAACATTTAGGCTTTAGCACTGCAAGATGGAGAACTTTTCCTTTCTTGGACATTACAACAACATTACAACAGTCTAACTCAGTGATTCACTACCTTTTTTGCCTTGTTACCCCCTTAAAGCTGTTTGTGACCCCTTGTCACAGGTTGCATATGTCTATGGGTTGTGAGAAGTTGAACTAAAGAGTCATTGTTCCTTCTCTGATTATTTTATTTAAATCAATTTTAGATCTGTAGAGGTAAAAATCATAATAAAACTGTAATATACCTTTGCTATCCTCTTAATCATCTCGCTACCAGTCAGACTTAACTTGGAACCCATTGGTGGGGTTGCCAGTTCCCAGGTTGGCAATCACTGCTCCAACTTGTGTTTTTGGATTGCAGCAAAATTTGCAGTTCAGCAGGCGTTCAGTAAAAATGCACAATGCCTGTTTCATGAGGCTAGAATGAGATACTTCAGTAAGACATGATAAAATAGTTGCTGCATTCCTGTGGGCTAAAAACTGTTTTTAATTGATTTTCTGTAAATAAAACCTAGGAGGCCCTACAGCAAAGGCCTGTTGTGCAAGGATGTGCGTGCAAGTACAATCTAGCCTTCTGTGTATTCTTATAGCCTTTATCGTTGTGTGTGTGAGCTTGTCTAGAGTGAGTTGTGTTTGTGTGTATGCCTTTTTAAAAGTGTGTGTGTGTGTGTGTGTAGGCCTGTGTGGTTGCAGTGACTCACTCTCCCTGACCTCTGTGCTGCCCACACAGACAAAACATAGAGAGAAGCCCGGCGCTAGCTTTGTGCTTTCTCATCAGCCAACCTCTGACCCCTGCCAGCAGCCTCTCCGACGTGGAGCTGAGCCGTATTAACCTGGACCTCTTCTGTTTCCAAGCACAATCATCCAGGCCGCATAACAACCATGGCTGCCGAATCCGTTGCACCGCCACTCCTCGCCATCACGCAGGGTAGATGTGTAATAATACATGCGTGCTCACACCGCAAATAGGCGCCACGCTGCTGTACGGCTACACCTTCGCAGGGAGATCAGGGAGGAAGGGGGGGGGCTGTGATGAATATGAGGAAGACGGGGGTAGTGAATGGTGCGTGAGAAAGAGGTGCTGTTGTAGATGAGGTGTGTTCATATTCTTCACTTCATTGGGTCTCATTATTCCCCAGCATGGGTGTTGTGAGCATGTCCATGTATGATTCATCCAGAAGCATCTCAGCATGGCTCAGGGAAATTACCCTGTGTGCTACACACACACACACACACACAGTGTACATAATCTTAATAACATTTGCTCTTTCCAAGAAATAGACTGACCAGATGAGTCCAGGTGATGATTTCATGTGGAATTTGCCTGTTAAATTGTGTACGTGGCCATGACCGAATACTCAGTTTCTGGTTAACGAGATATTTCCATGTTATAATGCCATGTTTTTCCAACTGATTTTGTTCTAAAAAGAGACTTTTCTCTTATAAATACATACCAACTTGTCATTTTGTTTTTGTTTATATAAGAAAATTATCCAGTCAAAGCTGCTGAATGGCAATGCACTCATAAGCTGTGTTATCAGAAATGAGATGAACCCCGACCACAAAAAATATAAAAGTATATGGTCATCATCTAAAGCTTATTCTTGATTATGAGCAACTGTTTTAAGCAGTTGAATTTGGAGGTTACCAAAGGACATGAACACACACTGCAATTCAGACCTTAGACGTTTGACAAGGTTCACACAATGGCATCTAAATTCACAGAACCACTTGCAAGCCACCATTTGACTGGAAGGTTAACTTTCGTGGACACTAGGTAACTTACACCAGCTATAACATGAGTCAGATTGTGAGCTGTGGTTGTGTGAGAGTTGATTAATGTGATCATACTTGGTCAGTGTTCTGTGTGTTGATAATGTGCTGACTAAAAGATGAGATCCGTTTTCTGACGCTTATCCTGGGCCGGGTCGCGTTGGCTGTGGCTAAGCAAGGTAGTCCAGACGTCCTTCTCCCCCAACAACGTTTTCCAGCTCCAGCCAGATGACATATATAATCTCTCCAGCATGTTCTGGGTCTACACTGGGGTCTCCTAGCAGTTATGGCTGGGCTCACCCTTAGAGATAGGGTAAGGAGCTCAGACATCCGGAGGCAGAGCTGCTGCTACTTTGCGTCAAAACGAGCCAGTCGAGGTGGTTCAGGCATCTGATCAGGATGCCTCCTGGGCCCCTTCCTTTGGAGGTTTTCCGGGCACCTTCAACTGGTATGAGACGGAACATGATTGCACAGTATTTTATCAGGCATCAGATTGCTTGTTTATGCTCCCAGATGTGATAAAAAACTAGTTTGTGATCACGAGTTGTGTTCTGAAACTTGTGTTTTCCTCGTCCAATGGTCACCGTTGCACCAAACGCATTATGATGCGAAAGTTGACCAGATGAGTGACCAGCGAAAGTTTATCCCAAATAATTTTATCATGACTTTAAAAGAAGAATATCATGACCACTGCCATCCCCGATGACAAAAGCACAAAATCAAAGATGAGCAAACAATCAAAACAAATCTTTACGGTCACGACTCCTCACTGATCAACACTGTCCCACGCAATCACAGCACACTCACCTGCCTGTCCTCCTCCACTTAACAACTGCAGCCACACAACCATCATCTTAAATACTTAAAAACACACATGGACCTGGACACATACAGTAACAACCGACACACACACGCGTATACTCTCACTCTCCCAGCCAGACCAGTATTTATGAAGCTGCCCGCCCGCCTATCACTTTCCCAGCCCGGGCGAATGATTTTCTTTGAGTGCTGTAACTATCATGTCACACCATGTTGTCATTATAGTGATTGCCGACGGCCCTGATAACCTCCCTGCGGTGATTTGTACCATTGAGGAGTAGTTTCATTTTTCTCTCTTTCTCTCTGTACTCTCGTTCTCTCCTCTCATCTTGATTGCGGCAGCTCCCATCAGCACCTTCGCCGTGTTTGTAGTCGCGGTGAAAGAGATCTCTCCTCCATGCGCAACATTTCATCTGCCAGCCGAGGGGAGACGCAACTCCATCATCCTTCTCCGCTCCCTC
Organism: Macquaria australasica; assembly: GCA_005408345.1. NCBI lineage: Eukaryota > Metazoa > Chordata > Actinopteri > Centrarchiformes > Percichthyidae > Macquaria > Macquaria australasica. Next base: position 239,317 of record SEMN01000241.1, on the reverse strand, counting down.
CACCCCACCTCCTCTCCTCTCCTCTCACGTCAGTCTTTTCCCTATCTCCCTTTTTTCTTCCTCACACTCTCCAGCTCAGTCAGAGCTCCCTCCCTCCCAGTCCCTTTCACTAAACTCTTTACCCTACCTCACATTCCCTCTGTCTTTCTCTGTATCCCCTTTCATTTCACAGAAAGCATCAGCCATCTCCTGGCATGATACGGCTTGCCATCAGCACTGTTTACTGCCCGCCTTTGATAGAGGAATCAGCTCTCCCCTCCCTTTTCTCTCCCTCTTTTTCTTTGTTTTCTCCCTCCTTTATTTCTCCCCCCCCCTTCACGTAAGTTGTCATTTGTTGCCCATTGTCTCGGTGGTATTTAGTGGCAGGGAGATTAGGCAGCTGTGAATGGACTGCAGCTGTCTGTGCTGGATTAGGGGAGTTTAATCAAAGTATTTTCTAATGCGCCTCGTAATGATGATCCATAGGGACGGAGGCTCTTTAACAGATAATGATAGCTAGGCTTGCTGCCGGAGATGACTCGCTTGGAAGCACCACAGTCGCCGTCTTATTGTTGCTTTATATAGGCCCAGCTTTGCAATAAGAATGTGCTACATAACACTCAGTTAGCCAAAACAGTCACTTTCCAGGAAACAACAGGAGTTAGTTTGGATGCAGCGAGCTCCGAAGGGTTTGTTTTGACGCACTTGTGTGTTGGAATATTTTGTTTTTATAGTTAAATGTCACTTTTGATGCTCTGACACAAGTCTTTTCTTTGTGTGAGCGTGAAAACAGTGGAAACAGGTGTTGATTGGCCCCTTCCAGTTACAACTCTGGTGATAATGATATGCTTCCTTCGCTTGACACAACCAAACTATTGTTTGTGTACTTGGCTTTCTTCTGGACTTGGCTTTCCTCAGTGTCTATGGTGTGTTGGTGACAGAGAATACAATTTAATAAGCCTCTCAACCCTTCTGCCGGCATGTTCAAATTTAGTTTAGACTCATCTGCAGGCAGCCTTAGTCAGCAAAAATGTATTCATTTGAATCAGAAACATTTGTTCATTTCCAGCATTGCAGACAGTGGTGTTTTCCTGATAACTGCCATTTTACTACTACTTGATACTAGTGAAAAACGGAATCAAAAATTACATTTAAAGCAATGATTTTACATTAATGTAACCAACTCTCCATTTCAACCTCACCTCAAGTGTGGAGGGCAGATTGATTGGGGGGAAAAGTAAATATTTGAATACAGCCGTCTGGCATCCTGACAGTGAAAACATTCACTTGGATCAGATATTCAAAATATGGCAGCAGTGTCAAACACATGTTGAAATGAATCACAGTCCAGCTAAACTGGCTACCAAAATCAGTGCCTGGGGTTCAAGAGGAAACAATGTTGCTTACTGAGCCATTGAAGATGGAGGAATACTTTATGTATTACAATGGCCATCACTGTTCTCTTCATCACTGAGTACAATTAAGCTCTTGCTGCCAGAATTGCAGTGGAAATTTTCTTGAGGCATCCACAACCTGAGATAGATTACACTTGTCACACTTCCATGTTCATCTTCATGCAGATGCTATGAAATGTAGTCACTCATAACAACACTGATCTTGAATATTGGTGTGGAATTAGCCATGAGAGTCCAGATGTTTTCACCTTTGGCGTAAGGTTTAGTAATAGGTGCAATCATTTTCTAAAAGAAAATCCTAGAAAGAAACTGAAAATTTGATGCCCATTATAGGAAAACTGGAGAGTGTCAGTTGGTCAGCTGAACCTGCAATAATGTAGAGTTTGTCTACAAGCAAGCATACAGTTAAAGAAAAGGGAAGAATAATGTTTCCAATAATAACTGAATATTTTGTGGGTTTGAAAGGATCTCTGTCAGTTTTTCCAATCATTTTTTCTAGGAAATATGTCTAAAAATCAATTTAGAAACTCAACACAACTAACTTAACTCAAACAAGAATATCATCTCTATTTTCACTATCAATAGAACCAAATTTAAGAAAACATTGACAATTATTAGATAATTAAACCTGTAAAAGTGTTTCAAACTGTTCATCTACGACACACTGCTCAGGTTTTTTACTTTTTTCTTTTTTCTCCATTTGAGCTTAGTTTAATCAGGATGGTTTCTCATAATGGCACACAAACCAAAACATAACCAAAATCCAAAGATGGAAAACAGAATTAAACACAATTTTCTCAAAGCTAAGGAGTAACAAAACATTCTAATGTAACAGAGATGGAAAGTTTATCCTCTCTTTGAGATGAGTTCACTGATTTCATTTGACGCCATCAGTAATTTGCCTTCCTGACGAATTCTGCTAAAGTTACGGAAAAGTTTTATCTTGCTGGCTTTAAATTTAGCTAATAGTCCAATACCTTCTCTTGGCTGTATCTGAAAAAAACAATAGCAAATGTTTGATAACCCTAAATGTAAAAGCGATTGTGTTTGTGCTTGGTGTAAAACACAACATGTTGTCCTGAAGATCATAGCTCTTTCTTTGGATGAATGGCTCTGAAATGCCACTTTACTCATCCTACTCCAGCCTCGCACACAGTTACAGTCCACGGCTATTAATGGACTCGTCTGCCTCTTCAAGGACACTCGGAGTTGTTCAGCCTTCACTAGTAAACACTCAGGAAGCTCTTAAAGAGTCCGATTGTATTTTTTGAAATTGAGGTTTTACTTTTTTTGCAGCGGTTTTAAGGGCAGGTCATCTTAAGATTAGCAAAGGAGGTAATTGAAGCAACATGGTGGACAACTGTTGATCAGGAAAATAGGCCATAAATGTGAGTATTATTCCCACAACTGGGGATCATGGTGGTAGACATACAGTATACCTTACCCCTCCTGGATTGTTGGACTATTTTCCAATCGATTTTTCAGTGACATTTATAATTAAAAACTGCATCCAGATAGACAACAGCAGTACATATGTAAGCTCCTGTACTTCATAATGTATATGTTATTTAAGCATGGCTGTCTTGGGGATAAGGTGCGTGGCTATACCAGAGGCAGAAAGGGCTCATTTAAAACAAGCAAACAAATTAAAAGAGAGAAAATATGCATCATCAACTTCAACGTCAAAACATTCCTCAAATCCAACTCGTCGACTTCCTGGACTGCGTAAACTGGATGAAATGGCACCCCAACAGAGCCGGCATATGGAGCTGATCATCTCACAGCCAGCCTGACTTCATTCTGCGCCTTTATTAGTAATCATTACAGCTAAAGAGAGATGATATCTGTAGCAATGGGAATAAAATTAGGATGCAGTCTCTCAATATGCCTATTAGCCTCGCAAAGGTGTTTTCTGCTGCCATTTTTTTCTATATGTTGCCTGACATGCAGATAAAATGTTACTCTTATTTGACCTATATAGAGACCAGCAGTACTCTCAATACTAATTTAAAAGCTAAATGTTTAGTCTGGGAATCCATTCTTTTGTTTCCAGTCTCTGTGTATTTTTCTAGTACTGCTACACATTTCCACCTTTCACAAGAAACAGAAAGGAGGTAAGTAGTGGTGAGATTTTCCTGAACATTCAGGACAGCTCCTCCATTCGACTATCTGCCTTATCTACCTGCAGTATTTTAACAGTGCGGCGCAGTGTGTCTCAAAGAAATTGTGTCTGCGCAAAGAAAGTGGCGGGGAGCTTGGCGTGTCTGGTGCTAAACTCACAGCAGAGCACGTCGTGTTGTGATATGACCCGGCGCTGACTCGCAGATGATGGAAGACAAAAAAACTCACACTGAGACGAGAGAAGGAGGGAGAGAGAGAGAGTGTCTTTTTAAACTCAAATGTTGCCTCCCAAATAATGAGAACAGAGAGAGAGAGGAATCAGAGATGAAGGGAAGCCGCCTCTCCGTGGCTTCCTCCTCCCTCCCGTACGCACGGAGGCCCCATGCTGCTCAAGACAGATGCTGGGGGAAACAGCGAGGCATGTTGCTACTGTGGCTTGTTTCTCAATCAGAGGCTTAACTCAGCACCTAACTCACACACACACAGTATCTTGGCACAAAGATAAAATTTGTGTGCACATACACACTCACACCCACCCACACACACACACACACACACATCCTGATAATATCCGTTGAGATGTGAGATTAAAAACGCTATAGCTCCACCTGTTTTTTGCCATAACAGGTGCCTGTGATAATTATTTCACCTCTCTCTGATGAGCCTGGCTCACACTAGACAGCATGCAACTGTAGCAACCAGAACATTTCATTAAACTATTGCTTTGTAATTACTGTATTAGATTTCTATTTGATCCCTTTATCTGCGCAAATACAGTTTTCTTGCCAAAACGAACATTGCAGTGCTTTATTCTCACAATTCTGGAGTTCTTTTTTTTTCTAGGAGCCAACAGATGGTCAAATGTCAAAGGTCACTGTTTGGCTTTGAGGTAACAGCCGTCTTTAGGAGGGTCAATCTGTGTGTTCAATAAGCCAGAGACCTGGCGAGTGCGCACAATTGATTCAGTCCTCAACAGCACACTGCTGGGATCCGCACTCCCGTGCCCCCCCCCCCCCGTCTTGGTTATCTGTAACAGTTATCAGCTCTAATCGGATGTCAGTCTCGTGCCCTCATAGACAATAGGCGTCACAAAATCAAACTCGGCATGCAGAAGAAGACATGAAAAAGAGTCAAGGTGTGGCCTTCTAAGAGGAAATATATGCACGTTCTCCTAATGATAGATGGGAGACTTTTTGCACACTGTTGTTAATGCAAATGGAGATGACAAAAACCTTTGTGACACTGTAATTTGGGTGGCAGATGAAAGCAATGCATCACATACCAAACTTATGATCAGTCTTTTCTCAATTGATCTTTTATAGAACATATGGTCCTCAACCTGCAAGAACTTTCCAGGAACCTCTCTAGGAACTCAGGAACTTAGCGTGTAATGGCGACAGCAATCATCTGCATCTTCTGTTTAATTCCCCCATGCCTGTTTGCTAACATCATTTGTCATTTCACACCCTGCCATTCCTCTGCCGTCCACCAGTTCTCCACAGGGTGTTCAGTCAAGTATCAATATTATAATATGGGATGGATATTTAATTTGTTAATGATGATTAGATGACAATTATGTAACAAAAGCAAGTGAGACTAACAAAAGTAAACTCTATTTGCTAGCTGTTTCAAGTACAAAGCAGCTAATAGCCAACAGCCAGCCACATTGGCGACAGGTTTCTTGCCTTTCTGGTCTGCCTTTCCACTTTTTTGCATTTATCCTTTCCAACATCTATTAAACCATCAAGCACTCACTCCCTGATGGATCGGATGACTCTGTTGTGTCAGTGCAAACCAAAAATGTGTTTCAAACCAATCCTTTGCCTCAATTTGCTTGATTTTCGCTCTTCTTTAAATGCAGTAGACACGCAAACTGAAACGAACTAAAGAGACTTTTAGTTGCCGAGTTTTCTTAGCGAGGCTCTGTGGTACATACTGTACAGGCAGCTACATGTTGACTTTTTGCCTTAAAGGAACATATTCCTGCCTTGCGTCTCATAAATGCAACGGCTCTTGTTTCCTGTAGGATGAACAGAAATAACAAGGCCACGGCTGTCTTCCTCTCGCTGACCCGCCGTCCTATCTGTGACTCTCTGAATAGAACAAGACAAAGAAAGGCTTTTGCGTTGGTGGAAGTTTGCAAAAATAATCTCTCACAGGGCTCCCGTATCAAAAATAATGACACGACCGCTTCGCTTTCTCTCTGTGGGCTGATGTCTGCACTTACTTTTGACTTTTGGCTTTTGATAGCTCTGTCTGCGTTGATAGATGATATCACCGTTGCTGGCTGGAAGTGCACTCGCAAAGGGGAATAGCATTTTTTTTTTCAAGCTGTAGCGTTGATGATATACATTATAGGACTAAGTGTGTGTGGAGTATGATTCTGGTGCTGCCTCATTACTGCAGGATTACATGTGCATCCATCGGCGAGGGGGGCCTCAATCACTCTCCCCCTCCACTCCTCTAATTCACAGAATGATGTAATTATCCCTTTTTTTTCTCTCTGACACCTCACACAGTCTCTCAAGCACAAAACATTCACGCTTGCAGCCACAGGTATTTTCTCTGGCGCTCACACACACACACACACACACACACACACACACGGAGGCACAGGCACACAAACATGCTTGCAAAGAGAGACTGAAGGCCACTCTCTAACAAAAGAGGAGCATTTTGTGCCTTTGACATGATCTCCCCTCCCCACAGTGGACGAGGGCCCACAAAGCCTGGCGGTGAATGAGGGTCAGCTGCAGCCTGGCCCCTGGGAGCCTCCCGTCGAGCCTTTTAATGAATGTCATTTTCTTGCATTAACCACCCCGATTGTTGGATAATGGCCTCCCAACAATAACATTTAACCAATTCCCCTGTCTTTTGGGCTGGCTCATTTGGGCCACAGCAGGGGGTGGTAATTGATTGTGTAATTCCAATCAGAGCTGTAAACAGATTGGTGGTTCCTTCAGAGCCCCCCCCCAACATACAAACACATATATCCATACACCCTCCCCTCACACCAGATTACATCAAAGATTCTTGCGAAATAACCTTCCTTGCCTAAAAGGAAACTGTAAAACACACGCGCGAGGAATGAAAGTTTCTTTGGTCTTTATCTTCTGTGCAAAAGAACAAAAAAACATGTGGCTTCTGCATGACCCCGGCTCTGTTGTGTGCTAACACGTTCCACTGCCTTTTCTTTTACCCCCTCCGCTCCCCTCCCTTCCTCCACTCTTCTTTTTTTTCCCACATTGATTGTAATTCTCTCTCATCGTCTGCTGCAGAGATCCAGAGACTTAGGAGCTGGCTGAGGAGGAGGTGAGGGGGTTAACTGCACTCGCCAATTTAGATTTACTGTGAGACAAACACTGGTTGGGTGTGGGGGGGGACATGTTGTCTCCATGGAGATAAGGGGCAACGGCACACTGTGCGTGTGGAAGTGTGTATGCACATGCTCAGGCACTCATTTCAAGACGAGTTCAACTAATTGTCACCAGAAAGCTATTTATTTACTAATTGGTGTTCACAGAGAATGGTGTAGTGTTTTGTGTGTGTGAAACATACACATTTACAACATACACATTCTGCTTGTATATGTGATTCTTTTCATTTAGCTTAACCATGACCTGTAAATGCCCGGTTGTGGTGCCATCCGAGGGCTGTAAGCCTTGATATTTGGTCTGAGATCAGGACCTGCTTTTGTCACCTCCCTGGATCCTCCTGTCGTTTCTCCCACGATGCATTTCTCTTCCTGAATGATTGTTGAATTGTCTAGCAGAAGCTCTAGGTCTCCAAAACTCCAAAACACGGATGATTGATCATAGCTCATCGTAGCTGCACTGCACATATCTTGATATGCATTAGCAGGGGAAAAGATGTCTAGGCATCTAAATTTGGTTAAAGTGTGACAAATGCCCCATTTACACCTGGTATTAACTTGTGATCTCCATCTGGAAACATTATCTTTGCATTTATACCTGGTATTAAAATGCGATCTTGTTATCTCAATTCTGCTGATTGTGATCAGATCTCAAAATGCAAATTAATTGCTAGCTACTGCTACTACATGTAGCTTTTGCCAGGCTTGCGTAAGCTAGCAGGAAAAGGAGGAGTTTGGTAACCTTTTAACTTGCTGCACTGATGTTTTTGTTTTTCAGAATGTGGTCATATTTGTACGGATTGAGTTTTTACCTAGCTGAGATCTGATCACAATGCGAGCCTGACCACCTCCAAATGTGTTCTGGCTGATCTGATCACATTTAGATCACAATGCGTTCTGCATGCATACACCTGGCATTAACATGCGTTTTTCCTTATCCAGATACAGATCAATGCCAGGTGTAAATGGTCGCTTGTACACCTGTAGTCCAGTTTATTTGGCCTAGACCAAGGAAAAGATTATACATGGCAGCTTCTTAGCTCTAGTCCATTTCATGTTCACACTGACTTATTTCAAAAAGAAGAGGGGTGTAAACGAAGTCACATGGACTCACAGGTAACTCATATGTATTGTCATAGTAACCAAATGATCTTGCATAATTATATACATTGCTTTTATAGATTCCATAGACAATAGCTTTCTTGACAGCAGATGGATTTAACAGTAGCTTCTAATTCGCACTGTCATATATCTACTGTCAGAAAATCCTGTGCTTGATCTGCTTTAGTTTCTCAATGAGTTTGGAACCGTACCCAACTTTTTAGTCAGTCTCCAGATTTCAAGTGACAGTTTATACACCAACTTAAGTGAACCACATCAAACTGGTAAGGTGTTAAAACACCCTCAAGCATCTAGGTTTCGTACACCCATTGTTTCAGCATGTTTTCATAGTTAATTGGCGTTATGACATATGTGCACATTGAAACGTAGTCATTTAAATGCTGTTGAAACAATACATGTCTAAAAAACTTAAATCCATGCTAACTGGAATGATGTCATGCATATTTGTCTGACTGTGTAGCAGGCAACGAAAAATGGACCCAGAAAGGAAAGGTATCGGGTCAAGGTATCTATTGTTTTAGGGTTTATTCCTTAAAGTCTAAGCTGATACTGCTACAATATGCCATATGAAAATATCTGGATTCTTGTTACTGTATTTTGTTTCTGTGGTATTAAGACATCCCATTGTTCTCCCTCAGATATTAAATCCCTATCTCTCTCCAACTCTGACAGCACCCACTGATTAACTCTATCTCTGGCATAATTCAACATCTCAACAGATGTTTCTACTGTACAACTACATCCCACCAAAGTTAACCATCAATATCCCTCATAGATGGTTTCTGGGTAATGGTTTTCCTTACTGTTTCAGCATCAAAACACTGGAGTTAGGAGATCAGCAGAAACAAAAGACAGCCCTCAACGTCTCCTCGCCCCTCCATTCCAAGACGATTATATTATTTTATCACGACTCAAAGACTTAATGTGAGCCTAAAGATTTATACCGCCACCCAATCTGCCGACGCTTAGTTGGATCTGGGCTCATTTCAGCCTCTGCCTCCTCCCATCTTTCTGCTGACTCGGTGCGATCCGAGGATGGCGAGTAAATCTAATATAAAGGCGTTATTGATTTGCAGGTCCTTAATCACTTTGATTTGGCCCAGTTTTCACTGACCCCCACTGCAGCTATGAGTTCCCCAGGGGTGGGCCTTCAGCATCGTGGACGGGCAGACACTTGGAGGCAAATGCTATTTTTCTCTGATGCCAAAGAGATTTAGAAATCCTATCATCAATCATCTCATCACTAATATTTATACATGTGGTGTGGCGATCGATAGGGTTTTTTTATTCAGCTCATCAGTTTGCTGGAGGAACTTTATGCACGAGTGTGGTGTATGTGTGAAGGCTGGATCAGTACACATCCTGAATTACTGTGTATGGAAACCGTATAACTCCTGGACCACAGGGTTGCACTCTGTGCAGACTCTACCATCCTCTTCTGGTGTTATATTTCCTATTATGCTCCCTAAAGTGTAGCTGATATATTTTTATGGTAGTATATATGGTAGTATATACAGTATACTGTATTTCCATGTGGAATTTATACATTTTCCTATAAATGGGAATGTTCTTGGTATATATAAGAAGCATAGCATTAAGTCAGGCAGGGCACTAAAGTTGCGCTTGTATTGGCTGATTGGCATCAGCTCTCTCATTTATGCTTCACAGTCACTTGCTCATTGACAGCGGTGTGGCTAGTACATCCAATCAGCCAATAGTACATCCAATACTCCATCAAACAGCAGAGCCTTTTCTGCCAAATCTCTTTAACCATTTGCTATAAATGGTCAGTTCCTTAATAAAAGTCTCTCTGACTGAAGTCAATGTATTGATATTTTTCATGTTTTGGAGCTAAAGTTCTATTTATTCTCATGCATGAATATGTTATTTACAAGAGCAGACGTGAGTGTGTCGGGGCTGTTCAGTCGCTTGCAAGGCTAGAATGTTGGCCAGCATGGAGCTTTTTGTAACTTCGCTCAGGCACAGAGAGCATTTATGCAAGTCTCTGTGAATCCTGTTTCTTTACAGTTGCAGATATGTGGGTTTTTGCATGGCTATGGAAAAAAAATAGTTTGATTTATTGTTATGAGTATGTAAGAATACATTAATCTCTTTTAGTTTTAGATTTTTCCATGGGAAGGCACTGAGATCATTTATGCAAAAACATGTGGACACATTTTTAGCAACATAGTGTATTTTAGACATAGAAAGTTTTCACTTGACAGCAGAAACACTGATTTTACAGGAAAAAGTTTGATCAAAAGGAACTTTTAAGTCAATAATTAATATTTATAATCTTTGACAGGAAGTAAAAAATAATCTTAGCCATACACACGTGTATGTTTTGTGTGTCTCAACACGGTGCACCCATGTGACTGTGCGAGCACTGAATCAAATAGATGTGTGCCGCTATGTAGCTATGATATCATGAACCAACTGTGTCACTTGGTAAACAATGCTAATTAAGAGAGACAGTGGCATTGCCTCAGTGACCTCTCTCCCCCATCCGTGTTTGTTTGTTTTCATTGTTCATGCTAATTAGGCTTAATCCCCTGTTCTCTCGCTGTGGACTCTGACCGGTGCCGGGTGTCCATGCTGCAGCCAATCAGGCGCAGCGATACTGCGGGGTTGGGATGCAGAGGGAGGGAGTAGGGTGATTGCTGTGCCGGTACATGCAGAAGGGCGAGGAGGGGGGAGTTGAGCTTATAGCTGGACTGGTATGTGTGTGTGGAGGGGGAGGGGGGTGGGGGGCGGTATCATGTCGGGTGGGGCCCCTGGCAGCCATTGTCTTGCAGTACAATGATACGGCTCACGAGTGAGCAGTGGGCCAATAATGAGGAGGAGGCCCCACTGAACAGCGTGTCCCTGCCAATTGTTCTGCCGCCACAGTGGGAGAATGGAGCTGTCCACACACACACACACACATTCACACACTACACATCCATACTCCTAACACCTTCCTTGCAGTATGGCCTACTCCCACTCTCCTCTCTCCATGCCACACACACACACACACACACACACATAGACACATACACTCCCCCCATCTCATATCTCTGACATGGGGAGTGTGTTCACTAATGGCTAATTAAAACAGGACTATTAATGAATGGCCAAGCAGCAGACATGATAAGGAAACTTAGAGGGGTGAATTAACACATTCTTAACATGTCATCCCAGCCAGCTGCAGCCCAGTGTATTGTGTGTGTGTGTGTGTGGGTGGGTGTTTGCATAGTTGTTTTATCACACATGCATATAACATAAATTTAAGACAATGGAATACATATAAAAACACATATATAAAATCAGGCATGCTGCTCCTATAAACACAGGTTATGTGGAATATTAAGCGAGGGACCTCAATAGATACTAATAGATATTACTGTAAAATGCCAAAACTCACTTATTGATACAGCAACAGTGTTCATTTGTGTAGACTTTCTCAGTGTGTTGAGTGTTTTACCTGTATGAATGTCATTATAGTCAGTGATTGATGAACAAATTGCATTATTAATCTTATTACAAGTAAACATAATAATTTAGAAACGTGAAAGTGGTCCTTTTTTTTTACTTGTTACCATTGCTATAATTATTATTGTTGCTGTTTTTACTTTTTACCTACTTGACATGATGTTTACATGAAAAGGGAGCTGACAGTTGATTTTGCGAATATAAAAAAATTAACTTCATTGGGACATTTATTCGAACTGGGACCGGCTGCAAGAGTTCACACAGCCACTGGAAATCTTAACAGTGTATGGCATTAAACCTTAGACGTTTTTGAGGAAGAATGGCTGGCCTTGAAAGCAACTGAATTTAATAATTTGCTCCCAAAATCTCTCTGTCCAAGGATCAACTCGTCAAATTCTGAGGAAAACCCTGTTATGAATAACAGAAATAGTTACATGTCATTGTTCACGTAAAAGATTACATTTCCTTGATGTCATTTCTTAATACAAGATTATAAAAGTCTTCTATTAAGGTTCTTGAGTTTTATCTTTAAGTGTGCAAATATTGTGGCACAGGAACAAACGTGTTTAAATGCAAATCTGAAATAATAGATCATTATATAAAGTAAAAACTAAAAAAAAAGTGACAGTAATGGACTACTCTATGTTTTGAAACAATCCTCCCAGCCGTTCACTTACTCAGCCTCGGGGGGCTGCCGTGCTGTGAGGACCGGGGCGAGGTTGATGGGGCATGATCGGTCGCGGCGTGCAGCCAGAGGTCAGCCAGAAGCCATTACTGAGGGCAGGAAGTGGAATTATGCACGACTACCTGTGGGTTTGTCCCACTGGCTTGGCAGCGGTCAGCGGGGGTCACTCATGCCTCAGTTGCTGCCCAGTGAGCCCTGTCTGCTGGTGGTAGTGGTGGTTGTGATGAATCAGGATTGTGTGTGTGTATGTGTGTGAAATGTAAAGGAAGAAGTGTTTTTTTTTCCCCCACTGCGTGTCAGTTATTAAGAAGAAATGCACATTAATGAGACTGTCACCTCCAGGATTTAAAAGCTTTCCTCTTTTTTGGTGGAATTGAGTGTTTCAACTGAAAGAGAGGCACATTTTTTTGTTTGCCTGTGAGTGACATTTAGGGAGAAACTGGTGTCTGCTCTTCATATGGAAGCTGGCAGCAGGCGGTGCTTCCCCTTCTCAGAGCTGCTGCCACGTTGCACCGTCGAAGTACAACTCCTCCTCGCCGCCGCGTGAGATTCTGATGGAGGGAGACGGCAAAGGGGGGGGGGGGGGGGAGGCAGAGTTCTTTTTTCTGAGAGCTCAGCAGATTTTAGAGGTCATGCAAGGTAGTTCTCAGAGCAGAAACCCTGCACAGCACACCAGCATACACACACGCTCGCCCTTTCTTTTCTCACAGCCACACTCGCACACACACAAACTGTCACTTTCACACAAAAAAGGAGAAGCGATGCGCAAGGGGAGGTGAGAGACCGGGGTCAGAGATGGGGGAGATGAGGAGCAGCAGGAGAAGTGGGGGTGGATAGAGAGAGGAAAGAGGAGTAAAAAGTGCCAAACAGATGAGAGGAAGATGTGTAATGATTAGCTACCGAGCCGGCTGGTATCAGGAGGCAGTTTGGGGCTTTATGGTTGCCTTCATGCTCTGTCAGCTTAGCCCCTCTGAACGACAGGAAAGCCCATTTCCTAGCCTGTGGCTCTGTGACCAGTGGAGGACAAACTCACACACAAAGAAAAAATACACCTCAGTCTATGCACACACTTAAAACATGATATGTGTAGAATCAATATATCATTGTCAAATTAAATGAGACACCGTCAGGGAATTACCATGAACAAATAAGACCAAGGCAGGCCTTTTTCAAACTAGTGGTATATTTAGTGTGACTTTTTTTTTTACAACCTGGGTCTTATTTTTATAGTTTAGTCATCATTTCTATGAGTTATGATAACACTGTACTCGCCAAAGTAAATTGATATACGGGAAAAAAGCGGCATAGCTACATTGACGTCTAATGGAGCAAAAAACACGACTGACAAGTCAACAGTTTAGCCAGATTATCTAAACCACTTCATTTGGATGTGAAACAAAAAGTGAGCAAAATGTTGGTAGGTTAATAATCTTTAATTTCACAGGAAAACTGTGCACACACAACTACGGTAAGTATGGGAGGTCAAAGTTGAAGATGCAGAAAATCGGCCTGTAAACTGTGATGGATAATTACAACAGACAGTTTGGGTAATAATTTTACTTTTTCCTTTGATTTCTTTTCCAAATAAGTTTGGCTAATCTGCAGGTTTGTTTAAAACCCATCTGACCTATTGGTTATTACAATAATATCTTTAGTACAATAATACTTATACCAACATGAATGATGGCCAGAGCTACAAAAATACTACCAAGGTTGTAAGAACCCGTATTTTTCCCTTAAGACCACATTTCCCATAAATCCCTTTGCTTCATTTATCTATATGGTTAAAGGTTTTGGATTTTGCTTTACCGTGAATATTTTGTAAATGGCGTTGTCCATCAGGCTTTCTATTTCTTTTTATTACAAAAAAGCTCGATTTGTTTGAGAAGAACAGCGCCCTCTTTCTGTTTTGTGCTGTAAAGCAACAGAGCAGTGTCCCCTCCATATCTGACCTGAAAGTACACAGTGTGAATAGTGAGACTGCTAATCATGTCGGTAATGGTCTCATTTGTTTGCAGCAGTTATATTAATATCATGAAATGTATTAATTACTGCTACAGGTAGCACCTTTAAACATGCACTCGCTCACCAAAACACACACAGCTGCACAAGCACATATCGGCCTGTGACTCATACAAACACACAAGCTGACAAGTGCACACACGCATACAAACCTATGCACACACAGTTTGTCACACTTTCAGTGTTGACGCCTTATATCCTAAAAATACACACTCCCACAAACCCTAACAGATTGGCGTGCACTTCTTCTTGATCAGTAAAGCTGATGGATTTAGGCAGGTCTCTCCCCAGTGGCTGCTTTGTGAGGTTAAACTCAGCAGTATTAGCTGACTCGCTGCTATTCAGAGGTCAAAGGTCGCCCTGTCTGTCTGTGCTCTCCTCAGCAATCTCCTTTTCCTCGCCCTGCGCGTCCCTTCTTCATATTAAATCACACTTGACACACCTGGAGCACTGAAGCAACCTCATCCATATTTTATCCCCGTGCCGTTTTTTAATACTGCAGCACTTTTTAGGGTGGCAAACTGATATATTTATTAACTGACCCGCGCCGTAGTTGCATAGGCCATCAGGTGGAGGAGGAATGATCGGGTTTGTTCTGGAAATAAAATGAAAAGGAGCTGTGACAAGTTTATGAAGTAAGCACAACGGCCCTTCATTACTCTCCCAAACCCCCTCTGGCGTTTTTTCGATGCCAGGTTGCACCGCTCTGCGACTAGTGGCGCAGTGGCACTCGGCGGGGTAAAGCGAGAATTGTCAGGGAGAATCTTTCTTGTGCTATAACTTAGCCCTTAAAGGCCTATTATTCCTGAAGAGGCCCGCTGCAGAAACAAGTTTACTGTCATAACTCAAGGAAAGGAGGCCCTTTTCTTCCAGGTGGCAGGGGGGAAAATGTTTATGGAGGAGGTAAATAATTCAATCGGGTGCTTCATCGCGCACTGTCATTCACCCATTCTTAGGCTTTTTTTGGTTTCTTCTCCATACGCCGCACTCAAACAGTGAGAGAGGATGAGTACAGTTTGCCCTTTTTTAACCACAATTTAGCAGAATGAAGCCCTTTAAACATACGTGGAGAGGCAGGGTTAAGTGGGGAAAAAACGGGAAAAATACCCACTTGTGTGGTGTGTATTTGGTGTGTGAGGGTACACACTTGTCACCTGCTCACACATTCTCACCCAAACAAAGTACTTTTGGGTTTTTCTATGAATCACATCAGCATTGTTGCTCACCATGTTAACTTTATTTCACTCTGCATTCTCAGCAGCCTGTAAATGTGGCGCTACCGAGACTAAAGCCTGAAAGTAGCTTAGTTTTTGCGAAGTTAAAGCCTGACTGACCTGTATGACTAAAAGTGCATGTAAAAGAAGTGATGTATCTGTATTTTATGATCCAGAAAGGTCACATGGATCAGTTAATCAGCCACTAAACGATGATTCTTAACCAAGCTTTCCTTTCATTTCCTCCCTCGTTTCCTGTATTTCGCCTCTGCTTTCCATTCTCCCCATGACTGCCCTTTACTATCCCTTCTCTCTGTCCCCACCACATACTTCTCTTTCATTCTGTCCGTCTCTGTGGGGAAATATAACCAAATTAAATATCCATAATCGTTCATTAAAGACAGTTTCACACGCTCTGATGTATGCGATTTAACAAAGCAGCCCTTCAAAGGGAGACCTCAAAAAACCTTAAAAGTTGTTGTCACCTTATTCTTTGTTGTCAGCACTTGATTTGATTACTTAAGTAATTATTCCATCAGTAATTTGTTTTCTTTCTGCTTAGTCCTCATAGTCAAATTTTCAACATGTCTTAGCATGACTATTACATAAGCGATACCGTATTAAATGGGTGGTGGTAATCTACACACGTTTGAATAATGGATATGCTTATAGCAAATGTGAACAGAGGAGTCAAACCAATGGTAACCTAGGCTACCCCCGCATGGTATTGATCTTTTTTGTGTTGTGGCCAGTTGAAACAAATATTCAGTTCAAATATGTACCAGAAAGTTCAGTATATAACTGGCATTAGTTTGCCATACTGTTTGAGGATGTCAGACCCCAGAGTTACTTTTTGTTTTTGTTGGGATGCAGCCAGGTGTGAAGCAGTTGGGATGAGAGCCACCACCTCCAAATCTGAGGCCATGGTAGGCAGTGGCGTACTTGAAGTATTTCGGGGTCTTGCTCACGAGTGAGGGTAGGACAGTGCGCGAGATCAGCAGGCAGATTGGTGCTGCGTTTGCAGTGATGCTGACACTGCTGTGGTAAAGACGGCATAAGCATAAAGGTGAACCCCTTGGTTTACCAGTCACTGTGATGAACCTTGGATGTTGACCGATCACAGATACAAGCAACAGAGATGAGTTTCCCTGACAGGATCCCTTCTGGACAGGGGACATTCGGAACTAGCTCCGAGTAGAATTGCTCTTCCTTCCCGTTGAAAGGACCCAGTTAAGGTGATTCAGGCATCTGATTAGGATGCCCCTTGGAAGCCCACCTGTGGAGGTGTTCCAGGCACATCTAACTAGGAGGAGACCCCGGGGCAGATCCAACTCACGGTGGAGGGAATATGTATCCCATCTCACCTGGGAACTCCTCCAGATGCCCCAGGAGGAGCTGGAGGAAGTAGCTAGTGAGTTGGGTGTCTGGGCTACTTGGCCCTAGCTATTAGCTTAGTCTACTACCACCAGGATCTGGACTAACAGAAAAATGGATGAATGAATGGAATCTAGAGCAAACAGGATTTTCAATGAACTTGTGAGTGACTAGCTACCCATCCAGGCTTAAATTTAGTACCTGTCTATAGTATGCCCATAAAGTACTACTAAGGTACAAGATCTATGAAGCCTTTATGCATGGATCCAATCATTAACTTTCTAACTCTTCCTCTAACTCAACTTCTTCCCTTTATCTAGTCATGCAGGCTGAATTATCATGAGTGTGTGCCTGCATGACTGTGCTGCTATGAATGACTTACTGCCCACACAAGGTGTGTCATCCTCTATGTAAGGTGTGTGTGAACTGCTTTAGGTGCAGAGTGAGTGCGTGAGGTGTTGCGTGTAGGCGTAGGTGTGCACACAATTTTATGAATGTGTGTCTGCGTGCATCCAAGTGTTGGGAGATTGAGAGACAAAGTGAGGACTGGCAGCTACCGCCTCTCTCCAACAGTTACCATAAATTGCCCTATAAATTCTGTCTGTCCTCTGTCCTAACAGGGCTCTGGCCCACATTTGTACTTTGGCCTCTCACAATCCAGTCACAACGGAGAGGGTGTCTGCTTTTCTAGGCTCTTTTTTCAAGCTCATCGGCTACTGCTCTCTTGCTGACCCACCAAATGCCCAAACAACCTCTTACTCCACCCTCTCTCACTCCGAGTTCTGACCCAGGGCGTAGGTTTCACTTCAAATCACACTGACATGCTATGGGCATAATAATAGCCACAGTGCAACACATTCCAACTGCAGGCATAGTGAAACTATAAGAATAATATTTCATATGATAAAAGTGCATAGACACAGGAGAGTGAGAAGAACTGCTGGTCAGAAAGAAAGAAAGAAACTGCCAAGCTGAAGTCTAGATCTGAAGGGAAACCATTATCCAAAATATCAAACATGGCAGTCTAATGTGTTGACTAAAAAAGAGTTCCAGACAAGTAGGACAAGGGGTTGAAAGTGTTTGTCAACCTTAAAATTCAGTATGCGCACATACTCGAAAATTGAGGGGCCATCTAGCATTTTCTGCCTCCAAATCTACTCTTCACTGTGTTCCAGACTGAAAGCAAACAATAGTTTAGATAAAGAGTGAATGCGTGCCAACAAATAGGAGAAGACAAACAGAGAGAAATGGCCAGAAACGTCTTGGCAGCCTAAACTGAGGCAAAGAGGTATTTGTTCAAGTTGAAACTTCAAGCAGAAGCCAAGTGAAAGCCAATCACCCTCAAGCTGAACTCTGTCCAAGTACCTGTGATTTTCTCCCTGACCAAACGGTTAAGGTTACAGCCAACGAAATATCTACTGTGTATCTTTGACCAATGGTACTTTACAAAGATTTTATAAAAACGAAACTCACCAAGAAGGTAGTGCTGGTTGCCAAGCATGACACAAAGGCAGATTCACTGTTTCAAGTATCAACATTGTTTTTCTATCGCTAACCATTAATGAATGGTATTAAATGAAGCTTGCTGTAGGTCAGGAAGTCTCCTTTTGTCCTTTTTTTTGTAAACCATCCTGTAAATTCTGTTTTGCAATAGATTGTGTCAATCAGGCTTGATTCAGACTTGCTTGATTGAACTAATCATAATGGTTGTGACATTTCTGTTTTCCTTCAGGTCATTATATGCTTGTCATCAAGCCAACAGAATGTGACAGTTTGTAGTAAGATCTGGACGAGACATGGGTTCACTTGCCACTTTTCACTTTTGATTTTTTTAGAAAAGATTTCAGGAAAAAATAAGAAATGTGGCTTAAGCCGGGCAGACACTTTCCAGATTAAGCTCAATTTTAACCCCGAATTGGTCGCCCCCAACTAATTTTCGAATCGGGTCGGATTTCTGCCAGATCAGTTGTCGTTTGACGTGCAGTTTGAGGGCGGTCACAACACGTTATTTATTACCTCAGTGACAACAATCAGGCTCTTGGGCGAAATGGTCAGCTGTCTTGCAGTTTAAGCAGTTCCACGTTCGGTTTCTACATGACTCGTGTCAAAAGATCCATTATAAACTGCAGTGAGCTTGTTTTAATGTTATTGGAGTAATGTTTTACATGCTATGGTTAATAGTAGTCTTGACTGAGACTGCGGCTCCATATTTTTCTTCTTACTTACCGTTCATAATTGCACAAAGTAATGCTGCCTTTCTCTCTTTTTTGTCAACATTGTTGAGGACTCAGTTGTCTTTTTTGAATAAACTTGAGTAGAATTGTCAATGGACAAAACGGACCAGGGGTTCCGTGGTTTATGTTCAGCGCGACAGGTCGATTGATCCGTACACTGTAATGAATTTAGCTTTATTTAACAGCATAAAATACCCTTCAATTCTTAATTCCAAAGTTATAAAAATGTCCTATTTGCGGTAGCTGCATGTGGTGTGGTCAAAAATAGTGTGTTGTGTAAAGTGTGTTGATTTGTGGAGATGATCTTGTTGAAAATAACGTGAATATCGTAGTTGGCTTTGCATCATCTTAAATTTAGTTTTTGGGTTGACTGGAGTCATTTTCTTCATCTCATTCACTGCCTTTCCTTTCCCTGTCAGACACATACTTAAGCATCTTATCCTTTTCCTCTTGCTAGTCTAGCTTTTCTTTGAATTACACTGCAGAGCCCCATCTCCCATCTCTCCACGTCTCAATTGAGTTAAATTTATTTCCTCGAAAAACATACTACATTGCTGAGGGGACTCTGAACAAGCAGCCCCTTTTATTCTCCATCTTGCTATTCCTTATTTTCTCCTGTTTCCAAACACTCTTTAGTCACCTCATCTCTCTGCCAACATTATTTCTTTAGTTGACTTCTAGCACAAATCATCTCCCAGTCCATAACAGGAGCCCGACCAAACCTGAAGGTGACACACTTGTTTAAAATTCCCTGCTAACAGCGACTGAAGGGGACTGCCAGGACCGAAGGGGGGTTGTGATGAATCTTTTGCCTTTTTTTGCCACCATCCTAATCAGCAGGCATTGATTAATTGGATCAACCTGAAATGATCTTAATCACTGATCAATTTCCATTAGACATCCTTAAATACGTCTTAATGGGATTGGAGGAGTGTCAGGTGCATGCTTGTGCAGGGTTGTGTTTATATGTTGTGCGCGTGTGCATGGTGTGTTCATTTATGTCCGCATGCACAATATGCGAAGTGTGTATGTGGAAATATGTGTGTATGTGCATGTGGCTATTTGTGTTTGTGTGTATTTACGTACTGTGTATCTTTAGGTGTTTAAGTGCACGAATGCATTTTCCTACATTAATGTGTATTTGGACCAGCACACCTGTGTAGGTATGCATACACATTTACACTTCAGTATGTATACATGTATATGAATTTTGTACAAAAGTATGTGGCCACCTGAACATTACACCTACATTAAATTGTTGAACATGTCATCCAAAGACCATGGGCATTAATATGTTGATATAACAGCCTGATGTTAGGCAATAAGGCCTGGCTCGCATACGGCATTCCAGCTCATCCTAAAGGTGTTGGATGGGGTGGAGGTCAGGGCTCTGTGCAGGCCAGTCAGATTCTTCCACACCAAACTGGGAAAACCATTTCTGTATGGCTTTGTCATGTTGAAACAGGAAAGAACTGTCCCCCAAACTGTTGCCAGAAAGCTGGAAGCACTCTAATATCTAATATCTGTCTAATGTCAGGATCAAACTACACAATATCAGCCTGATAATGGTCCACCCTGATAGATGTGGGGGGTCAGGAGCGAAAATGAAAGCATCTGGGCCTTATGACATCTCTAACTCATCTTATGCGACCCATAGGAGCAGAGCGGTCTTATGTGTACCAACTGTGAATACTGCCAAGTGAAAAAGGATGACGTTTTATTTCGTTTCGCTAAATCTGTAACCCTGTTGACTTGGGTCAGGAGCATTACACCACATTAATCACATCTGTGGGTGCAAGGTCACCCTCTGCACACACATTTATGCCGCGCACCCACACACTCACGCACTCACCCTCTTTTTACTGGCGGGAAAGGAAAAAGACTGACTGCCGAGTGACGATGAATGGTTTCAGGTTCCCTTTCATTCATAAAACCCTTCCCGATCACAGATATGAATATGCTTGTCCACATACTTTTGGACATGTAATATATCTTTTGCTAAACTGATGAGATATTTTTTAAAGGGAACTAGTATTAATGGGTCTTATTGTTAAGATTAAGTCTCATTTTGTTTGCAGAATCTGACTTCAACCATGCAACACATCACACATGAAAATATCCAGTGTATCTCCTCCACCTCATCTCTCCCCCTCCTCCTTTTCTCTCTCCCACTGTCTCTCCTGCCGCCCTCCCTCCCTGCCAGCTCCTCTGTGATCCCACTGTCTCCCTCTGTTGTTGTTCTAAACAAGCAGCAGGGGGTTGTGGGTGGAGGCCTGCACTCACGCTGGGTTTGTGAGTCACCGTAGGGGGTGATGGGAGGGAGACGGCAAGAAGGGTGGGAGCGAGGCTTCCCTGCATCAGTCAGACCCCCCCCCCTCTGGCTCTCTTCCTCCCTTTCTCTCACTCTCGCTATCAGCCAGAGGTCACTCGCTCGGCAGAGATGCCTGGGCAGAGTTTTTATGCAATAGGAGGAAGATGCACTATTCATATCTGGCCATACAGTATAGTGTCCCTTTATACACGCACACAGACAAACACACTGAATAAAATCCCCTTTTATGCATATGTTTAATTGCACATATATACACATTACGCTGAGTGTAATCGGCCTCAAGGACGCATTCATCAACAGAGACACTCAAGCATAAAATAAAGCAATGTGTGTCAGCGCAACACACACATATAAGAAAATCACGAAGCACCATCAAACAGCACACTCACTCATAAATCTTCAACCTGGAAGCGCTCGAGCGTAAAAGATTCCTGCGCTGCTGTGTATCGAAAGAAACGAAATCATATGCCATAACCCATAAACATGTAAACAAACTCCCACACAAGCAGCATTATAAATAAACAAAGGATGCATGCTGTATGTAAGCGCTCCATGTTCACATGCAACAAAAGTGTGCTGGATATAGGCATGTAAACTCTGGACGCACGCCCACATCCAGAAATCTGTAAGTTTATTGGCAGGGAAAGATATTTGGTGATGGAAGTGGCAGGCAGAAAACAGAAGGAGACTGATACTGAAGGTTGGGGGGTGAACTTAATTCACACTACATGGATGGAGACGTATAGCTGTATCAGAGCTTTCTGTGTACAAGCAGAGAGGAAATGCGTAGCGCGGATCCCCATCGTACACAGCTGTACCGTCCACATCTCTGGTGGAATACTTAGCCAGGGGATCATGGGGCCGCCATTTGCATAACTCCATTAAGGCATCTTTCGCTCCCTCTCTCTCTCCTTCTCCATCCCTATCTCGCTCGCTCACACAGAGACACCTGTGAAGGCAAAGCTATAAAGACGTTGCCCCTGCGGAAAGCAGAATTACATTTTCTTTCACATTTGAGGAAGACGTAATCCGCTGTACAGCTGTGGAAATTGTGCAGTGATACAGAAAGAGAAGCGTAGACTTGGTGAAGAAATTAAAAAAACAAAAAAAAAAAAAACAACGCACATTATAATTCTCAAATTTCAATGCTATGGTTCTGACCCAACATGACGAGGTTGATGCAAGAGTCAAAGGTTTCTTTGATAGAAAGCAGGCAAACAGAGAAAACCAAGACTGGCCATCCACTGGATGACCCAGCTTCAAGAAACTACCTTGCTGAGGTGCCTTTGTGCAATAAGCTGAACCCCTACTATTCTTTGGCCGATCCTGAGACCATGTGTAAGAAAAACTTTCCCGTGTGAGCATCAAGAGGGAGGTTATTACACCATTCTTAGCAAGGTGGATTTCTTGAGAATTTTTAACAGATCAACCTTGGGGTAGTACTTAATTAGGTTTGCCACATTTATGGATATTGTCTTTTAGGAATGACTACAACACTTACAAGATATTTCCAGTCTTACAACTTGGGTCTTATTTTGATCCATTATTTCTACCAGCCATTGCACTCACCAAAGTAAGTCTGTGAAGTCCGATGGGCCAAAAATGAGTGGTCAGATGACTGGATGAAGTTTCAAGTGAGCCAAAAATATATATAAACTTCATTTGGAGTTGAAAGTGAAAGTGAACGCACCTGAAATGCCGGTGTTATAATCCCTCACTGCGCATGAAAACTATGTGTGCACAACTACGGCAAGTACAGTAGGTCCAAGTTGAACTAGGAAGTCAATGTCAGACAGTTTGGGTAACCATTTCCCTGTTTGCCTTCATGTTCTCTTCCAAAAAGTTCGACTAACATGACCAAGAATAGAGCCATTTAGACAAAAAAAAAAAAACCCATTCCAAATAGCGTATATTCCAATATTTTTACTGCATAAGATTGAACAACCTTGCAGATTTTACCCTGGGTGAGCTATAGTTAGTGTCTGCTCTGATGCTGTTAGCTTGATGATATTAACGCCTTCATGGGTCAACCTCTCTTTCTTCCTTTAAGACAATAAGATCAATCTGGCTTGGCTCGGCAGCTATAGATAGCCCAGCTGTGTGTGGTGCTAAGGAGAGCGATGACCCCGAGGTCGCCTCCTTCCTCTAGTGTCTTTATACCGCCAGCCCCCGCAGTGTCCCCCTCCCTCCTCCTCGTCCTCGTCCCAGCCACTTTCTCTTCCCCTTCGCCTTTCTTACTTCCCCTCTCTGTCTCTGTCTTTCTCTTCTTCAGTGGCGTGAATCATGAAAGCGAGTCCTGTGTAGTCGATGGGCCTTTTTCCTCTGTGGTTGCAGAGAGAGACGGAGAGAAAGAGGGAGAGATGAGGTATTGATTTGAGAGCCTCTGGGAGGAGAACAATAGGTCCCTTACTGAAGCCACTCTGAAGCACAAACACCTTCCCTGCAGCCTCTCAGTGCCAGAGAGAGACCAGAGAGGAAGAGAAAGGAGTTAAAAAACAGCTTCGCTTTCTGTTGCTCCATCTTCTTTCCACTTGCAGCTGATTGTTGATAGCCCGGAGGGGAGGAATGATGAAGTGGGGAGAGGAGGAGGAAGCCAGACCTTGGCACTCCCCCGTTCCCTGCAGACCCACTAGCTGCACGGGCCGGGACCCCGAACCCTCTGAACCTGCCCTGCGCAGAGCGGCTCTGGGCCAAACGCGCAAACGCACAGGGCCTAGAACTGTGACACCCCGGAGGTCGCTGGTTCAAATCCAATACTTGGACACCCGGAGGCATGCTGAACTTTCTCGGCATGTAAACCCAACCCACCCCGACTCACCCCGCCCCCCCTCTCACCACCACCCACCCACAAACATCTTGTTCATGAATTTGGTCCATAGGGTCGTCCGGTTAGCTCGATGTGCTGGATAAAAGCTTTCAGCTTTGACTGATTCATGGCCTCCGCGGAGAAAATGGACTTGGCACATGATGTCATCGCAAAAAACGCATGTGAGGTTATCCGCGGTGAGGTCGATGACATCATCACCGGGAGACAGCAAAAGCACCTCCTCTGTCTCCTTGGTTTATGAGCTTGTTGTCCAGAGAAATCGCAGCTGAGAGAAACATACAACATAATTACTTGCTGTCATAGTCCACTATAAGGAAAGCTGGTGTGAAATACAGCGCTAGCACTCGAGGGGGCGTTCTTTACTGTGATTATTGGTATGACAGCAATAAATCCATTGTCTATAATCACTGTAAAGAATGTACTTAAGATTATTACAAAGTTCTCCTTGCAATAAAATAAGGAGGAACACAAGATTTCTAACTAATTTAGTGGTTGAAATAATAAATAAATCGTTACTTTCTATGTTTTCTGTGCACAGTTTGTTTGCCGTTGTGCACTATAACACAACTTCCCTGAGTCTAACCACCATTAACAGTGGTGCACATTTCAGAGAAGTGATGTGTTAAGCAGAATATTTCATGTACCATGAAATAAACAAACTGATACAAGTCTCAAGAGACCTCGGCTCGTCTATCAACTCTGCCAGGTTGGAAACACAGGCAGGTCAGAACGGCCGACTTTACCTCTTCTCCTACACAAACGCAGGCCGGCCGAGGCAACGCGCAGGTTGCCGGGGCTTGTATACGCTGTTTATCTCATTATGCAAAGCGGCTGAGGGATGCAAGAGGTCGTGGAATAGCATAATCTGTGGAGTTCATTTAGAGTCTCTTATATGTCTAAACATTGTTTGTATTGATTTATGTTTAGAGGGATCCTGATGCTTTGAAGGATTAGGATGAAACCCAGGTCAGCTGAGGCTTTGTCGATTTCAAACTTTATATTATATTGTTTACATTTCTCTGTATAGAAAAGTTACATTCTGCTTGGTATTTGTGTTGCCTGCATCCTAGACCATTCGCTGCACTCAGTAAGCAGAATGTTAGCTTGACTGATGAGGAGATATGCAAATTCCAAAATGTTTGTCACACGCTGCGATATTAAATGCAAGTTCAGGCTGTTAATGGAGGACAGGAAGATGCAATGAATCCAAACTTTGTCCAAGAAAGTTGTTTCTTCTTAGTTTCTGACTGTTTTGTCTGTTGCGTCAGGTGATGGATGACCAGCGGCGATTCATATCACAAAACCTCCTATATAGTTTGCCCATAATGCACTGCACTTCTCAACAGGAAATGAGAAAGGCTCCCCTCCGATGGCACGCGGCGGCGGAAAAAACAATTTCCAACTTTTCAATTTTGTCACAGTGTCACTCCCTTTACTTCACTGGTCACTCCTGCAGGCGACTCATGTGGGGACTCGTAATGAATGTGTTTCATAAACAGACATCAAGAGCGGCCGTTGCCGCCGCCAACTGAAGTTGCTTCGCTGTGTGTTGCCCCCTTCTTTAAACAGTCCTTGTGCTTTATCATTGTGAGTTAGCGGCAACAACCAGCACCTCGCTAATTTCCTCTGTCTCCCATTCGCCGATGAGGGCCATTAATTTGGTGTAAAGCTGTTCCTCTTTCTTTTTTTATTGGGTGTCATTGCTGTCATAGCACGCCGTATCTCAGCTGGATCTCTCCTCTGCCACTCCACCAGCTCCCTGGGTCTCCCTGCTGGCGGAGCTTCAGGGAGAGGCCATATTGAAACCCCTCATCCTTTTCTTCTTCCATCCTCTGTCTTACCCCCCATCTCTCTCTCTCTCTCTCTCTCTCTCTCTCTCTCTCTCTCTCTCATCTGTTTCCCTCCTCCTCCCCCTCCCCGTAGGTTGCCTAAGCACGTGCAGTATTTAATAATGTTCAGTCCCTTTTCTCACTAACAACCACATGAGCAGGCACCTAACGGTCTTAAAGGGGCCCAGGGGGTCATTTCCCACTCTCTCTTTCAGTTCACTTAGAAAAATCAAGGCAGAGAAATTAATATAACACCCCCTCCTCCTCTTCTCATTGTCTTCTATCTTTCTTTTCTCCCTCCAGGGTTCGTACAGCTTTTTAAGAGTAAAATTCAAGCAATTTGTGACTAAATAGTTACTATAAATGCCAGGAGACAACAAACAAATATGAAGACAGGATTGTTTCATTTCAAATATTAAAAGATCTTTGGTTTACATGAGTGATTGTGTAGATGAAACACCAGATTCTGTTGAAAAATCAAACATGTTTCGAGGAGTATATTCGAATTCAAGCATATCCCTAACCTTGAATACATAATGGTTAAAATTAAGCATTTTCAATTAAGCAACTTTCAAGACTTTGTACGAACCCTGTCCCTCCCTCTTTTTCTGTCACCTAGAGTTCTCTCAGGCCTTTTCTTTCTCTTCATTTCTACCTCTTCCTCCATGCTTGTGGTTGCATCACAGCATCAAGGCACCAGGAGAATTTTAAATGCTCAGGATAAATTGTTCGTCTTAGGTAGGGGGAGTCAAAAGGCAGCAGGAGACGAGGAGAAAAGGGTGTGTGCAGGAGGGGTGGAGAGGTGGAGGGGGCAGCAGTGAAGAGGCTTGAGAAAACTGAAAGCTTGCCAGGGATGCAGGGACGCAAATAGCAAGAAGAAAAAAGTGGCGTGGAAACTCGTCTTCGTGCGTCCTCCATCATATGCAAGGCCCTAAGCGGGTGGGGCCTTGATGGAGAGGTGTGCGCGGGGAGGAGGGAGGGTGGAGGGGGCGATTGTAAGGCAGAGATGGGTGGGTTATTAATTTCCACTATGCAGTATCATGCAGCTGGTGGCTCCAAAGCGAGGTTTGGCGGTAATGAAAATGGCCTGAGTCGAAGATTAATGGCTCATAAAGACAGAGCGTTTAGATGGGACGGCCGCCTCAATCTGGACGGCGGTGACTAATCGCAACGGACACATGCACGGGCTCACTCACGCACACATAAACATGCATCTACACACACACAGCTTCTCTGTTACCTCACCCACCATCTCTCTGAGCTGGGCTTCCCATCCCCTCTCTCCCCTCCTTTTACCCATCCACCCCCACTGCTTCATTTCCCCGTCGCTCCCCTCCTCTTCTGATGTTGGTGTGAATTGTTGCAGGGTCAGAGTTCAAGGCGTGCAGAGAATTATCTTGATTTATGCCCCCTGAGCTGGGTGCTGGTCGTGGTGTACAGCGTAGCGGGCGGTCTGTAGACCATTGGGCTGGTGAGATGTAGGGGTGAGGTCATCCCTAGCCCCCTATTTTTTACCCCCCCCCTTAATGGCAGCGACAGTGACAGGGGCCACCGCATCATCAAGCCGGACAAATGGGCTTGCCGGGCGCCAGCAATTTTTCCTTCTTTGCAGCTGAAGGTGCATCATATATCTCTAAAACCACCCAATAAGGTAGTGAGAAACATGTTTTTAAAAGAAATTGATTTGGATGCTTTACGATGCCTGTGTGTGTGTGTGTGTGTGTGTGTGTGTGTTCGTGCTGTAATGGGCTCGGGAGAATGATGCAGTTGTGGTTTTAACTGTGATGGTTTCAGCACCAGAAGCAATGGCAGCACAGGCCATAAAACAAGTGATTTTCACCAAGACAGAGAGTCAATCCTGTTATACTATTAGGTTGACATGTGTACACACTATATAAAGCAGACATGGGTCAAATGCTGTTTTGTTTCACACTGCTGAACCTGACATGGAGGATTTATCACATCAGTCGAGCTGTCAGTCACAGAAAAATGTGCTAGCTGAATTTGTAATCTGCTTACCGTGGTTGTCTAATTTTGACAATATACAGGGTAGCTAATTACACTCAATGGCCAGTTGCTGTTGTTAGACATGCGCTGGCTATGGCAGAAACCTGACTTTAACCTTTGAACTTGCAACTATAGGATGATCTTTTTAAACATAAGCCATTGCACTTAATTTGCAGCCCTTATTTTTAACATTAAATGGACAGTTGGGGATAAAACGTAGCAGCTTCTTCAGCAGTGATGACATAATGATGTCATTTGACCTGACCAGTGATTGTACGCCAGTATTTCCATTACCATTCATCAAAACCATGTCTTGGATCTGAGGTATTTGGAAGTTTAAGAGTATTTACTTCCAGGAACCATGCTACACAAAATTAAATACCAGACTGGAAATGCAGGTGTTTCTAATTTATCAATAAATAGCAAATGATTCCATTTAAGTGATTTGATTGGTCTGAGTCCAGTAAAGTTCCAAAGTTCTGTTGGCAAGCTACAGATCTTAACACAGTTTGTTGCTTAAGTTTGTAACTGTTAGGAAGTCGAAAAGTGAAAAGGTAGGATGTGACAGAAACGACTGAAAATGGAAAAATATCTATCAACAACTCTGTTGGTCTTGCTGATTTATAGTCTCTGCGGCGTTGTCAGACATTTGTGAGTAGCCCTTGAGAAGCAAACCTAAATGTGGGTCTTGGCCTAAGACTAGACTGCGGTCAGGGTCGGAAAGACTAGACCCAGTTTAATCCTCCAATCTAAACACACATGGCTGCTGGCGTACAGCTGCAGAGGAGCCTCGTCCAACACAACACAGTACACGTTTCCACAGTGTAACCTGACAGGTAGCGCATGGAAAAGAAACAAAACACTGCCAGGATTAAGGGGATACAGTCCCAAAATTCTGTTCAATCAAGCATAGAAATATAAAAATACACAACACTTGGATTTAGTTCCCACAGGGGCCACCAATGCTGCAAATGTATCCAGTAATGATCTTGTATGTTAGAGATGGGAACGATTCGCATGTTTAAGACTCGCAAGCATTCACGTCATTGGACAACTCAAGACAGGCGTTTGATTGCTTGATGCAGACTCGGTAATGTGAGGGTAGAAAGGCATTGACAATATACAAAACACGTTATCAATTAAATTTGAGTTTTATACCTTGAACATAGGACTTTGGCTGTTGCTTGCTATCTGCTAAGTAGGAAACAGGTGATTATGATACCTCTGATAGGACATGAATGCGACATTAGTGCAAGAGGATGGAAAATGAAGATTAACAATAATCAAATCGTTAAAGTTGCCTAAATCTCACACTAACTCTGTTATACTTAAAAAATGTAACCATGATCAAATCTTCCCACGTGGCAAACACGTGAAAACGGTGTGTCCAATTCATGCTGTTGTCACATAATCCTCTCATGGTGGAGGAATGTAATCTTCACATTATCCGCATCCACCACACATAATCTGCGTTTCCTAGTCCGTGCTCATTTCACAGCATTGCTGAGACTTTGCTGCGGCGGGTTCAACACCCATCATCCACCCTGTGTGTTTACAATGTGACACGCGTGCATCTGGATCCGCCTGTCCTCCCATGTAGCCTGTATGATTACCTGTCTGTGTTTGTGTACAGTGCGCTCCCGCCTGTTTGGCAAGTCACACTTCGCCGTCTCCATCCATCTAATCAGGCATTGACACCTGGGTGACTGTTTCCTGTCAGCGTAGAAAATGAGAGCGCCCGTGTCAGATTTATCATGCCTCCGCCATGTCGCCTATTTCTCCCATGAACCCTGGGCTCGCCGCCGTCATGACTACCCATGCACAGATGTGTTTGAGGTTGGGGTGGAGCTGTTATGGAGGTGTGTATATTCTTGTTAGCTCACTGACAGCGTTACATGAAAATCTATTTGTTTTTATGTTGTAAGGGGAGACCTTTTGGGGTAAAGGGGCGGTGGCAACCCTTGGAACCTAAACTCCATCCAAACCTCATCTTCTACACTCCTACCTAAAGGGCTTGGAGTGCATGGCGACGCCTTCGCTGTTTTCCTCCAGTTTCGACAGGAGCCTATTTGCTCCCGCTGTTGCCTTGCGCGCCTTAACTTTGAGCCTGTTTGACTAGGACACAGTGTTAAGAAAAAAGAAGGGAAGAGGAGAAGAGAGGCAAAATAACGCAGCAACACACCGAGAGAGGCTGACAACAGCTTCTCCTTCCAGGCGATGGTGAGGGAATCTGCTGCGCTGATGAGGAGGAAGAGAAGAAAGGGGAAGGGAGGAGGGGTTAGAAGAACAAGGGAGTCAGGGAAGAAGAGAAGGAGGGACATGAGGCACTGCTGATTCAGCACTGCAGTATAGATTTTCATCCCCCCCCTACACTCCCTTCGCAGGCTTCTTCTCCTCCCCACACTCTCAGAGTCAGAGCCAGTCCTGCCAAATGAAGTTCCCAGTTCGCAAATCTAATTTCTCCCCTTTTCCTGGGGAAAACCTATTGAGGGGCATTAGATTTTCCCTGCCACATAATATCAAGAAAGCAGTGCCTCTAAAGAAATCACCCTCTTGAAAATAAACGACAAATTGGGTTTGGGTCCTGTGGCGTTTATGCATGCGTGTCTGCCTTTTTGTGTGTGTGTGTGTGTGTGTGTGTGTGTGCGCGCGCTATACAGTGTGCGAACCCTGACCCAGCCAAACGAAGGCGAAAAACAATTCCCACACATTTGCACCTGGTGCGTCCTCTGAGTTGAGAACTTTTCATTCTCATCTGAGGAGGCTTGGGGGTTAAGGAGGACCGCGGGGAGAGATTTACAGAGTTAGAAAAGAAGCTGCAGCTTTGGCAGATCTGCAGGTTTACACACGATTTCACACACACAGAAGCACCTTATTCTCACAGAAATAAAGCTACAGGCCTGTAAACATACACACACACACACACACACACATATATATATATAGATACATACTTAAAGACGCCTACAAACACATGCAGCAAATGCAAACAGACATCCACACACATATAAACACTGACACACACACACCTCCCTGCAGACATGCAGGTTCTAAAGCCCTGATGGATAAGGCTTCCTCACTGATAACTGAGCGTCTGTAGTGTGCAGCCGGAGACTATGCTGTCTAATTACCCCAAGCGGGAGCAGCGGTGGGTAGGACTATTCATTTCCATGGTAAAATAGCCCTGATAACGCAGCTTTTTTTTGTGTGTTGTACAGTATCGCAGGGGCCAGTGATTGAATTACAGAGCATCCCCCGGTGACTAAGAGGCGGTAATTGCTGCGTAATTTAAGATTACATTATTAACCGGCTGACTTTATTAGAATGTAACTTCACCTCCGCAGTTAGTTCCATCCTTATCATAAAAAAAGGAGATGATTAAAGGAAAGAGGAAATTGCCGCAATTGTCCTTTTGTAACTGCGAGTACGCCGGGGCTTATTAGCAGCGCAGCGCAGGGGCCGAGCCACAGGAGGATTTCACTGTGGTGTTTTGACAAGATTCTGTAAGGAGGTAAAAGGTAATATGTTGCTGATCTGAAAGAGAAAACCCACCTGCATTGTGGTCTGATCTATTTTCTGCTGTTGCAGGAGTAGAAGATATCTCTGCGTGTGATTGTTTAATGTGGCTGTGGGAAGAAGCTCTTGCTCTTGTTGATGCCTTGGATATACACTTTGTGACTGTGATGAATTTCTAATTGAAATATTGTAGTTTTCTCATATCTAGCAGTTGATTTTTAGAAACGCATGAGCACACGAAAAGGCCAACATACATGCACATAAGCTCTGACGCCATTTGCTGGATTTTTGTACATTTTCCACTTTGTGTGATCTCTCTTTCTCATTACCTGTGTGTCTTTTGTTTTCTTTAAAATGCTTTTATGCCAAAAAAAAAAACACAAAAAAACAAAACAAAACCTTGAAATGACTATACTTGACCTGCTAATATTATGTATTGGCTTGCAGAGTCATTTTGCACCCAGTCTCCTTTTCTCTTCTATCCTGCCGTATTGATTTGCTGTGGTGAAGATTTTGTTTGAAAAGTCTGCACGGACACAGCTGGCTGAAATTTGGCAAAACCGTGAGTTCTTGTCATGATCAGACAAAAAGGTGTTAACTATTATCACATTACTGTATAGTGTCATTTTATGAGGGATGGAATTGTGTTTACAGTATATATGCCTGTTCGGTTCACTGAGGAAAAAGATCAAGGAGCAGGGAGGCAAATTAAGATCAGGCACTAGCCATACATCCATTATACCCACTTATCAGGGGCAGGTCTGGAGCCTATCCCAGCTGACATTGGGCGAGAGGCTGGGTACAACCTAGACAGGTCGCCAGTCAATCACAGGGCTGACACATGGAGACAGACAACCAGTCACACTCACATCTGCATGTCTTTGGACTGTGGGAGGAAACCCATAATGTTCTTGCTGTGTGGCCGCAGTGTTAACCAATGTACCGGTGCCACCCAGGCGCTAGTCATAACCTTGTCAATTCTGGCAATTTTTCTGCTCCACCAGCCAGTTTTGGTCACTTTGCAAACAGTATTTATAGGGTTCTTTTCATCCGCCTTCATCCAAAAACCTTAAATCTGTTACATTAACAACTCAATTTTTGGACACCACCAACCACTAAGATTATATCCACACTAAGGTGCCTGGATTTGCGTCTTTTTCTCTCCTAGTTTTAACCTTCAGTTCAAACTTAGTCAACATTTTCCACACCAAAAAAATTGAGCTTGTTGACAACTTTGTCGCCTCTAAACCCGAGATGACTTTGCCATCATATAAACTAAATTCACGACATCTCAGTGCAGCAGCAGAGGAGTTTCTGTTTTCTTCAAGCGTTTGACACAAGAAACTGAAAAATATGTAAATGAGAAACACTCAACTGTGGGTTTAGCTGTATTAAAACACAGTATAGACGATGGCGGAGGGCAGGAGAGGACACAATGGAGGTTTAACCAGCTGAGACTCATAGTAACAGGGCTGTCTGTCCTACTCCTTAACATATGACGGCTGTGATGCACAATTTTGTTGTTTGCCGATGGACATAGGATGATGAAGAAGAGGTTTAATCATCTTCCTATTGTTAGGGGTTTCAGAAAATGACCTCAAAACACTACTGTGAGCATTATTTTACAGCATTTTCAAGTTCAGCCAGTTTAGTGTGGATATTGCAAAAGGTCGTGAATCAAATGAAAGTGAGTGTGTCTGATATTCACACATACACACGGTTTTCTACTCTGCTTTTGTTTGCAAATGCTGCCTTTGAGGAGGGAAAAAGGATCTGAAATCCTGACCTCACAGAAACAAATCCACACTTGAAAATACATTAAAACACTCCCAAATGTACAAATAACATCCACATTTGCGCTTAAGCACTCACGCACACACACACACACACACCAAACAGTCCAACTAAACAGCAGCACTGTGTCAAAGTTGACCTGAAAACTGAAACAAGATTAACCCCGATCCCAGGATCCGCACACAAATCCTCTCAAAGTGCAAAAAAACATAAGCCAGGCCACGGATAATGATTACACATCCCTTCATTAGCATCATATCAGTGTTATGGATTATAGCCAACAATAGCAGCCATTGTGGAAGCTGCTATCAAGCATCTACCACACGAGGGGCTGAAGACAATCCTCACTCGCAGGACAGTAGCTCCCAGTCACCGAGCAACAAAATAGTAGAAAGTCTCCCTTCAACACCATGATGACACTTAGAGTTGTGTAATTCTGTATTTTATTATCTATTTGTGGCAAAGTTGTCAGACAGCATGATGAAACCACCCTTATGATATAAAGCATGTTAATTAAAATAAGTGGAAAATGGTTCTTTATTCATTTAATGTTCATTTATATCGAAGGCACATTCTTAGTAGTCCAAACATCGACAGCATTAAACAAGTTGCTTTGGGTCTGTCTGTTTTTTGTTTAAATGTTATAAGCTTGTAAAAAAAAAAAAAAGATGTAATTGGGATAGAAACGCTGAGCTGTTCAGATTCACTCACACACAACAGGTGGTGGGCTTGAAACTAGCACTATAGTTTCACTTGTTAATTTACCTTTGCAAGCTGTTTGCCTTCAGTAATTACTGGCCTATAGGCTGCAGACATTCACCTGTTCACCATAAATGAGGGGGAGAGAAATGGAAGAAAAGGCAGAGAGGGAAGAAAAGCAGCTGAAGAGGATGGTCCAGAGTAGAGTGAGAGAAGGAGAATGGATGGGGGAGGAAGAGAGAGAGAGGTGGGAGAAGCTGCGTCAACTGATCTTTTACAATTTCACCTTGTGCAGTGGTGGAAGAAATATTCAGATCCTTTACTTAAGTAAAAGTACTAATACCACACTGTGAAAATACTCCACTACAAGTCCTGCATTCAAAATCTTACTGAAGTTAAAGTATGTATTGGTAAGTATTACCAGTAAAATGTACTTAAAGTATCAGAAGTAAAAGTACTCATTGTGCAGTAAAATGGTCCCTTTCCTATCATATCTGATGTTTCTGGATTAATATTACTGCTGCATTAATGTGTATGTTGCATTTTACTGCTGTAGATGTTTAAGGTTGAGTTAATTTGAACAACTTTAGATGCTGTTGGGTAGTTTAATCTACAGCAATGCATCATATTCTATTGCGTCGTTGTCCTGTGAGAACCACATATCTCTAAAAAGTCCGGAAAACAGCTGTTTTCAGCTGTGTGACGATGCATTTTCCAGCTAGTCCAAGATTTTTTTAAAATATTTTATTTAGCTTAAGAACTAGGAGAATTTTCTCAACCTATAAAGGAACACTTCATCCTTCGGTTTATCAGAAACATTCAAATTCAAAATCACCAAATTTGGAGATAATAACTAGTAACTATAGCTGTCAGACAAATGTAGTGGAGTAAAAAGTCTAAATATTTGCCTCTGAGAGTAGGAAAGTAGCATAAAATGCAAATATTCAAGTCATACTCAAGTACCTTGAATTTATACTTAAATCCAGTACTTGAGTAAATGTACTTACAGTTAGTTAGTTACATTCCACCACTGACCTTGTGACAGCCGGAAGAATCACTACACCTGGAAGTCCAGAGGTGAACCGGGAAAGAATAAAGGATGTTTAGGTCCATCCAAAGAACGGGAAGATGATGCAAGCAGCAAAACCTAAACTCAAGAAGTATTGAGGTTCAACGCTGAATCCTACTTATTCCTACTGAATATGGTTCTTACCAGTTATCCTGGTGTGACTTTTGGCAGATTTGTAGCAAATTAACACAAATCATAAACTTTCCTCTGATGTTGATGAGGATGAAATCATCTCTGTCCCGTAACGCCAACACAGCAATTATAACACTCAGGCTTTTTCTGCAGCACTTAAACTAATCGTGAGCTGTGTGTGTGAGGAAAGGTTTCTCTAAAAAAAAAAAAAGAAAAGACAAACTGAGAATACTCTTTACAGTATCTGCTATTAGACGACTAAAGCTACTGATCTGTTGGTGTGTGTGTGTGTGTGTGTGTGGCAAAGTGTGTGTATCAGTGTGTGCTTTGTGCGTGTAGGCGGTGGTATGTTTTGGTTCTGCTCTGTTAGCTGGGTTTGTCGCCGTCATATGGATATGTGTGTGCGTGCACCTTCCTCTCTCTCTCTTTCCCTCTTGTCTTCACATACACACACACTGTGTGTGTGTTTGTGTGTGTGTGTGTGTGTGTGTGGACAGTAACACCAGGCACTAGGTTCTTCTTCCTCTAAGAGCTCAAACAGGAGACAAGGTTCGCTCTTCTGCCTCCAAACACAGGAGGAGATGTGGAAGTCCAGTCCATGTAGTCACCTGGTTCCTGTCAAATCCATCCTGCTGCATAGTTTGAAAATGTGTTATTTCCTTCATGGTTAAGTTAAATTGTGGTTTATTTTTAATCTTAAAATGAAAGATGCATATCCACCTTTCTCACCTGTGTGTCCATGTTTGTCTGTTTGTGTGAATGCAGGCCCTATAATGCGTAAATGCTGCATGTGTGAGGGCCCGTGGCTTTGTAAACATTACCTCATCGCTGTCATGCTGCAGGGGCCCGGGACCCCCGTCGGCTCCGAGGTCTGTGGGAACTGAAGCCCACTCTGCTGGCTGGAACAAAGGGCAGCCCTCCCCTGCCCCTCACCCCCTGCCCCAGCCCACCTCGCAACAAAAGGGGCCACGGGGCCTTAATTCCCAGGCAACGATATAAATGGTGGCCCCCGACTCCTGAGGACAAGGCAGGAACGAATGGGCCTGAACGCCGAATGGGAGAGGGGAGAAAAAAATGGCAAAAGAAGTCATAAAAGAGGTGCCCCCTCCTCCTCCTCATCCAAGAGGTCCTTTTGTTGATGGGGGGAGAGGGGACGGGGGGTGGGGGGTGAGGGGACCAGGGTGAGAAGAGACAAAGGACAGGTCGGAGAGAGTGGCAGGGGTCAAAACTGCCAGCCATCCCCTTAAACACATTCACCAAAACTCCCTATCAAACGCAGACATCCCATCACACACACACACACACACACACACACACTACCATTTCAACCACTGGCCTGTGGAGAGGGACAACTCTTTGGACATGAACGGACACAGAGGAGATAGTTTCTCGCAAAATAATCCACACACAGAGATACTGAACAGCACACATCTTACATATACTTCATGAATAAATGTTGACATTCAGCGACATGATGAACAAGTGAGGAGCAAAATCTACCCTGTTCAAAGTTGGCAATGTTTTTGAGACCGCCATGATGAACTTTGTGGATTTACAAACCTGCACACGCTCAATCTTCTCTCTAATATCCTGACAGCATGGCGATGGTACACTGCAATATAAAACTTATTGATAATAAAGAGTAATTTAAACCTCTTTGTCTCGAAACAGCTGAAAAAGAGAGACATGACAGACTACACGTTGGTCCCCGACCAATCCTAGCTTGCCGTCTTTCACAGCCTGCGTGAAAGATGCTAGAGGTCGACTTCTGGGAACAAGAATGTAAACAAACAATGGCGTCCGAAGGGGTGTGTATGATACTGGCTGTGTTGTGTTCGGAAAAGCCTAAAAAAAAGAAACTTGACCTTTCCTCTGTTTCACGGTTCCACCTCGCAGCACCAACAGCATCATTCCTCTATTGCTTCGCCATTTTTACAGTTGAAGAGCGTTCTGTGCTCCTATTGGTCAACGTTGTGGAATCAGTCATACTAGGCGAGAGAAGTCAAACAAATTCAGACACACTAGTCTTTTTGTAGGGATGTTGTGAGGCGTCCTAGATGTGACGTTGGTTGTCACCCACTATCAATCGTCACACCCAACGTCCATTTTTGTTCTCGACGCCCTACGTCTGTCGAGTGGGGCTACTCCTAACCCAGGAAATGAGTGGCTGGGGAAGAAGGAAGTCAGATGTTAATCCCTCCAACTGAATTATCTTGTAATCAGTACACCTCACCCTAGATCAGCTGTGTTGTTCGTGCAGAGCCATGACAAAAAAGGTCTTGTAATGTGACTGTTTGTCTGTGGCAGTTCTCATTGATCATGCTCACAACCAAGCTCTTTTTCTGTTTATTACAAATAAATCTAATTTGGTCGGGTGCTAGCGATGTAAAATCTGTCGGAATCTTCTTGGAGATGACTGGAGTTATTTACAGGAAAAGGTTTTTTTCTTTAATGAAATCAATACTTTGAGGCCACAAACACTATGGTATGTTAGGAGGAGTGTATTTCTTTTGCAATGCAGTTGAGGCGGGGTGTCCACTGGGTTGGTGAAGTGGCTGGGGAGAGTGCAGGATAATTGGGGCTATGTTGTATCTAGTGTCTGTGGCACTTCAGTGCTGGGGGTCAGGGACCTGAAAACACTGACTCAACAGTTACCAATCATTTCAAACCCCCGGCCGAAGAAAAGCGTCGTGGGCCAGCTTTTCTCTCAGGGCCACGGCCTGTGGAGGTTCAAAGGGACAGTGAGGCCTGTGTGTGTGTGTGTGTGTGTGTGTGTGTGTGTGCACTCTTTTGAAGGGAAAGAAGAGCTCAGAGGCTAGAAGCTTGAACAATTAGAGCAATTTTACTCCACTCTCCCTCCCTCCCTCTATCTCTTTTTCTCTTTCTCACACACACACACACTCAATCTTTACCAAACAAAGATTCATGCTCCATAGTCTCCCTCCCCTTCTTTCATTCAATATATTTAACTTCTGAGCAGTTGATGACATTCAACATTTTCCGCGACTCAGTCTCTGTTTCCAAATTAAAGACAACGTGATAATGCGCTCTTGAGAATTGTGCGAAATTGAAATTTAATGTTTTGGTTCATCTTTAAGCGAAACATTTTATCACCACAAACAGCAATAAAGAGAATTTCTAAGCCATTTGCCCCATGCTCGGTTTGTGAGGCATTTTATTTTTGCTCCTAGGCAGGGGTTTACCGAAGACCTATCCCCCACCCGCCCCCCACCGCAACTTTTCCCTCCTCTTCCTCTGCATAACATTGTGGCCACAGATTGTGTGGAATGCAATTAGAGCGCCTAAATTAAGTAGTAATGGAGAACCAGGTCTCCCTACCAGTGTTGCCCTGGCAACGAGTGCTCACAACACCGCCTCTAGTAGTTTTGCTACTTTATCTGCAAAATGCACAATTGAGCTTTAAACCAGCTCTCTGTCTGCAGGAGCCAGGCAGGCAAGGCGGAGGGCTGCAAGGAGGGGAGGATAAAGGATGGGAGGGGAGAGCAGGAGAAAGGGGGAGGTGATGATTGGGAATGGGGGGGTGGAGGGGGTGAACAGCTGCGTGCTAGGAGGTTTCTCTGGGTCTTGTGATATTGCTGGCCGTCAGATATTTATTCCACAAACTGTCTAATGCGGCGTGATGCGCTCCCGTGTGCGGATGAGGGCCAGATTTCAAAGACCCCCTCAAAGGATGACGTGTGTTCGGCGAGCTTTGATTGTGCGCTCCCCCTCCAGTCGTAGCGCTACGTGACAGAGAGGAGAGAGGCTTCGCTTTGTAAACAGCCTGTAGTCGCGCGGGGGCCTTGTTGACTAATGTGACAAAAGCTCTGCGAATTAAAGACACGCAGTGGATTTTCATCATGGGCTGCAGGTTTTAGGAAACGGGATTAAATTTGAATGGAGCAAAAAGGTGCAATCACACCTGCAGACTTTGGTCTGAGCCGCAGAGGAAAAGTTTACTTTGCTGATATTTGGCTTGTCTGGGTTCACACTTCTCAATTTACAGTGAACCAGGACTTGTAAAAAGTCATATGAACTCATGACACCTGCCAGGTGAGAGATTTTGGCAGCAAGAAACTTGAATAACTTATTCTCTGCCATAATTTAGCCTCTTTGGTGTTCATACCAGTTAAAGAAACAAATGGCTGCATCCAGCATGAGCGACTGGTACTTCCATCTCTCCCATTTAAAATAAACTGCATTTTTGCATAGTTCCCTGCAACTTGAACTTGAACTCTGCCACCTGAGATCTGCTTATTTTAACCTGCACAGTTCAGATTAAAGGTAAATCTGAGAAAACCAGCTAAAAAATCATTAAATGCAGAGTGACAAGAGGTTTACTCACTCTACTTATTGGACGAGAAATTCTGATTCATCTTCCAGATAATCTGAGCAGCTGCGTTGCCTCTGCTGGCACATGCTACTCTCTTGAGCTAGCTGTTAGCTTCAGCTACTTTTTTTAAATGCAGGTTAAAAAAAAAAAAATGCGGGGAGACCTCTGTGATACATGCAGCAGCCTTTGTCAGAAGAAAACTATCAAGGTACATGAAGGCTATTAACTTCCTGGACCCACAAAGTATTTTAGGCAAAGAAGACATCAAGATATAAGGTCAAGCCGATTACTCACCACCAACCAGGCAGTTTTCTCCTTTTTTCTGCTGCAAAAAACTTTGCACAGCACTTGTGAAAAATTCATGTGCATATAAAGAACTCTTTTTGTATTACAGAATGTGAAAGGCTGTGAACGTTTCATGCTTCCAGGGAATCTTTCCCAACCTCTCTGATTCACGTAGAGCAGTCTGATTCCTAGCATGTGCAGGATTCATGCTTTGCTAAGTTAAAGAAGTAAAAATTCACAGTGGACTGTTCAGCAGGTCAGCCATTAAGGTTTGTTGGAAGTGTCGTAATGCCACTGAACAAGACAATCATGTATATGTATGCAAAAAGATGGACGTTGCTTTTGACAAAAGCGTCTTAAAAAAGCGACATAAATCTGCTGTTCATGTCTGAAAAGAAGATGCGTCTACTCACGCATTTCCAGATCATTTTAGTAAAGATTTCTCCCAACAGGAAAATGGCAAATCTCTTCTTCTTTGTCTTATTTCAGTCGGCAAACAACAAAACAGTGCATCACAGCTGTCAAGGAGTGGGAAAGACACAGCCTTTACCAAAAGCTCAATTTTGGATATGAAACACCTGGATTACTTTAGACAACAGGGCTTGACATAGAGAAAAATGTACGTTTTTAGATTTAGCTGGCTTAGTATGGATGTGATCCCCTATTGTCACAAGTAACGACGTTAGTTCACACACAGACTTAATGGAGAGAATATGACCTTGGATCTGCCGTGCATGCAAACAGGTAACAGGTGTTGTGTTCTGTATTATTTAGCTGGCAGTCAGCTTTGAACCAAGCATTCGTGCCGCAAGTCAGGCTTTGCTGCAAATCAGACTTAAGTGAAGATAACTGGGCCACCTTGTTGTCCTCGGGGGCCCCGGTCCTGCAGATGTCCACGTGATGTAATTTCATATATGCACGCACATGCACAAGTTTACACGCGAGTCAAACGTATGCGCACAAAGTGTTTGTTTTTTTTCTTTTAAATTTTTCCACGCAACAGCTGTGTGCATTTAAAAATGACCAGGTGCCACAGGTTTTTTAATTTGACTCGACACACACACCATCAAACACACACGCGCACGGGAGCGGAGTGAGCAGGACACACACGTGCTGTGCAAAAACCTCTGACTGTAGCCGTGCCAAGAGGATGTCCCAAACAGAGACAGAACAAGTGTATGGCCCACACATGTTGCGGGAGATTAGGACTCTTTCTGCAAGACGGCCTCTCCACAGAAGACAAAATACATCTGAATCGACTCCATGTGTTTCCACTTGCCTGGAAACAATTTTTCTTTGGTGGTAATTTGTACTGTAAAAAGGGGGCTTTGCTAAACTACTGTCCCTGTTGAAAAATGACTGACCTCGCTCAGTGAGAGCAGCCAGGTGTGTTTTAGTGGAGCATGAATGTTGTAAGGTAATGTGTCAGGTTTTGAATGACTGGCCTGTTGGTTGATGTGCCCGTTAAGTTTCATTATCGGCAGTAAAATGATCTCTTTGTACTCCATGCTTAAAAGTTGAGCGACAGTAGACAATAAGCGAAATCAAATTATTTAGAAAGTGGAAGTTTTTTAAAGGAGATTAGTTAAATTTGGCCAAAAATTGTAACTGTTGAGATGTATTACAAAGGACTACTTTTCCTATTTCCTTACGTATGCTGTAACACAGTCTAATATGGGTTCATATGGGTAATTTGTGCTTATAAGTTAACAGGTAAGTTGACCGACGGGACAAACTCATTGGTGTTTTGCACTAAGAAATTATCACACCTTACATGAGCGCTGCAGAGGTGTGAACGAACAGACTGCTGTCCACAGTACGGGTGGTAAGGCTCGAGGTGGTATTAAAGGCAACGTGAGATGTCTAACACTTAGCATCACCAATGTTGTGACATCTCTGTGATGTTTTTGACGTATAAATATACACCGTTCACTATTTCGGTGCCTGCTCATCTGGCTAGGTGAGAAAGTAAGGTAGAAAACAAGACCAGAGGAAGGAAGGAGGATAAAGTGGTGAAGAAAGGGAAGGAAAGAAGTAGAGAAGGGAAGAGACGCATGCTGTTTTGGTGTTCGAGGCTCGCCAGGATGGGAGCCAGGAAAGCCGGCCAAGGTGTGTTGTTGTGGTCCACCGGCGCAGCGATCGTGGGGGTCTGCTGGAGAGAACATCACACCGCTTCATCGCCGTGGCA
This sequence comes from Macquaria australasica, assembly GCA_005408345.1. Classification (NCBI taxonomy): domain Eukaryota; kingdom Metazoa; phylum Chordata; class Actinopteri; order Centrarchiformes; family Percichthyidae; genus Macquaria; species Macquaria australasica. The sequence goes on along the minus strand of SEMN01000241.1, from coordinate 197,296 downwards.
GCAGCCAACCACAGGGGCCCATGCCAAGACGCTTGGCCAGCAATCCCACAATCCTTTGGTGCGTGTCACTGATGAAGGAAGAGGCCTCCAGTCCATAGCGAGAGCTTTTGGATCCGTATTAATTCAGGGCAGAGGGTGATTTGTTTTGATAAAACATCAAATAAATCAGAGGAATCATCACACATTTGTACTGAGCTCTGTTGAGATCACTTGATGCATCTTTCCTTTACTGCCTTTACCAACCGATGGTTGCTTTTTCTACCTTTCTGCATTGTTTAAAAGGTAAAGCTGCTATTGTTCTATAGTTCGCTTCCCTGTCTGTCGCAGATAGCCTCAACCCCATTTATTGCTACTGATGTAAATCACAAATATTAAGATCAGAAACACATGCATAATTCTGAAGAAGGTTAAATAATCTCGCAAACAGCTGGGCACCATAGTTTTTAGCAAACGTTTCTCCAACAGATGTAAATAAAGCATTTGTTCGGGACTATTTTCAGCTGCGGATTAGAGCAGATTCTGTGCTGTAGTGCAGCAATTCCCGCACATGTAAACCATGACACTCCTTGATAGGACTAATATCAGTATAAAGAAAAATAATACAGGCCTATTCTCAAATCAAAGACATCAAAGAATGGTGATGTCGATGATTATTGCCTATTTCTTTCATTTTGATATGTAGTATGTTTACGACTTCTGGGCGTTCATGTCGTTGATTGTATGATTGCAGAGCCGGTGGTGTGAGGGTTAACAAATACCATACACTGACAAGATAGATCCATGAAATTTGGCTTTAATTACTTTAAACGACAGGCTTGGGCTGACGTGAGAAATCCATACTTGTTTACATTTTTAGGATCTACGTTACGTTAAGTCGGATATGTCAGTGTTTTCAGAAAAGTCCTAGTTCTGATTACAACTTGAATTTTGGCTTGAACAATTCAGACACTAATAATTATGACAACTCCCATATCACATGATGGCATTAGCTATATCAGGCTTCTAATTGCTAGGATAAATTCTTTTGTTGTTTGGTCTTTGTATATAGAGTATTGCCAGCCTTATCCATTAAAGAAACATGTGACAGCACAGGATATAAGACTTCCTTGCTCCTTTCTTTAAAAATAAAGAAAAAAAATATGCACTTGTTGACAGAAGAGACAAAATGCTGCAAGTGGAGAAGGCTCTGCAGTATCCACAGGTCAAAACCTCACTGGTTTAGTGAAAGAAAAAGGAACCATCCAAACCATCCATTTACTGGCTCGGGCGGAGAAGTCAGATGACTGGCAGGAGGAGAGTGTGTTCATAGCATAATGTAATCCATTATGAGTGCATTAACTAGGCCACCCTCACACCCTTTTACATAGCCGCTAGCCCACAATAGCTTTCCTCCTGCTGGCCTCTCTTCTCTTAATATAACAGATCAAAGCGAGAGGGACTTTTTGCACTCTGAAGTCGACAGAACTGTTCATTCAGTTATTTGCAGGGTTACTTAACATAAGAAAATAAGAAAATTTTGAAAAAAATGTAATGCTATTTGGAGACAAAAAAATGGAATCAGTTGTATCCTATACAAACAAATTTACAAACGAGAGTCAACATCTCGTTCTGAGCTCTCACCTCATATGGAGGAGGTGTGAGGAGGCATCAGGAGGTGCAGAGAGGCTAGAAAAACAGCAAGAAGGAGGTGTGTGCAAGATGGACAGAATGTGCCGCTTCTTCTGCCTTCCTGCCTCGAGCGTTTTTTTTGTCGTGGTGAGGAGTGTGAATCGCGCACGTTATGAACAAACACAGTCGGTTGCACGCTTAAAGGCAGCGGTCAGGGTGTGAAGCATGAATCACACGTGGATGCGCCAGAACATACATGCAGATCCACACACTGAGAATCACTCGGGTAAACACATTTCTGTGCATTAAGCAGAGAAAAACGGAAGAAACAGAGATTTTGGTTTTGAATTAGATTTTTTGGTTTTCCTTTGCTTAATGACAGGAAAAGCTAACTAAAAATACCATACCAAAATAAAACTCCACACCCACAAAATCACAGAAACAACAGCAACCAAAAGTGGGTCAAAAAGTTGGAAATTACATTTGAAAACATTCATGTTTGTCAATGGAAAAAAAGACCACAAACCCACCCAGAACTCTCCTTTTTCGATTTTTTCCAACACTGAGTCAAACTACTAACTTTCTGCTTGCACTCTTCGAAAACAAAAATCTACTGAGTGTTTTCATTTTTGTCGAGTTCTGGTGATGTACAGTATTTTTGACACTGCTGTTGGTACCAAACAGCCCGTAATTGACTTTTCAAAGATTGAGGGGGACTAAAGGCAAGAAAAGCGGAAAACGGAGCGAAATGAGAAAGGGAAGGGAAATTTAGTTTATGAAGTTTAGAAAATATAATTGCAGGCTGCTGAGGAAATCAGCAGAGAGGAAGTGCAGCAGACTGGAGTACTTGTACCTCACACACAGACACACACACACTACCTGGGGAGTGTGGATACAGTGCTCTCCTCTTTGGCCAGAGGCTGGTAAATAATGGATGTGTTGGTGGAAGCGCAGGCAGTTTGAAATGTAAATGTGACGGATGGAGAGTAGTGTGTGTGTGTGTGTGCACGGACGGATCGTGGGTTTCTGTGTGTGTGTGTGTGTGTGTGTGTGTGTGTGTGTGTGTGTGTGTGTGATGCTGTCACTTGTGGCTGGGACTGGTTATGTGTCTAGACTGGTGATGGGCCGTCCTCCCTGAAGGGTAAGAAGGAGAGGAAGTGCAGGAGAGAGGTGTGTGAGTACTCAAAGCAGCAAAGAGGAGTGGACGCAAGGGAGATGCATGGGGGGCGGATAGGAAAGAGAGGGATAGGAAAGAAAAGAAAGAGGAAGAGGATAATTAGCTCTGCTTTGACCCAAGAAACCTCCAAGTAGTCATGAGGTGGAACAAGAGATTAAAGTGTTGATAGGAATGACGTCAAGTAGAGTGGGCCAGGTACTTGGAAGTAATTGTATCGTACTGTATAATCAGATTTTTTTTGCCATCAAGTCTGAGTAGAGTGGACCAATATATGTATTGGAAATGTGTGGTAATAAGCTAGAAGCATCCCTCATCCCCCTCACATAAAAGGCTGCTTCATATTGTATAGCACAAGCCTGAGTCTTCATCCCTATAGCCCAGCTATGTTCCTAAAATCTGTTCCAATTTCTAAACTTTCTCTCTTTCATACAATTGTAGACTGTGACCAGTCTATAAAGCAGCACCGCAATGCAACGTCACATGACAAGGCGCTGCATTGGCCAATCAAATATGTCCAAGCAAGCACACATTCCAGGTAGATTACTTTGCAAAGACAAGCGTATGTCTATTGTTTACTCTGCAGTTGTTGAGGCTCGAAATGATTGTCACTGTGATTAACTTGCCAGAGTTGTTAAATCCTGTCTCACAGTATTATAAACTGTTTAGCAGTGTTTTGGTGTCTGATATGTCAAATTCATGGACATATTACTGAAACCGACCTCCCTGGAACATTTTTCATCATCTCACTGGTAGCTCAAATGTTATGGAGGACCGAAACTGCCAAAATCAACAATAAATGGATCAATTTATGTCACATTTTATCAATGAATTAATGTCTACATTTATTTTTTAAAATTTTTCGTACGCTTAATGGCATTTTAATTTATTTATTGAGTCATTTATTCATTTATTTTTGATTTTTGCAGTTTCTGTCCCCCATAACCTGTAGCAACATGCTCCTCTACCAACACATGCCCTTGCCCTTTTTTAATGCAGTGCCGTTTCACTCTAATCCACATAATTTTTAACTTTTTCCCACAGATAAAGCCTAAAAGAGAACTATCTGAATGATACACCAGCAAGTAATGACTCAAAGCTGTCTCACCACTTCTCGACATATCCAACCAATTGCTCAACTGGGTAAAGGCCTCCATAAACTGTGCAATTTTGGGATGTTTCATAATGAATCTTGAGAGAAAGGTGCTGAAATTTTTGGTCGGCAATCCCAAATGTTGGACCTAAATTCCACCAACATTTGATATAGAGCTTTGGTGACCAAATTCTCACAGTGTGACTGCTAATGACTTGCATCTACGAACCAGTCAGAATACAGCATGAAATGACACCGAATATAATGGCCAAAACAACACTGTAATCTCCATTTTTTTTAATAAAATGGTGCCGCCACTTTGGCCAAAGCTAGTTTTTTGTTTTTCTGCAATTTTAAAACATGACACCATGTAAACGACGTGTCCCTGCTTGCATTTTTTTTTTCTATTTAGTTTGCAGCTGACAAAGTTGAATTGGACATTGTACAGTCTGACAGAGATTGACATCAAGATTTTATTAGACCCCTCTTGCACAGTGTGGCATGCAATGACTGTCATCATGCCGTGTATGGGTGTCTTTACTTCCTGAACAACATTATGACAGACGAACATGAAAAAAGGATGTATTAAGACAGGAATATAGTTTTCACTGCAATCCTCTCAGTGTGAAGTTATGTCGCCTTTAGTTAATCAGTCGCACTGGAATCATGTGCAGCCTGTCTCACTGCGCATTCAGGTTTTCATTGCAATCAACTGCAACTGTGCCACATATTGCATCAAGAGAGTTACTAGTCCCTGATGAATCGTTTAGCTCCCAGTGCGAGTGCCTTGTGCAAAAACTACATCCCTGGTCTAATGCAGCGGTGGAGGTCAGCTCTAGCATATGGCTCAGGGTGTGTGAGTGTGGTGTGGAGTGTGAGATGCCAGCTGGCCCAAACATGACAGAGACAGAGGATGGAGGGAATGAAAGAGAGAGGAGGCAGGGATGAAGGCGAAAGACTAAAGAGATGGAGAAAGGGAAGAAGAAGGGAGGAAGGAAGTGAGAAAGGAAGAAGGGAAGGAAAAAAAGGAGGATGCATGGATGGATGGATGGAGGGACAGAAGGAGACAGAGATAGATGGAGAGAGGTGGGAAGGTGAAAAGCATGGAGGGAAACAAATGTGGAGAAACTGGCATCTGTTGCCCTCCCAACCCCCGCCATCACCACTGTCACCACCAGCTCCCATTGGTGCAGTATGTGCGTGTGTGTGTGTGTGTGTGTGTGTGTGTGTGAGAGAGAGAGAGAGAGAGAGAGAGGGAGAGAGAGTGTGTGTGTGTGTGTGTGTGTGGAGATAAGACAGAGGAAAGGGCCCAGATGGTCTGAGGGGAGAGTGACAAGTGGCTGTCAGGGGATTCAGACAGCCTGGCCCTCTGCTGCCCTGCTGGCACACACACACACACACACACACACACACACACACAGCCCTCCATCTCTTTGTAGGACCTCTACCTCCTGTGGGGCACCTGTTCACCCTGTGCTGCATCTGTTTGTGGAACGGTCGGCCATATCTTTGGTGTCCTGCAGAAACAAGGAGAGATATTTTTACACCAGTCACCTTTGAACATAATCAAGTGTTTTTCAGTGGAAAAGCTAATTTTGTTGCATTTTTGTATTTGGGCCATTATATAATAAAAAGCTAAGCTTGGAAAGAAAAGTCACATGGGCTCACAAGTATCTTGATTTTTTGTTTTTGGAACTGAAGCAACCATTTGGTGGCTGGGAGTCAAAACTAATCTGAATCTAGACCAGTTTATTTATCTGAGTATGACGGACTGTCTTTGCCATAATACCTCCTTTGCTGAAGTACACAAAGAACCAGCAGCATGTGAGCTTTGGTCCAGATTGTCATGGCCCGTTAGCTCATTTTCTGAAAGTCATCCAATAGAAACATCCATCCTCTGAACCAAAAGTTCCCAAAATGTTTCTTCCCACTTTTGGAAGCTGAACCCCAAAAAAATGTTCCTGCCACCCCACCAACGTGCAAGCTTTTTTGAAATAACATCATCTAGAACATGTTTCTTTTCACACGTTTCTCACAAGTTTCTGTTGTGCAAAATAAATGTCAAGAGTTTTTCTTTTGCTTTACATGTTGTTTTGCTTCCTGAATAAATCCTGAGCCTTAATAGCACCACAGCACTCGTTTGCAGTTTATCATTCCCAAATGAATCCTAGACCTTTATCACAGCAGACATTCTGACTTCTCATAGCAGGGAAAGCACAGGTGGAACTAGTAATATTAACGATGACTCCGGTCCAGCAATTATTGCAATGCAGTGCATCCATTAACGCTATTAGTTACATCTGTGTTTGACAAGTCAAAATACCTGCTGTGAAAAAGGTCTATTCAGTCTGAGCACACTCTGGGTCATCCCCCCTGTTTGCTTTTTATAACATCAGCTGATGTGCACTGCGTTCCTTACACCCACTGGTGCTCATAGAATGGAAAAATAAGGAATTTGTCATTGGAAGTATACATCCATGGGTGCTGGGTTCCCCTTACGCAGGTGTGTGGAATTAGACTACTTATTGGGTTTTTATTTTTAACCGCCATCTTGATTTCCTCTTCATGATTATAAAAAGTGTGTTGCAAGTTTTGTTGTGCCTAGTCAGCCTTTCTAGTGCAATGCATCAATGCAGTCTCTCCCTATATATGGACTGAAATAGTCCAGGATTTGGACTAGCATGATTTCCGTCACCTTTCACAGCATTTCGTCTCACATATGGCAACCTGCAGGTAAGGATGCATCACTTTACTTCCCCCATTGTCATATCAATTAGAAGAGCTCTTTACCTTGCAGTACCTGTGAAACCATATTTGTGCATTCTAGTAAAACTATATGCATCTACTATCTGAATTCTTGAATGTGTTGCCATAAAATTAAATCTTAAATCTTAAATTAAGTCCCATCCATGAGCAAAACTAGCATTAGATAGCCACAATAGTTTAAAGACTTGAGGGATACACTGTAGAATAAGGGCATATAAACATATGAATGGAATAGTCCTATAGGTAATCCATGTAAACACCTTAATCTGAATACTGTCTTGCTTTCTAATAGTTGAGATTCTTTGTCCCTCTCTGTCCCACTTTTCTAAATTTCTCTCTTTGACTCTCTCCAGTGTTTTAACACTACATGTGTGCTGACCGACTGGCCGTCGAGGCAGACAGAGGAATTGTTACAACCAGTCCGAGTGTGTATTATCTGTCATTTCTGAGCTATGGGACTCAGTTTAATGGATAAAGCCTGCGGAAAGCCCACACCGCCGGCCTCTTTATATCTTTATGGGTCATACACTCATCTTCCCAAACACCCTTAATACGCTTTATCTCTCACACTCCCTCCTTCTCCTCTTTCTCCCGCTGCATAGTGGAGACACACACACACACACACTCATCTTAACACACACACTCACTTGCCCTTGATTTGTGTGATCCGGTGACTCTTTTTTTCCCAGGGAATTTCCCTGCTCGTCCTTTCCGAAATGAGAGGAAATGAAAGATGGGACTTTGGGCTCCGAGGCCGCGACCCTCGTAGTCCCACAGCAAGGCTCCCTGGGATATGTAGGCGCCTCCGGACTCAGGGACACCAGGGGGTCTCCCTCGTCGGGAAGGATGGGCATGTGAGTGTGTGTGTGTGAAAGTAAAAGAGCAAAAAGAGAGAAATTGACAAGAGAAATTGGGTGTGAGAGGAGAGGAGGAAAGAAATGTGTGTGCGTGTGTGAGAGAGAGAGAGAGAGAGAGGGAAGCGAAAGAGTGTGCGAACGACAAAAAAGACAGAGCGGAGGGAGAGAAATTGTGTGTTAGTGAGAAAAAGAGCAAGAGTGTGTGTGAGGGACAGCTCGTCCTTCAGGCTCACCTCGGCCCCCCGGGGTCTTTCTTCTCGACGGCGGCAGCGGCGGCGTTTTACTGGCCCCGGCTGACGGCCATGAAATGGCAGGAAATTTACTGCTCTGGAGCTTATGGATGTGAAGGCAGAGTGAGGACATCTTCTCTCTTTCACTCTCTCCCCTCTTCCTTTCTTCTTTCCATTTCTCCCGCTCTCACTCCCTTCATCCTTCCTTCCCTTTCAGCTGCCCTTGGATTCCGTCCATCCTGGCTTCCTCCCTTCCATCCTTCCCACTGTACTTCCTTCCTTCCTTTCTTCCCATTCTATTCAATTTTCTTTTCCTTTCCTTATATTTCTCTTTCGCTTATTCCCTCTTTTTCACTTAAAGCAACTTTTGCATCCTTCCTTTGTTTCCTTCCATCCTTCTCTACCCTCTCTCTTCCTCATTCCTTGCCATTTTCCCTCCAGTTCTCCTGTCCTTTTCCATTCTCTCTTGCTCCTTTTTATTTGCTCTTATTTCCTTTCATTTCTTTTCCTTTCTCCATTCCTCCCTTTTCCATCCTACTTTATCTCCCTTTACCTGGTATCTTCTATCTTCTATCCCCGTTCTGTATTCCCATTTCTAATTTCCTTTTGATGATAACCTGTGTTACGTAACAAAGAAACACATTTTAAGACTTGATAGGCCATGAGTCTTTTATTGCTTATTATTTCAACTTTGTTTCTGGGAAATCAGGTTTTGTCCGTTAGTTTTGCATACTACAATACCCATGAGCCTCGGCTGCTGTTGCTAGGGAGAAGAAGCCAGTCATATTAGAGCGCTAGATACGCTTCATTGAAAACAAGACACCGTAATTGCTGAATTCATTCAAAAGAGGGGAATTTATTTAAACTGCATATTGCATTATTAGTTATCTCAATAGCTCAGTGATGGGATGTTCCTTTCCCAAATACACCTTGGGAGTCGTAGTTAACATCATGTACACAGTCTTGTACCTTTTGACATTTTATCAAATAACACTGCTGTTCATTGTTTGTACTGATAATTCAATCAGGAGAGTTTCATGCACATCCAAGCCTCCAAGAGCTCCAACTATGAGTAACTTAAAATCGTCCATGGAGAAAATGAACGGGACCTTTACATCTGTAACCAGGGGCTGCCGAAATAGTTCCTCCCACTTCGCAGAACTACACCTTTTGTTCGTCTCTTCACTATTTCCCTCCATCTTCTCTTCCTTTACTCCTCTCACCTTTAATAATTCTGTCCCTTCCTCCAGTCTTCCCTCACTCCTTTTTCTTTCCCTCCACTTTTGGCAAATATTGAGTCTTTTACTTACAGCCATACTGTCTATTCCCTTGAGGTTGAGGGTCCTGACAAGTCATTACATTTGAACTATTGAGTGGTGCATGCAAAAACACAGAATCACGGTGGAAAAAACATGACAAATACTGTCACAAAACTGTCATGAGATAAATGCATAATATAAAGGTGAACATTAGAAGTAAGAACTTCATCTCAAATAAGAAAAAGAAGGCTAGTCAATTCAAATGGAGCCATAAAACAGATACCAAATAACTTGAATACCCAGAAATCCTGTTTAACATCAGCAAATTATCATATTTGCCAGCATGGTATGGTAGGGTGTGTGTGTGTGTGTGTGTCTGCTGAGAGCCTTTCAGCATTGGGGAGTAGGAGGGGAATGTAAAAGGATTAGCAGTTCCAAATTAATACTTGGAGCATTGTTCATGCAGAAATGTATTCACACACAGACTAATGCCGCGTATACAATCACACAGAGAGACTCTACACATTCAGTCAAGCACATTTCTGCACAGTATGCATGCACTATATATATATATATATATATATATATATATATCTATATATATATTTAATTACAGAATTGTATGATATATTTATTTCAGCCTAAATGTGAGTGGGCTGTATTCCCTTACATTGGTGGGTGTTCTCTCCATTACAGCCCTGACTACAGCTGAGCAGACACACTAAACTACTACTTGCCAGGCTGCTTCTCATATATTGTGACATCTGGAAAGAGAGCAGCGTGTCACTTTTCTGAACGCTGCAGCAGGATTTCAGTAAAATGTCAGACTCCTACAGTGTTTGCTTCTACAAGTACAGTGTACTGTACGTGTCACATTTTAGGGGATGTAGCTCACACTCTGCCGGAGCCGCTTTGTGAAGAGCAAAAAGTCGCAAAAGCGTGGAGAGAATCTCAAACGCTGACACTCAGCTTAGTAAGAAAAGACTATAACATTTAATTTTTTTTTTTTTTTAACAACTTGGGTTATTTTAGTATTTTTGGCCATTATTCATATTTACATTACATTCTACTTAATAAGATCTGGGGAAGCTGCAACATTGTTAGAGGAGAGTCAAGGAACATGAGCAGGCATGATCGGACAGGTTTTACCAACATATTTGGAAACATTTTTACCCAATATGTGAGTTGTAAATGTCCATTGGATTTTACAGACTGACTTCAAGGTCCTACTGTACCTACCATTGCTCTATGCAGTAAACTTTAGACTTTAGACTAAACTAGACTTTAGACTTGAGTCAGACTTCAGGCACAAAGATAATGACTTGAGGCTCGACTTCAACTTGACTTACGTGAGATCTGACTCCTTAAAAACCTTCACGTCTTAAGTTTTGACCTGGTCAAAACAACAAATAAGAAAAACAATAAATAAATAAATGAATAAGACAGCATCAGGCAGACCTTGTAAGGCCAAACACGTTGATCATTTCATAAGCCTGTGCCAAGCCAGTGTGCGAGCCGTGCATTTGTTTATTTTGTGATTTGCTCTGTTTCGGCTCAGCACCTGCCCCCTTTTGTGGTCTGGATATATATATATATATTTTGTTTTTTTTACAAATAAGACTTTTAACACAACTTTGAGAGGAAAATGTCATTTTAACGGTCAGCATTCAAAGATCTGAAAGAGTTGCAGATGCATTTTGCATAATGAGACTTGAGACTTAATGTATCTTGAATGACATGAAAACAGCTCAGAGTTTGTTCACTTTTGGTTTTACCTCCGATTAAGCAGTATAGAGAATTTGGCTAAACTGGACGTCTGTTTACAACCTGTCTAATCGTCTGCTACAGAATAAACTTTGATTTCTGGCTCATCAGAGTTATAAGAACTCAGAGTCAAATGCCCCTGTAATTTTTCCAGCGTGAGAATAGCTGCTTAAAAAAACAGAAAACAGAGTAAGAAAGTGTATCCGTCTGTGTGTATGTCAGTGCAGTCTCCAGCATGTCAGCCGTGAAAGGCCTCTGCACGCCGTTTGAGCTCTCCTGAGTGAGAGAAGTGTGACAAACAGCTCAACAGGCTTTGGCACGCCAGCTGTCCAGAGGGGACACACACACACACACACACACACACACACATACACATACAGGCTGGAAAATTCACACACACAGGTCCACTCACATGTATATCCAGCCATATACATGATTGCACATGGACGAACGCGCACACAGCAGTCTCTCATAGCACACACACACACACACACACGTATAAACACACTCAACATGGCAGGAAACACACAGTAAAACACACACACTGCTTCCAAGCGTGGAGCGGTAATCTTTAGTAATGCCATCGGTTCTGGGGGCAGAGCATCTGAACGATGCCAACGGCCACACAACATCAGAGCCTCGGCGCCCTGCCTTCCCACAATCCCCCTCTCCACGGGCAGCCAATCCACTGTCGGACAGGAAAAATTGACTTTTCTGGCGGTGCTTCACCATTTGAGTTCTTAGGAGGGATGCTGCTGCTGCTGCTGCTGCTGCTGCTGGGGGTGGGGGAGGAAGAGTGACAGAAAAACCAGTTGGCTGAATGTCGCAATGGCCTGCTGCTTTCTGGTCGCCGTGGTGATTTTGATCAACAACCATTAATAATGCGTAAACCTGTTCATTAAGTCAGTGGCTGCTCATTTTCAGCGTATCTTTTCAAAATAGATAATAGGAATATGAATTAAGAAAATGTCACAAATATCACAAGCCAAGCAAGGATTTTGGAAAAAGCCTAACCAAAATCCTTTCCTCCCAGACTGTAAAAAACTCTCACTTATTGCCATCTTAATGATGAGGAGTACAATGTACGTACGAGCACCAACTTTCTTTACATATGAGGTTAAAGGGCAACAAATAGCACATTTTCCTGAATTTAGTACTAAGAAATTCCATTTAACCTGCTTATTATGACTCGTGTATGTAGTATTTGCATTCATGTCTTGTGTTTCAAACACAGAGGTCACATGGAGTTCATATATATGTGGTATATTGATCAAATTCAGGACATTGTCTTTCTAATGTTACTTTTGTGGTGTGATTTTTATAAATTATTGGCCGGTTGAAAGTCCTCTGAAATTGCAGCTACGCTATAATACAGTTCTTTTTTTGAAACACAGGTTAACAATAATGTAAAGGATCCATGTATACTTAGGAAATCCCATTTAATTGTTGCGTCTAAATCAAGTTAAACCTGCAATTTGTAACTTCTGACATGTTGTCTCCCTAAAATTACTGCAAAGATGGTGAAGAATCAAGTGTCCTGCTTGGAGTTTCGTTCTTTGAATGCTGCTATCAAGCAAAGAAAAACATCATCAACCAATAGCTAATCCAGCTAGCTAATCTAGCTACCCAATCATTTGCCACCATGCCACCATAAGCTACTGGTCATACCAGACTAAGTGAGGCTATAGCAGCAAGTGTATTGAATTGAGAAAGAGCGTATTTGATTGCTTATGATTTAAGCTTATTTGTATCAGGAGGAATGCATTATCTCTTCTTTAAAAAGTTACATAGTCTTGCTTTAAAGCTACAAAATGCAGCTTTATTGTCTATCAGTGAGCCTTTATTTTGGTGTCTTTTTTGAGCTTTGAGTCACTGCATATCTCTTTTCATGTTTTGATAATGTATGGAAACCAACAGCTGCCTGGGAGATATAAAATATTCCAAAATGGTGTATGCTATGATGTTTTTTTTTTTAGAAAATAGACATCAGTAATGTAAAATAAGCAGGTTAAAACCATCAGTACAGTTATTTCAAATGCAGCACAGAGGAGCCTTTTCGAAAGAGAGGTGAACTCAGTCATATTTTTGTTTATATTTAATTGCAGATTGGCCGCATCCGCCCGCTGCCTCGGGCCTCAGGCTGGACACCGATTCAAAGTTGACAGCTCATCAAGCTGAGTGACAAGCGCTGGGGCGGGAACTCGACCAACTGAGGGGGAGGAAGGAAGGTAGGCCCAGTAAAAACACCTCACTGGCTCCAGGCGAAAGGCTGCATATTGTAGCTTGAAATCGCCTTCACCTCCATCTGTTATGTCATGAATCTTGCTGAGCACTTGAAGAACTGTCATCTTTTAATTTAAGTTTTAAAGAATCGCAGTGAGGGTTGGTTAAGTTTTCATGTAAGGACCTTTTTTCAGAAAGAGAGGATTCCCCCATCTTTCTTCTCTCTGAGGTGCGTTGGGCTGGAAAACGCGAGACGTGGGTGGTCAGTTAGTGAAGCCATCAGTCGTGGGAGGTTGCAAGTTATTGTAGTAGTCAGGTGGGGGGGTGAGGCGTTCAGGCACCCACCGTCCACGCTGCTGCATCGCCCACGGGGTGAACCTCAGCTGTTCTTCCCTTCCCTTCCTCCTCTCCTTTATCCCTCCTGACCTTCCTCCTCCTTCCTCCACCTCCTGTTCGTTTCATCCCTCTCTCCTTTCAACGTTGGAGAGGAGCTGGTGGTGGTGATGGGGAGGAGGGGGTCTGTCAGGAAAGGAGTGAAATGTGTGTATATGTGTGTGTTTGTGTGTACAGCTGAGGGAGGGGTCGATATGATGAGGCTTCAGTGTTGTCGAGATGGATTAGCCGAATGACTTTGAGGGGTTTGTTCTCTTGTCTTTGAGCACACAGCCAACTCACTGTACACTCTTCCTCTTCCTCTCCCTCCCCGTCTTTCCCTCCAAATCTTCATGTCTCCCTCTCAATATTTGTCTCCATGCTTTTTCAGCTTTTTTTATAGGATACCTCATTAAGGCTCTGCTGCATAAGTCTCCCCATCCCAACACACACACACACACACCTGCCTCAAAACATCTATCCGACTACTTTGGGAGAGCAGAAATTGACTGATTTATTTATGCAAAAAAAGGGGATACAGTTTCATAAATTTATTTTTTGATTTGTTTTTCTGACTTGCTTGTCACTTTCCTGCCTATCTTCCTTTTCCCATTCTTACATTTTTCATACAAAAAAAATGTGATATTGCTGTATTTTTAAGTTAGTTAGGTTAGTATTTGGCCTGTTAGTTTTGTTGTTGTCAATGAGGCAATAAGAGATTAAGAATTAGCATTTTCTTCTGCTTTTTTTTTACTTGGTCTTGCTGTGATGTTTTGTGTTTATTAAAGGTACCATGTGTGGCATTTTCAAACATCAATATATCATTGTCTAATTAACTGTTATACCTTGAGATAATTATCCTGAATAGATGAGTGTGCAGTCAAGATGATTAGTAGCCTCTATCTCACACCAGCAGCTTCGTTAGTGCTAGTCTTTGTTTAATTTAAAACCACATTTCCCATAATTCCTGCTACTTGCTCTGACAGAGGATTTTGCTCTTTCTTTGGGGTTTACTGAGACTCCGTGAAGCATCCTTTAGGTTTATCCCCAAAGTAGAGAAGTGCAGTGAACTTTTCAGACTTTGGTTGACAAAAACATTCAACTAGAACACAAATCTGCTGGAACCCGAGAGTGAATCAAGTTTTGCATATTTAGACCACATTTACCCCTGATCCAGGCCTTTGCATTTACACCTGGTTTGAAGCATACTTATTATTTCAATTCTGCCTGGACTGCGATGCGATCTCTGGATTTGTCAACAAACATGGCATGTCCCAAATCAAGGGAAACAATGCTGCTGTATGGGCTCTGCTTATTCTTCCTGCCATCTGTGGCTTTTTGTGGGCCCTGCTTGAGGAGACTGTCCTCCCAAGAAGAACGACAGCATCAGTCATTTCAGCAAGTGCCCCAAAATGACTTATGTTTACGTTCAAGGTCGGGGTTAATGGATGGGTCAACAAAGCATTGGACGAAGGTCCCCTGACCTTAACCGAGCAGTGATTTTACCCAAACCACGATGTTTCCTTAAACCTTACCAAGTCGTTTTTGTACCTAAACCTAACCAAACCTTAACCATAGTTTTGTTACATCATAAAGGTGTCAGATCAGAAAACGCTTCATCGTCATTCAAGAGGGCATGGAGAAGTGATGTATTTTTGTTGTTTCATTTGGAGGAATTGTTGTGCTTGAGATAGAAGGAAGAGGAGGAGTTAGATGACCTTTAAACATGTGGAGTGGAATGTTGCCAAATGGTACAGATGTCATTTACACCTGGCTCAGATCCGATTGCAATGCGTACAGGATGAATTTTTTTAAACCTTGCAAATACAAGCATTTAGATGAGCTATCCAGATACAGATAATACCAGGTGTAAATGGGTTCTTAGATTCCCAGACTAACCAAGAAGGTCAGGACTGATATGATGGATCCTGTTAATGTTAAAAACATTTAACCTCTGCAGAAAATACAGTCTTTGTTGCCTTATTGCTTTACTGTTTATGTCAAAGGTCTATTTCTTGGCAATTTTAGTACCAAGGTACTTGTAACTCTTTCACATCTTGCCCTTTAGCAATGATCTGAGGAGGGGTAAGTGATTTTTTTTATTCTGAAGTCAATAGCCATGTCTTTAGTTTTGGAAATGTTCAGTGTCTTTTCTTTCATCCTACCACTTCCCTTCTATGTTGCACTTCTTTGAGATATTTCTTTCTTCCTCTCTCCTTGTTTTGCCCGTGTTCCTCTTCCTCTGCTTCCCCTTCCCTCCTTCCTCTCGCACTCGTCTCTGCTTTCTACCACCTCCCCGCCCGTCTCACAGTGTGTGATTGATGTCGCGAGGTAGCATTAACACTTCTCATGCTGCTAGTACATGGAGGAAGGGGGAGGTGGCGTGATGTACATGAACGATTGATTACCTTACCGCGACTAGCTGATGACTTCTCCAAAGATGGCTCCCCTGGAATCGATAACCAGTGCTCTTTCTTTCCCGTTCTCCCCCTCTCGAAACTTTCTCCCCGTCGCTGCAACCCCCCCTCTCAATTCTCCAAATCAGACTAGAAGCTCATGCAGCAATTATGAAGGAATGGCACATTTGCATATGGAAAAATAATTAAAACAAACAAAGTGAGGCTGGGACCCCCTGGAGAGAGGAGCAGAGAGGAGCAGGGAGGAGGAAGTGAATAATGTGGGCATAGAGAGAGGTTTAATTGCTCCACGCCGGGGTTGTGCCATTTATCTTCAACTCTCTTGCTCTGACGCTATTTCATTTGTCACCTTAGTACAGATGAGAGTTTACGTAGGTGTTCTCAGGATATCTGTTTCAAGGTAAGCACACACACACACACACACGCCCACGCACAAATGCATTATACTATCATACTTTTAAGAGACAGGTACGAATGCTGCGCCGTCAATGTGGAAAGATGACTCAGAGCTCTCCAAAGTTAACTGCATCCTTTCTCACTTGCACACACACACACACAGACATGTTGTTGCTTTAGTTTATAGCTCTATAAAGAGCTGTTACATAAAAGAGTCCAGTTTTCAAAGAGAAATGTTCTGCTCTTTTGCATGTCTGTCTCTCTCAGAAGCAGTCATTATGCTCCTGGAGCTTCCATACTGACTACTTAGTTCCTCCTCTTGTGTGTGTGTGTGTGTGTGTGCATACATGTATAATGTGTGTTTATGTCGTCTTTGTCTCATTGTGTGTGTGTGTGTGCGGCGCTTTTGAGCAGGCTCCCCGCTGGCGCTGCGGGGTGCGAGTCGTCACGCGCTGAGGGCCGTCCGCTACGTTAGCGCCGGAGTGGCTAAAAACTCCATTTTCAGCAGAGTGTTTGAAGCCAGAGGATGAATGTCTTTGCGCTCTCTCCCTCTCTCTTACTCTCTCTCTCTCTCACACTCTTCTGATGCCTCTGATGGACAACTCAGTGGCCAGCCACTTCTTTAATTAAAGGCACAGTCTGCCGTTTTTTTCCTAAGATGGAGTATTGACCTGATGGGGGCTCTTGGTAGATGGGGACGATGTGAGTGTCACTGAACTCAGCTTGGTCTCTCAAGACAGAGTGTGTGTGTGTGTGTGTGTGTGTATGTGTGTGTACTGTAGGTACAGATGTGTGTGTTTTAGCCACATTCCCCCACCCTGTCAAGCCTTGACAGAGTGGGGGAATGTGGCCAGAATCAACACTAATGCAGATCCATTGCAAATACTGTATGTGACTTGATCACTACAGTTGTAGTTTTACTGGTGTTTCATTCATAATAGTCTCATTGGCTAATAGATCACAGCTCACTGCAGTGTCTCCACCCTGGCTGAGGGAGAAAAATCTCACCAGAACAGCCTATATTCTCTTGTGGCCCTGCAAATAATTATGTTCCTTTGTAAGAAGAAGTAGTGAGACGTTGTTATAGTGCAGCAAAGCCTCTCAGGGTGGAGGTCGGGGGAACAGTTAGGTGTTCAAAGCATCCGACTTTGACACCAGAGACCGCTGTATGCAGGGTTGTCCGGCAAAAAGGTTGAACCATGCTTTTGCTGCAAGGGAAAACGAAGTCATCCGGCAAAGCGCTGCCAATCAAATACATGCAAGCACACATTCCTGGTAGGTTACTTTGTAACATGAACGCCATATTTCTACTGTTTACTTCGAGATCATTGTGACGAAAGATAAAATGGTTGCCGTCGTGATAACTTTCCAGGCCTTTCCAAACCGTTGTGCAGTGTTTTGGTGTCTGATAAGCATTCGTCTGTTACTCCAACTGGATTTCCTGGATGATATTTCATTGTCTCATTAGTGCGTTAAACAACCCACCCCCACCAAAACAGGTGTGAATCCCAGTTTGAAACGTAACTTCTATGTCTTGATCTGTCTGAAGCCCAAGTGGATCCAAGAAGACTCGTTGCTCGGCAAGATGGAGTGTGAGGTGTAAATTCACTGGTACCAATTTTAATGTTCTCTCTCTATTTGGGTTTGTTTGGGTGAACTGTATTTTGAATCTGGCCTGATTACCTTCAGGTTGTGATGGTCCTTGCATCCCTTTCCAATCAGGTTTCTTTTATAAGCACGTTGGTTTTGGGAAGGTTTTCCACAGGTCTGTTACGTATCGGGGTCCTCTAAACTGAATGCAATTTGTTACTCGTGTTGTTTTCTTTCTATTCTGCCTAACAACAGGCTTTTTGTGAGGTCATGGGTTCAGTTGTAATTGGGCAACGTGTTACTAAAAATGGGTAGAGATAGAACAACATGTTTCAGGTGCTATCAAACTCTCGAAAACACTCTAAGAAACAGTAGTGGAAAAAAAGCATGCTGCTTTGGTAACTCACAAGCATACATTTATATCATCCAATTAAAACCATGTTCCTTTCCTGCATGTATAGTAAAGCTACATTCCTTGGTTTCTGAGCACAACAACAAAATTAGCTGATTTAACCAAAGCTGACATTAAACTCTACACGAAGAGAGTGAGCTTGCAAGTCCTTTTTCAGATACTTGTAGTCTACATTAACATGCAGCCAAAGCAGCCTAGTACACCCTCTGTAAGGAACTCAACATCATCTGAGCTGGCTGTAGCTGCGGGCGAAAACAACAAGGCTTTAAACGCACCCTGTCGAGGAAGAAACGCTTTCAGTCTCTCAGAGCTCATTCTAATCATGTGCTTCCTGTTTTTGTTGTTCTGTGTATGCATATGTGTGTGTGTGTGTGTGTGTGTAAATCCCTTGCTATTTGTGAGCTGTGCGACACTGCTGGGTGCTCTCTGTGTCTGCTCGCTGGATATCAGGCACCCAGGGATCCTCAGAAGCAGGCATTACCAGTTAATGCACCTCTGAAGAGAGCATCTGCACTTAAGACAGTTATACCACAGATGGGTGTGTAGGTGTGTGTGTTGTGGGTATGTGTTTCTGTGTGTGAGGGAGAGACAAAGAGAAAAGAGTGAGTGAGACAGACAGAGAGGATGATAAGAAAATAGAGGGAAGAAGAGCTTTCTAAAATACGATCTGGGATTCATTCCCCTCTGAACCAAAATCCGTTTTCCTCACCTCTCTTCTGGGTTCAAAACGTTTGAGGTTTATTTTCAGGACCTTGCAATCACACCTTTTTTTGCAACAAAGTCAGCAGCACACACACACCTTTCCTGGCTATCTCATTTTTGTAGAATCTGCTGTGTCTTTTAAGGCAGGTACACACTTGTATCTTCAGTCGTACCGATTCTTTCCAGAAGCCTAAAGTGGGAAAACCACCTTGACGCAGCTGCTGTGAACTTAGAATAAGAACAGGTCCAAAAATTCTGCTTCTGAGAGGCTTCTGACCTATTCTGGGGAAGAATTATATAATGTCTGCAAATCAAGTGGGTAGGAAACACACACATATTCAGGTGAAGAACAGAATATCAACACTATACAATCTAGTTGGTCTGCATAAGAAGTACAGCGTGGCAAGGAATCTTTGATACTACACTGACTGCTTCTTCTTGTGTTCATTTCCAAGTAATGGGAAAGTGACTGGAGTCTGAATCTGTGATGTCAGTGTCAAGTTAAAGGTTAAAGTTTAGATGATTTGAACTTGCAGCATTGCAACTCAAAGGTTTAAATTAGGCCATGTGAAAAATATCTTGCTACCTGATGCAGTTTACAAATGGTAGTTCCATTAAGAGTCATGAAACTCCACATGCAGTGTGCTGTAGAGGTGTTAAACATAATTGTGTGCTTCCTGATTCTATTGTTGTTGCTATGTCAGCCCACAAACTTGCGGCATCTAGATGCATCATGATTCTGTGCCACCTCCCAGCGTCAATGCTCCAAGCAGCGATTTGGTCGCATTTGGTCCTATCCCGGCTAACATACCATGACTACTTCTTCTGTCAGCAGGATGCTTTTGGTGTATGCTTTGGGCGTCAAATGATCCAATATGACCCTACGCGACATGGCCATTGTGTGTTGCATTTAAGACTTTGAACTGTATTCTCCCAGTAACCACAACTGGTGCCATCTTGGACGTCCACTGAACAATTGACAAAGTATCGCCTGCTACAAAACAATCGAGCATGGCAATATCGTAAACAAATTGTGGTTGTGCGTTTGAGTCCGACAATGCTGGTTTGTTTTCAACAGTAAGTGTTGCACAGAAAGTGGAGACTACAGAAAGTTAATGGTTCTGGTCAAGAAATAGCCGGTACATTTCCCCGCATTTTGTACGGGCTAAGCAAACAAGATACACTAGAAAACTTTAGAGGTGCTGGCACCAATGAAATTAGCTAGATGGTTAGCCAGGTGCTATGTTTGGTTAACTATCAAGGTGACATTTCTTGATCACAAGGTCAGTCCGATGTATCAGTGATATTATAATCTCCTATATGCCAGTGAAAGCTGTAAGTTGACATAGCTGTTCTCAGACCACCAATATGGCTGCCAGAGAGTGTATTATATCACCTGAAATGTCTCTACCAGGATTATTAGCACCAAATATTATAGTCAGTACATTCTGGTTTAAAAGTTTGTTCCACTCAGCTGTCCCATGTATCAGCAGCACCGTTTCCCCTCCAGGGGACAGCGGGATGGACGGTCACAGATTGGACCCCCCATATGGCCGATCCTGCGATAAATAAACTGCTGGCTACTCTGACCTCTGTCTGCACCGAGCTCGCACTGAACATGTGCTGCTGCTGGATGGGAAGAGCTCAGTGGGAGGGGGGGTCCTCCTTCCCCTTCCCCTTCCCCTTCCCCTCTCTGTTCCCTCCATTCCTCCCGCTCCTACTTCAACGTTTTCTCCCCTCTCTGCTGGAGTCAGCGGTCCATCTCGCGCCGCAGATTGCCTATGACAGCCGTGCTATTTCAAGTCGGGGGTTTGAGCTAAATTGGAGTGAGCAATACCACCTGTGCCTGCTGAAGGGCCGCTCTGGTTCGCGCTGTTGCTCCGCAGAGAGGAACCGGGAGGAGAGGGAGGGGAGGGTAGATGGTGGATGGTGGGATGGGGAGGGCAAGGGGGGGCAAAAAAGCTGCTACCTGCAACCATCAAAGCCTCTGTTTCACATGCAATCTGCCCAGCTGGCTCCCCTGTGAGGAGGGGTTAGCTCAGAGCAGAGCTGGATGTTTGCTGCTCTCCCTCTTTCCCCACTCACATCCTCTTTATTCCTCTCTCTCTCTCTCCACTTCTCTCTCGCACTACTCCTCACCTTGCTCTCTCTACAGGTGTGCATCTTCCTCTCTCTTACTCACACTCTCAGTCTTTATCTTCCCGGATCTTCCCACCTCTCTCTCTCTTTATATATCCATCTCTTTTACATTTCCCCCCCTCACTTTCCAACCATTTCCGCTACTCTCTTAAAAGCCCCTTTATACTGTGCAAGACGAAATTGACAATCATGAAAGATACGTGGTAAATCTTTGGTCGTCAATCCAAAAAGAAAGGGCTAGATTGCACCGGTGAGACACATCCACCGACAGCTGATTTAGCCCTTCATTAAAATTAGAACATTAGCACCAAATGTGAATGCTGCTACGACCTACTTCTACAAACCAACCAATCCGAATACAGCAAGTTATGGTGCAGAATATACTGACTGATGCAACATTGTTATTGCACAATATGTGGGAGAATTTAGTCTATTCGGGGTTTAGTTAAAAAAAAGGAGTCAAGCCCCAGCTTGTGCACACCTTGACAAAGTATTACAGTACTCAAAGTCAAAAACAAAATGCACTCTTTAGTCCATCATAAACATTATTGTAACTGCAAACAGAGGCCTACTGCTGCACTGCAACCAGCCACCATGTTGGCAGATCAACAACATAAGTTTAAATGATTCTTTAACATCCACCACTTGTTACTTCGCTCTTTTCTTTGCTTTTATAGGGGAAGAGGATTCTCACTTTCTGGCCTGTGATGCCATTTTTAGGTGCAATTTTTCACATGCATTTGATTTTTGTATACTTTGACCTTTGATATATTAACCCTTGCTTATTTTTTAGCCTCTTTTTTAGGAATAAGGGCTGACAAATACTGTCCGGTTCATTTTAAGCTCATGTAAAATTTTGTATAACCTCTAAAATGCATGGTAGTGAAGCTGAAAACAAACCTGTAATTTTATTTATTGGTCTGTTTTTTTATGTTTTTAGACGTTGACTTTGGGAAATAGAGTTTTCACTGAACAGCATTATATATTATAAAAGTTTGTTGTTTAAATCTCATTACTTTCTATTAAATATGATAATCAATATCAATACATGAGTCTTTCTTGGGCACCACCCACAGTTGGAAACCTGTCTATTACATGCATTACCTTATTATTACTTGACGTCTATTACTTGTATGTGTGTTACGTTTGCAGCCCAAGCAGAAAGACAGACAGACAGACACATTTTCAGACATGAAGAAAGGTTTTTGTTGCTGTACTTTTTATGAAGCTTGTAAATTATTTAATTAAAAAGTTATTTGGCAGTGTCCATTGTAATGACTTACTTATTTGTTGAGGCGCTGGCCTTAAAATAAGAGATTTACAAGAACAAGAAGTTATACAAGATAGTATATTTAGGTATATTTTTATTGATTTGTCGGCATTCCAAAGCCCAGTAGGCATTTACTAAAGTGCTGTGCAGTTTTAAGAGTTGGATCATTAATCATTACAAATTTATACAAGAACACGTTATTCACACAACCTTATTTTTAAATTCAACATTCCATAGTTTTCAGACACACAAAACACTGCATATCAGGCTGGAGTTTGGGATGTTTAATGTTTGTAAAATGATGTAGAAGACAAGTAGAATATTTTCCATTTAATGTAATGTACCATGATAAAAAAAAGAGAACATCTTAGATTTTAATATTTCATTCAATTTAAGTAACAGACAAACAATATATCAAGATAATCTACACTTAAAGGTCCACTTACTAGCTTTTTTTTGGAACTTTAAACTGGTTATCAGCAAATGTTAGCACAGGTGTCACATGACCGACTGTAAGTATAAACATTGGTCACGTGATAGCAGGTGGTCATATATGGGGGAGCAGCTGTAACTCCTGTCTCTGGTCAAGGATGGTCTGTGGTGTCGGATGCGACTGAAAGTTAGGTTACGTGATGACACCTGAGCCAACTCTGTTCTCTGAGGAAGCCCATGAGATTGAAAGCTCTGAAAAGCTAGTAAGTGGACCTTTAATCTTAGATTATTTTGTTACACATACTGTTCCTAAAGGTCAAGAGTGAATTTCCATGCTCAAAAAATATATATAAATAAATATATATATATATATATATATATATATATATATATATATATATATATAACATGCTCAAGCTCAAATCTTACATATATCTCTAAAGCACTGACTAATATCAAAGTTAAAAACATCTTTCGGTATTATTTATTAAGAGTTTAATACTCAAAAATGTAGTTAATCTGCTCCATCAGGACTGTGTGGGTGTGATTTGATCAGATTTGACTGAATTGACCAATCCCACCAAATGTCATCAGATTCTGATTCAAATGTTGCTAAATCCTGATTGGCGCATGCAAGTATGTGACATCACCCTTTTCCCAACTGAGCCCCGCCCACTGCAAACCTGTAAGAAGAGCACAGAGGGGGAAAAAATCCACAATTCTCTCATATAAAGTCATCAAAACTGGTTTAACTTTGGCAGAAATGTTTGTGGTCATGTAGGATCCCATCACTCATAGTAAGAAGCTAACTGAGAAAATACATAATCAGGGCCTTTAAGGGGCCTTTAACTCTTGAGTCCAACACTACAAACCAACATTGTCACAAATGAGGAGTCAAAATGTCCCTTGTAGATAGAATTAGCACGTCTTTTCTCCTTTACTCCTCCAGATTGGCTAATGAGAGCAAACTGGGAGGGATGGGCTTGGGGGAGTTTAGGCTCCACCATCCTCCTCTTCCTCCTCCTCCTGGGCAGGATACAGTAGGCATCATTTAGTGGGGAGAGCGGTGGAAACGGTGTGGGGTTAGCCGCGAGGTCGCCACACTTACTGCACGGCCGAGCTCATTTCCACTGCTGTCCACAGCTCGGGCTTCCCCTCCGAGAGAGACACAGAGAGAGAGAGGAGAGCTGCAGCCAGTGAAATGGCTAATTCACTTTCTGATCACAACCCGCCACTCTCTCCTTCACACACTCAAACTGACACACACATCCAGTCACACACACAGACATTCCAGGCTGTCTTCATCGTGTGGTTATTTGCTATTTCGTCCCTCACTTCCCCCAGTGTCATCAAATATCTCCTCGACTCTGACGGTTCCCTTTGCGATTGCCATTACTTACCAGACACACCAGACTGCATTAAAAATAAACTTGTTTTTGAAGCTATCAGTGCATCATGTATCCTAGGATGAAAACATATTTAAAAACTAGTATATTTTATATTTGAGCAGACTCAAACCAACTGAATAAACCAGTATACTGACAGCCAGGATCACAATCATGATCCTAATCCCTTTCTCAAACTAATCTGATAAATACAGCTAATGGTATTTCAAAGAGTAGCTGTCATACACCGAAAGCATGTTTTTTCACAGGAACACACACACGCTTGCATCTTTTTCCCCTTCCACACACACACACACACACACACACACTTTCTCTCTCTTTCTCCCACACAAACACACACACACACACAGATTTATGTGCAAGCACCCCAGAAGGCACGGCAGTGCTGAACCAATCCGCTGTTGTTGACTTGTACCTCGGCCAACTCTCACTATGAAGACGTCTGATCAGCCAAATGGTCAAATACCTGAGATACACAGCATGTAAAACATTTACGTACATTTTAAGCATTTAGCAAATGCTGCATGCTATACAGAGCATGAGTTCATTCACTGTGAGAGCAACTCGGGAGTACATTTGTAGGATGTCATCAGAAGCAACAGCACAGACATGCAGAGAGTGGCCAAGTTTGGTGTCAAGCTAAACTAAATTGTCACAATATGACATCAATGGATCCAATAATATGGGGCTAAGATGGTTTTGGAGAATTTGTGTACTGATATGAAGATATTTAGCTCCTGATTTCACAATACAATTCAGACAGCAGCTACAGGTTCATAAAATGTCTTACAGGCCATCATCTAAACACCTGTTCAACCTCAGAATGCCTGCTGGGATTGTTAGAAACCTCAACACTTTGACAAAAGATGAGACAAAATATTAAAGTTACACAGAGAGGTAAAAAAACAACAACATTCTTTTCCAGTGCCAACGTATTTAACATTCCTCCCCTTCTGCGATATCTCTGCGTGGCAACTGCAGTATAGTTAAGGTTAACGAAAGATTATGGTTATGGCAAATAAACTATGGTTAAAGTATGATTAGGGTTAGGCCACTAACACTTGGTTAAGGTTAGGAAAAGACTGTGGTTTTGGAAATAAAAGTTAATAATACATTAATTGCAAGTCTATAATGGGACGCAAACTCACTGGGTCCGTATAGCACCAACGCAATACAGGGTTAACTTTACTCACTATCAATGGGTTATTTTGAAAGGATACATGTATTATTAACAACCAGTGACAAACCCTGACCTCCACACCCTTGCATAAGGGCACAATTGTCCGATATTGGCATGATTCCTAGGGGAACCGGGTTGGATGAAAAGGGTTTTTGCAGGCAACATGCTTTGTCACATCCAGACACATTTAGTGTAAATATGTGTTAACCAAAGCACCACAACCACCCAGATACTGAATACCATTTTAATTCAATTCAATTCAATTCAGTTTTATTTATATAGCGCCATATCATAACAAAGTTATCTCAGGGCACTTTTTCGAATAGAGCAAGTCTAGACCGACTCTTATTACCGACTCATTTTAAAGCTTAAAGTAGTATCTGTCTTATGTGGTAACCCAGTGACCACAAACTGCTGTCACTTTATGTAAAGGCTTTAGTTCAGTGTGGTACATAAAGGCAGGAGTGCACAGGAGGCACCCATTCACTCTCCTCTCATACTCATATACCTCCATCACTCCATGTAAAACATACACCTACTGAAGGACATTTGTCAGACACATAATTATGTTAATTACAGGAATCAGTTTTCATACATCTCTCCAGTTGTTCCCTGTTCATAATCTATTTGTGCGAGAAGAATTTGGCCGCCAAATTCTATCTCTGCTTGTTCCAGTTGGTTTGCAGATAACACAACAGTTGCTGCAGCATATTTTGTATTATAAGTGTTTAATTTCTTTAAATCTTTGTAGATTCCAAACAAATGGCGCATCGGCGTGGTGTGAAGCACAGTGTAAAATATAAATATACACTTGAGGTTCAAGAAGCGCCTGTTTCAGTGTCTTCCTTTTGTATATTCCTTATTTTCTCGAGCTGTGTGTTTGTTTTTAAGACATTACATTCACTTGAGAAAACTTCCAGAGAGCAGAGCTCTACTCTCAGAGCTAAAAATCACTCTCACTCCGATTGTAAACTTGTCTCCGATACAGTTTCCCTCCGCGGCCCCAGTGTGTCTCATCCAGGGATCAATACCACCACACACCACAGCCCTTTACTCACACTCCAGCCTGGCAGTAAGGGATTGCAGGGAGCTGGTGGGTCAATGGCCGGGTCCCAGTCGGTTGATGGCCGTTCGTTAAAGAGCGGTCGACACGGCGGAGCTTGGTGTTAACGGTGTCAGCCCTGATACTCCCGCCGGGCCGCTCTCTCCTAATGACCAGCCAATCAATAGCCGTCTGGCCTCAGCACTGACCAATCAAATTGACATCTCTTGTTGACACATCGAGCCGGAGGGGAAGGGGAAGGTTTAGCTGTGCTTACAAGTCCATTTCATTTATGAATATGTGGCTGAACTGGTGGAAGTACATGATAGTGTCGCAGTTATATTGGGTTTTGTGACACTAATAAAATATAATTAATTAATTGGTAGGGACATTTACAGTTCCTCTATAGGGTTAAAATGATAAAAATGGAAAAGGAAGAATTATGTCCAATATGGTGGCGTATATGAAGTTGTTTTTGTAGTAAAAGGAAAGGTGTTTTTTAATAATTACTAAAGGTTTTTGTTTATTCTATATGCAGAAACAAACTCTACAATGCCACTCTGTATCAGTTTTTGGTTCTATTTTGTTTCTGTGACAAATTCACCTGTGTCTGCTGGTGAACTTGTTGTTTTTCTCCCTCTTTTCTCTTTTGGGGTGTGATATTTTTATCAGCTCCGTGGGGTTTCTTTTTCTCAACCGCACAGTTTGTATTTCTGCCTCTCTGTCTCTGTGCTCTTGTCAGCTTTTGGCATTTGTATTTGCAAATAAACCAAACCAAAATAAATAAGGCCAGGAGCTGTTTGAAAGTAGTTATCATTGGGAAACGGCCCAATCTTGTTCCCTCAAATCCATCCATCTATCCTTCGCTGTGTGCTGCATCATGGTGCGGTGTGTTTGTGCGAGTGAAGGGACAGGAAATGGAGGAGTTGCGGAGATGAAAGGGGATTCAGGCCACGTGGCGGGCGGCTACACTGGAGCCTCAGTCCTCTGTGTCTGTCACTGAGTCGCCCCGTCCATCCATCTGTCCGCGCGCCCTCAAAGGGACGTTTGTCCCACCACAAGGGTCATTCAGAACACACACACACACACACATAAAAATAAAGAAAGAGAAAGAAGCGCACCCTCTTCTGACTGGACAAATGGACACTCGGTGACTCTGAGTGAGGCACTTCAGGAACACTTTCATCGTCTCATACAATGAAAGTAGAGGACTTTGTTTTTAATGTAAAGACTTAGCTGAGAAATGTAGCAACACTTAACACTTAGAGGACAAAACAGACATACAGCAAATCCTCTGTTGTTCTGTTTTTATTATTATATTTCCATTAATTGAACCACCATGAACATACAGCATTTGGTATTTTGCAGTCAGATCAGTTACACCTTTCAAGAGTCCATTATTTTTCTGAGGACAATGTCAAGAAAACGCTTTGTCTCTGTCCTATGAAAACCAGGTATCTCTAAAACGTCAACTTTTCAGGAGCTAAGAAAAACAGCCTTATTTTTAGCTTTGTGATTAAGCATTTTTTCAGATAATCCAATGGGTTTTTAAATAGTTTCATTAGTTGAAAAAGAAAGTAGATGAATTTTCTCAATACATAAAGGAACACTTTATAAACACTATCCTTTAAGTTTATCTGAACTATTCCAAATCACCAGATTTCGAGATAGCTGGTCTTCACTTGAACGCGATGACACGTAATACGTCAAATTGTCTTGCAACATCTGCTGCACGAGAGACCGCTTTCACGTTATTCAGAGTTTGAGTGTTCTAGATGGCTGTACAGACAGACAGAACAAAACAGCAATAAAAATGCTACTTTTCTCAAGGGAGTTTGGAATTAAAAACCTCTACACATTCCAGGCACAAGAAATTCCTTCAAATTCAGTACAAAACTTCATGCACTATACAACACTGTTCTACTTGAATTCATTCATAAAAACACTAAAATATCATTCATATCAACACATTATGAGCATTTTTTGTCTTATTATGAGCATTAAACATCACATTTTACATGGCATAAGGTAAAAAAGAAATGGAATAGTGTACATGATGTAGAAAATTGCCGGTTACATAAACTGATAAGTCCCATCTCAGCTCTGCCAAAATACCTTATGAAACAGTATATCTGAGAGGAGCTGGCAATAGAGTATTTTCAGTAGGAGACGTGACAATGTGACATCATGCTGAGGGGAAATGAGCACGAGCAGAGATATATTCAAAAAAAAAAAAAAATGAAATTCTACTGACTATCCCTGAGCTTCACTGACAAAAATGTCTTTAGGTGGTGAGGATTATGGATTAATCTATAATAACTAGTGAAGGAAAAGAGAAAGGAAGAAAAAAAACAGCCTCCTGAGCCCCGAGTCTACCATACCACCACGAGAAATATTGCCTCATCATCTAATGTTCCCACTAATATTCCCAAATTATATCGTTTAGACCTGTATCAGCGCTGGAGAATTAATCATCGTTTCTCTGACACTGCCCGTCCCCAGAGTTCATTAAATAAACTATATCTCCCCCTCTAATTTCTACAAGTTGTGGAGATATTTTTTTCTTTCTCTTTGGTCCCCTCCACCCAACCCCACCCCTCTATTCCTTGATAATCTGTTTATCCGTAAGTGTCACATTACATTTGCAAAGCAGCTGGGGGGACCACTGCCATCTTGTATGGAGGGGCTTGAGTGTGATTACCCGGCCTCATATTTGGCACGCACTCAGACTTGTCAAATCCTTTGATCTGAACTGTCTTCATAATCACTTCAAAAAGTCTTCCTGGGAGCGTGAGGGCTTTACAAATGGGCTTCCCACTATCACAGGGCTACACTCTTATTCTATCTCTCTCTCTGAGCGTGTGTGTGTGTGTTTTCTATCTCTTTTTCTGTTTTAGTTTCTACTTTTGTATATGTGTGTGATTGTCTCTTGCGTTTTCAGTGTGTGTTTTCTGTCTTTCTGTATGCCTTTAGTTTGTATTATCAACACATATAAAGAAAAATTGTAGACAAAACACTGATTCATATAATACAAATTGTGTATATAAGGAAATATGGCTTTTGTTCAGATGTGTGCCTGTTGCTGTGTCCCAATTCCATATTGCATACTAATTAAAATACAGTATGTACTTCAGTTAGTATACAAAAAAACAGAATAGCACTCCTGTTAAATGATTTATTCATGCATGTACGTTTAAGGCAGATGCCCTTGCACAGTGTACAAACTGGCAAGAGTGTAACAACCAAGCACAGGTATGCTACATGCCATGATAAAGCACAACAAAATGTTGTATGAGCTGCCCTGCTGATGATTTTTGATTTAATTTAGCACTCATCTATGCAAAAAAATATTTGTTACTATACAAGAAAATCATGTATTTGATTGTTTTGTGCTAACAGGAAATGATGCAGTGCATGCGACAATGGACGTCAATCAAACTGCACATTTGGAACACTACTGCCAATTAAAGTTAACAAAGAGAAAGGAAAATGTTTTCCCAGTCATTTAACACTCTTTTTTTTGTTTTGGTTTACTATATCTTTTGTAGCTGACTGTGTCCCAAATCTCCTACTTATATATTGCATTATATTTACCTTTTGCCATGTGATTTGAGTGTCTGAATTGTGGAATTTATGCTCTAAAAGTAGTGCCCATAAAAATTGGAATGATGACATATTCACTTCTTTCTACTAACAATCCAGCAATGCAATGTGCCATATTTTATAGATGTGAAAATGAACAGTTGTGTCAGTGATGACGAAAAATGATGAGAATTCATAAGTGTCTTAAATCTGAATTTACTGCTCACTATAGAGTGAACTGCTGAGTGTCTATTATATAGGGAGTAGTGAGTGAGCAAGTCAGCGAGGGAGTTATTTCAGAGTCTAGCCACCGACTGTTATCGTGTTTTAACGTTTTACAGCTGCGTCCCCTTGCACTGTGGGACAATAATTCTGCCCATTGCATTGTGGGACAGTAGTGTAGATCAACAGCTAAAATAAAGTGTTTTCTTTTGTTTGCATACTGACTTTTTTTGAGTATACTTACATATGTTACTTTTCCAGCATGAACATAGGTGATTTAAATTAATTTAGCTGATTAGACCTCTTCTCGGCCAGTGGTGGAAAATAAGAATATGTACTCAAGTACAGTGCTAAAGTACAATTTTGGGATATTTGTACTTTACATGAGTATTTCCTGCTACTTTCTACTTCCACTCCACTACATTTGAGTGGGAAATACAGAACGTTTTACTCCACTACATTTATCTGACAGATGTAGTTACTACTTACTTTGCAGGTAAAGGTGTAAAACATATGATCAGCTTACATTATAATAGATTAAACTACTCAACAGTATATAAAGTAGCTACAAATACTAGCTACACAACATTAGAATGCTGCTCACATGTTAAGGCATCAGTAATAATAAACCAATATGTCATATGCGTAATAATTTTACACTCTGCAAGGGGCCATTCTACTTTATGAGTACTTTAGATGCTTAATGTATATTTTTCTAATAATACTACTTAAAATTGAGTATTTTTTCACTGTGGTATTATGACTTTTACTTAAGTAAATGATCTCAATTTTGTCTTGTCGTTGTAGGAAAAGCACAGGTAACACTGTCAGAATGCACAATACCAGGACCCTGAAACTGAAGCAGCTAAATGGAACTCAGCTATCATTAATGGTATTATCTCCCTGTGCTTTTCAGTCAAAATGTCTTCTGTGAAAAAGCCCTATAGAGTGCTTTTACACTGTGGTATTACTTTTACAGACTGTGATTACTGACTTCTCTCTCACTCCTCTGCTGGCTTTGTCGCTCCTGTTAGTGCAGGACCAATTACACCTATTTTATCCTTAAATGTACATGGAGTCTGGTGACGTCACATAATCCCACCTTCGTCCTGAGCAGAGGAAGTGAAAACACCTGTGTTGGTGTGCAGGTTCGAATTGGGACCCAGCTCATACAGTTTGTCCTCTCTCTCTCTCTTTCTCTTGTCTCTATCAATTCAACTCAAATAAGATTCATTGGCAGGACTATTAAAATATGTTGCCAGAGCAGTATGCACTCTGTTTAGTTATACACATACATTAAGTACAGTATACAGTACATGATAAAGGCCTCTGCCTTGCTCTCTCTCTCCCTCTCTTAGGGACGTTTGTAGGTCTGGTCTTGTGGTTTGTGTGATGGATTTCATTATCTCAATAGCTGCACGTCTCTGTCTCTCTGCCTGTGTGTGTGTGTGTGTGTGTGTGTGTGTGCGTGCGTGTGTGTGTGTGTGTGTATATTCTACCAGTGGGTCCAGAAAAAAGGCCTCAACTGAAACAGACAATGGTGGCCTTTCAGCATATTTTTAATATCCTGCCCCTGTAGTCTCTCTCCTTGGTCAGATCTAAAGCTCTCTCTCTCTCACTCTCTATCCATGTAGTGGATGGATGGATGGAGGCAGAAGCTGCAACGGTGGCAGCAGGGAGGTGAGGGGGGTGTAAAAGGAGCTGCCCCCCCCCCCCCACCCCCCTCGTTCCGCGCTTCAACAATAGCATTTGCATATTTGTATACTCCGTCTCTCTCTCAAAGAAAACAGCCTGAAGCGTGAATACTCCAGTAGCGGGCGTGCAGAGGAAAACGGAAGCTGGGGAGACGGCGTGTCCGCTTTTGCTGGGGGAGAGAGACACACGTGCACGCACACACACACACACACACACACACACACACAAGCTAAGGCCCTTACCTCCAGAGGTTGTGCATCAGGGGGGAGGATGGGGGGACAAGGAGGGGTGTCATAGGAGGACCAAAGTTTGGTGTGTGTGTTCGTGTGTGTATGTTTGTGTGTTGCCAGGGGACTGTGGCTCTCCTGAAAGAGGAAGAGACAAAGAGAAAAACAGACATTAGAATGAGATGGGTGCACTCTTAAAAAGAAAATAGTCAAACTATATTAAAATAATACACTATGAATATACAAACCCAGTGGAGGAATGTCACAAGTGTATTTACTCATGTACTGTACTTAAGTATAGTTTTGAGGTACTTTATACTTCTACTCCACATTTCAGAGTCAAATATTGTACTTTTTACTCCACTACATTTATCTGCCAGCTACATTACTTTACAAATCAATATTTTACATACACATCATATGATGATCTGACGCATTGTTACAGATTCAACTACCCATCAGTATATAAAACAGTTTAAATTATCTCCACCTCAGCAGTAAAATGCTAATTGCACAGTGATGCATCAGTCACATGATATCAAATGAAATAGTATAACACTCACAGGGGCCATTTGTCTACATTGAGTACTTTTGATGATTTTATTGCATTTTGCTACTGTTACTTTCATACTTTGAGTACAGGATTTTTACTTGTAATGGAGTATTTTTACAGTGTGGTATCACTAGTTTTACTCAAGTACTGGATCTAAATACTTCCTCCGCTACTGTTTAGTTCACACTTTTATTACAATACATTTCAAATGGAAATATTGCACTTTGTACTCTTGTTTTCTTTTGGATTATTTATGTGACTCAGCATACATTTTTGTGATACATTCAACATGCTTTTGTATGGGTTTTTTTTTCTATTTTTGCTTCTATCCCTTTTTGCCTTTGCCTTTTTGACCTTAAGAGAGTATCAGACAGCTGTGCTCTGATTGTTCCAGTCAGAGAGCAAACTGATTCTTAATCAAGCAGACTGCAAACACCTGAGTGGTGAGTGTGTTTGTGTCTGCTCTGTGGTGCTTACTTGACAATGTCTGATGAAGATCATTTCTTATATAGAAATGTTGCTCTATCGAATTGAATTTATTGGCCGCTACTCTTTTTGTCTGACTTCTGGGTTCAGTTTGTTGTTGGGTCTAGCACCTATAAACATTTTATGCTATGTTTTTCTTATAACTACAGTACATTCAACTAAAATCAGCTCTACCTTGACCATTTTGACCATGCATCAATACAATAGTCCAATAATATATTTATACCACTGTCCAGTGAAAACCATTGTATCTCCCCTTTCTGTGAATTTTAAATTTTCTGATTTCTTAAGCTAAATACATTAAAAAACCCATTGGATTATGTGAAAAATGCAGTGTCATAAAGTTGAAAACAGGGCTGTGTTTCTTACCTCATGAAAGTTTACATTTTGGAGATATAATAATATACAATATACAATAATATAACTCTGAAACAGGCCATTCTTTATGAGTACATTTACTTTCAATACTTTATATTTGGTGGATAATACTTCTCTACCTTTTATCAAAGTAAACATTTGAATGGACTTTTACTTGTAAGTGTATTTACACTGTTGTATTACTACTTTTAGTGAAAGTTCTGAATACATCCACTAATATACAAAACTAGATCAAAACTACAAAACATTCCCCAACAGAACTGGTCACTTTTGAGACTTGGAAGTCATAATCTGTGACTTTTTCACATGGTTTGTATGAGCTTTAATTTGTCCCAAAACAGATTTGTGCAAATATTTGTTGACAGCCGCCGCCTGCAGTCCGGCCTATAGCAAGTTCATGAAAGCTTTTCCATTTGTCCCAAACACTCTGTGTCTGGCAACTCTTTCCTGGGAACATGATGTGTTTTCAGTTTGTTTGGAGTAAGCAGAAGAAAGAAGAATAGGGTACTTAGCATAAGCAGACATGGCCCTGCTAACTGAGACAAAAATACAGCTAAGAAACTCAAATGTCAACAAGAGAAAATGTATGTAAAGGGACAAAACAGTGCCGCCTACACTGTTTGATTGACAGCTGATTTCTGGAAAGTGCAGTGCAGGGATACAGTACCACAGCAGTGAGAGAGCTGCTTTGTTTGCAGTGCTTATGAATTGCCATTTTCCTGATTTGAGTATCTAGGAACTTCCTGAAAGAAGTGAAACCAAGCAGAGACAAGTGGAGCTATTGCCAGAAATGTTCTGTTGTTTTAAGAAAAATAATGACTAAACATAAGAAATTGGCATAAGGGTAAGGCTATAAGGGTGTGAATCAGCTTCTGGATGAAGATTATTACTGGGGCTGTTAGTGACCTCAATAGAGTAAAAACTAAAATCTGAACTTTGTAAAAATATACCTTGAGATCAGCTGTTCCTCAAACATTTTGCATATAAACAGACATTTAAACATCAGAATATGGATCAGAGATCTGACACAGACTCCTGTGGGTGCCGTTTTGTCTGCATAGAAGACTCAAAGACATACAGTCAGATTACATGGAGCGGCATTACGTAACAGTGTCATTCAGAGTTTTAGCTGGAGAGCACACAGGTTGTGTAAATGTAGGCTAAACAGAGTTTCTGTGGCAGATACCGACGGCGTATCGAGACGTGTGTTAGTCATTGTTGGGGAGGATTTGTGTTTGTGGACCGCTAATCCGAAAGGTCTACGACAAACACAGCCGCACACGCCGGGGGAGGACTGAATTTAAAACACACCACCCTCGCTCGCGCCGTCACCAACCACTGGCGTAACCGCTGAGAATTGGCCATGCTTTGCTAAGCTTTCGTCTCACACCTACAATGTGAAGGTTACAGTCTGAGAACAAGACGCTCAGCACTGTGCGGAGGAGAGAACGGCGTGCCGCATGTAATTTCATTTTACATGACACCCTGCATTATCTCAAGTTCAGTCATACAAAGGAGGCGTCCCTGTGGAAGACCTTGATTTGGAGGTTGTAGGAACATAATACAGCTTTCACTCCTTTCCTATTTTGACAATGAAGACATTCACATGAGCAGTGATACTGTTTGAGGCAATATATATTAAGACCCGCATGTGTGGTGCCATATACCGCTTTGAAAAGTAACCAAAATGTGTTCTGTCCCAAATTGACGACACATGACATGTTGAATGTGACACTACCTTTCAGGCAGCGTGGAAAATGTGAAAACTATTTATATCAAGACAAGAAAAGGAAAAAAAAACCCTGTTCAAATCCTCAGAAGGACAGATTTAATGTGATCCTGCTCAGCTAAAAAACAAACCCTGGTGTTTTGTTTTTGAAGAAAACGCTCGCCAAAACAGGCAACAAATGGAGAAGCGCACACACACTTACACACAGGCTCACACACAGTCAACATCACTTCCTGGAATGACGAACTGACAGTGCACGACCAAAAGCCAAAAGCTGAGAGGGATATTCGACTTGACAGTCCATGCTGAGGCAATTTTCCAACATGGTTGAACAACAAAGTTCTATTGTACTCTATTCTGTGCTGCATTGTTTAACTCTCCTCTAACTACTCATCATTTATGCAAGCTAAAGATTCCCCTTCAAAGTAAAACAAAAAAAAAACCTCTCTCTGAAACCAAAACAGAGGAAAGAGGTTGTAGTGTAAGAGTCCCCCCTCCAGTCCTGTGACATACACTATTTCCTAGCCTGGTTTGCAGTCTGCACTAAGGCCTGCTGGTGAGTAATGTGTGGTGGGTGTGAGCTCAGAGGGGTCGGCGGCCAGCGTGCAATCCCCTCAAAGCCGCTTTTGTGATGCTTGCTGGCTTGAACGCTCATGCCAGGCCTGGACGACGAAGGAGGGAGGAGATGGGGGAGAGTCGGGGTGGGTGGGGCGGGGGAGCAGCAGCTCTATGAAGCAGGGATGAGAGAGTGTGCCTGTAAGTGCGGCCAATCATACTACTATACAGGCTTTGCAGTTGTCACACAACCAGAAATCACGTCTGGTGTCTGCTCAAGACTGTAAACTTTACGGGTTAAAAGGTCATGAAGAAATGTCTGACTTTTATTAACTTAACTGAGCATGAGGGAATTGCAACAGCATATATTAGAGTTAAAAATATATAAGTAATTCACAAAGTAATGAGAAAGTTAGTGAATTTGCAGAAGTCCTGCAAAAAATATCTATCAGAAATTTTAGGACAATACCAAGAGAAATGGGTTTGACCCAAAAAGATGACCCAAATAAAATCAAAAGAGCTCAAAGAGACAGGGTACAAAAAGACTGCGTAATGCAGAAATTCAAGTTTATAGAAAATGTTTTTAACAAATATTAAAAAGTCACTGAGGTGGCGAGACTAATTTCAACAGGGAAGCTCTACCAGAGTTTGAGGTCCATGACAGCAAATGCACATCTCCTATAGTCTTAAGTCTAAAAGGGGGGGAACTTGTAGTAGTTTTGTTGCAGGATCTGAGGTTGAGTACAGGTATGTGGGCACAAAAGCTCACACAAACGTACACTAGAGTCAGAACATGGAGTTCTTTAAAAGTAAACCTTAAAGGCCCCTAAAAATGTTGTTTCAAAATGTAAGTGTATCTCGGTTTACGTTAAATATTCATGACTAAATAAGCAAAGTTAAAGTCTGAAAAAGAATAAAAATTTAAAGTATTATTTATCAAGAATTTAACACTCAAAAACTCAGCTGATCTGCTTCATCAGGACTTTGTGGGTGTGGTTTGACAACAACCCCACAACAGTCATCAGATTTTCACTCACATACTGCTAAATGCTGATTGGTGCACAGAAGTTTATGACATCACCTTTTTCCAACTGAACCCGGCCCATTTCAAACCAGTGAGAGGAGCATAGAAAAAAAACTAGAATACAGAAATCTCTCTTGTTAAATAATGAAAACTGTCAAGGCCTTTAAGTCTGGACCAGGGGAACTAGCAGAGTTTTGTGGCAGGATCTGAGGCTGAATTTTGGTACGTATGGTGTGCTTTAAAAAAGGTAAAACCTTAAAATTAACTGAAAGCCAATGAAAAGGGGCTAAAAGCTGAGGTGTGTCATGTGATCTCTCTTGTTTGGGGCCTATATTAGCTGGTGAATAAATCAGATGGGTTTTAACCCAAATAGTGATGATTATCTAGCTCAAAAAGCTAATTCTATTGGATAAAAACATATTTAAAAATTGACCCAAGATCATTGCATCTTACTGAGGGAGCTTAGGTCCAACATTGTAGAAGCATAATGGCCTTTTCATAACCACAGCTGCCCAGCAAAATACTTCCAACATGGCCGACAGAGGGTGAATTGCATCACCTAAATGCCCTCTGTTGCTGTTGATATATCTGCATGTTTGTGGCTTCTAGTTTACCCAGTCTGTATGTGTGTGTGCCAGAGCTGTAAGTCCAGGGAGGGGAAGAGGGAGAGTCATTTGGAAGAAGATGTATGTAAACCCATTTGCAAACAAATGGGCCTGACTGCACGGCAACAGGGAGAGGTGCCATAAGCGTCCGGCGTGCATAATGCCCACATGAATCAAGACTTCCCGGCTGCTGAACGTGACCACACAAGCTCGTGTATGAATAGTACATGTCACCCGCGGCCACATATCATCAACAACAGTCGCCGACCCCAGCAGCAAGACCCCATTCTGAAGTTGGAGTCACTGATCATTATTATAGACGCCTTAAAGCTGCAGCTAGCTAGCAACGCTCAGCCAGTCATACATGTTTACTCGGTGTGTGTGATGGAGACGCAGCACAATATAATACATGCAAAACCTATATCGCCTAATACAGGGGTCTTAAAGTCCTGAGGACACAAAGGGGCCCTGTGGAGGCTTTTAAAGGACCATACAAATGTGTTTGCAAGTTTTAGCTCCTTTACAAATTCATGAATACTTTTACTATTTTCAAATGCATGCTGTACAGTTTGAGTTTTGGATTTATATCTCCAACTCTTGCAAGCAGCCATTGGTTTCCATTCATTTTTTTACAATATGAAAGTCAATTAGCACACTTGTGAAACAAATGATTTTGCAAATCATGTTTCTGTGCATTCTGAATTCCTTTCCCCTACTGTTCCAGATAGCCACTGGTTTCCATTCATTTCTGTGCAGTATGAAAATCGATTAGCAGACTCTTAAAACTGACTTTAGTTTGTAATCCATGTAAGTATACGGATGTGAAAAGTCTGGACTGCTTTACCTCAAAACATTTATGCAACGTTGGAAAAAATAATGAATGCAGTCAAGCAAGTTTTAAGAGTTCGCTAATTGGTTGGGAAATCAATTAAAATCAATGGCTGCCTAGGACAATTGGAAAAAATATATTAAAATTTGCATAACTGTGCAGCATACTTCTCAAAATGGCCATCAAAAATTTAAAGTATACATGAATTGCACAAATAATATAGAAAGTAGCAATTCAGATCATACAGAAATTACTGGAAGCCAATGGATGCCTGGAATGGTATGACATTCAAAATACAGCAATATGATTTGCAGTGAAAGAAAAGTGTAAGTAAACAGGCAAAAACATGCAAAATAATTGGTTTGATTGTTAAGAGTTGCTACAAAAATAAAGTTTAGGAAAACCTCCCACTATGATAATAATCCCTCAACAACGTAATGATCTTTTAAGGGTATAACAACAATATGCATACAAGCACTTAGCGTACATTTGCACAATTACACTGTGTTATTACAACCTTCTCAGTTCACAGCGCGTTATCCAACCTGCACTGGTCCCATTAGAGCTGTAGATTTTCTGCTCATTTGCTAAGCATCATGGATCATCAGACGGACGCCCATACGCGATGGCGAACCATTCGCGCTGTTTGTCTCTATGTATGCATCCCACTCGCACCTCAACACATGTATATACTGTACAAACGCATACACACACACACACACAGGCTGAATAAACTTGGCAGTTTTGTAACAGAAGTAGGGACACTGTGTACACACTCACAGATACACTAGATGCTATAGAAGCCAAATGTGCAGCTTTCTGTGCTCTACAAGTGGAATATTCCTATACGTACACACATACACTCTCAGTCCATGTATCGTACACCAAGCAGGCAAGTTGCCTTTACCCCGAGAGGCCTGGCTCTGAGCTGGCGACTCCAGCTACTCCTCATACCCCCCAGCATACGTGGCAGCAACACACGTGTGCGCAAGCATGTGTCTACAAACATACAACTGTGTTTGCATGCATTTGAGAGCCTGTGTGTGTTCCTGGGTGGTAGGGTTGCCTCCAACGCGACGAGGACATCATTTATCCCTGATTGGGACAAAGGCAGCCGCATTGGATTTGCGCTACAATGCGGCGCCCATAAAGACTGAGAGATGACATTTCCTCCCTATTTCCCTCATGAATATCAAAGCGCCGCCACAACAACACATAAGGAAAAATTACAGCCCTATTATTTTATTTGCATTACCTGTAATAGGCAGCATATTGGATGCTGTATTTATTGCCTTATCAGCACCGGCTCGGCTGTAAACATTTGCTGATTTATTAGCCATCCGGGCTTTGCCCAAACATCACAAGCAATTTACTTAGCAAATAGTGCAAAGACGGTATCAGGATTTTTTGCTGTTTTTACTACTTTGTGGGTTTTGCAATGGATTGACCAGACTTAGCGAAGAGAAAGCAGGCAGCTTTGGTGTTGGAGGCTGACGCGTCTATTACAGATGGGGGATCTTAGAGGCTAGTTTTTCCTGCTGCTGGCTCGGACCCAGACATGCCTACAGCCTAGACAGGGAATCAGAGAATGGCTGTTATTTGTACAGCTCTATATCCAGAGTCACTCCTATCCGGGATGTGGTTAGTGTTGTTTTTTCTCTACCTGAGCGCCCGCTTCCATCCAATTATGTTGTTTGTCTTCTCAAAGGCCTCAATAACCCCCCCCGCTCTTCCACGCACACTGTTCCACAAAGTTAGACAGAACTAGATCCATTAAGTTGGTGAAATGAGCAAAAAAAACGTGTGAGAGGGTTACCCCTAGATGTGCCCGTTCTTCTGTTATCCAATTTTACTGGGATTTGGAGTGATTTGCGCCTAGCTCCCCAAGGGAAATAAATACTTTGATTAATGTAATCCTGGGCAGGGAGGTGCCCCCCCCCCCCAATCTATCCTCAGGGAACGCCACTGTTTAACAAACAAAAACAAAAAGCAGGGACTATGGAGAGACATGCACAGTGGCTACAACCCAGGCTGCTGCAGCAACGAGACTTCTATAGATTTGATTTCCTGTGGATTTAGTTTATTTATTAATTACTCTGCTTAATAACACAATATCATTCTTGATTAGCATGTGTAATACAGTCTTATAGAATAGAAAAATACATGTGTGTCCGTCTACTGATTTACATACACAATAACACTGTGGTTTGTTTTGATGCTGCTGCTGGAGGTGGAGGCATGTGTGTCCATGCTGATGTGTTTTACATCTGTATGTATGTATGTGTGTGTGTGTGTGTGTGTGTGTGTATGTGTGAGAGAGAGAGTAACAGAGAGAGAGAAGAAGGAGGGATGTGGCCGAGACTGTGAGGCAACCAGCACCCAATGAGCAATGGGGTGGAGGGACGAGGGTGGGGGTGGGGTGAAGCTGAAGACTGACAGACAAAGCACCCCCCCCCTTAACCCAAACACACACATGCACACACACACCTCTCTTTCCTCTCTCTCTCCTCCGCCCCTCTGACTCAGAAAGCATGCACTTCATCTTATCTTTGCCAATCTGTCCCCCCGTCACTCACCTCCTCACCAGCCGGCACTAGTGGCCTTTTTTTCTGTGTGTGTGTGTGTGTGTGTGTGTGTGTGTGTGTGTCCATGTGTGTGTGCCATACAAGCACCTGCATTCAGATCAGGCCATACAGATGAATATTTTCCTCCCATCCATCTTTTGTTTTCTCACAAAAAAACTAACCTCACTGCAACTTTTGACCTTTTATTCTGAAATTAATTTGCGCCTCAAATTTATATCTAAAGCCATAATGTTACAACAAAGTGACACATTTTAATCCGTTGCTCATTCTCTCTTGCCCCCAAATAAAAACAGAATTAATTTTGTCTAATTGAAACACTTTTCCTATGCTGAAATTTTTAACTTCATTGCTAAAAAAACAATTTTAATCATTTAATGCAATGCCACAACACACATGTAAAAGACATTGCTAATAAAAAGCACATACTCTGTAAACACCTTGCTCTGAACTGCAAACTTTTACACCACAGAACCCTGTTTTA
Source organism: Macquaria australasica (assembly GCA_005408345.1). Taxonomy (NCBI): domain Eukaryota; kingdom Metazoa; phylum Chordata; class Actinopteri; order Centrarchiformes; family Percichthyidae; genus Macquaria; species Macquaria australasica. The sequence continues at coordinate 156,013 of SEMN01000241.1, read as the reverse complement.
GCCCAAATTATGACATCCCTATTGATTTCCAATCCAAAATCAATACCAGCTGTGCTGACACATGTCTGAGCAATGCCTCTTGGAGAAATGAGCACTGAGCACCACTGCAGAGTCCTGTGATAACACTAAATATATAATCTTTACCTGCATGTCAGCCCATTTACAAGCTGTAGGCCCACAGCGCTGCACGGCTAATACAGGGCAATTACCAACCCCACGTAGTGGAATAAGAGGTGTTGTATATGACTCTATACTGGCCTTCATTAATAGAATATTAATAAAGAGCCTCTGTCTCGTTTGAATGGGTTAAGAAAAAACCCCCATTCATGTCTGAAATTGAAGGCATGTTTAATGCTTACACTGATATCCAGTGTAGCCCATTTAATTAACGGTATAGTAGCTACATTATCATTAAGTGCTCCAAGTTGGATTCGGCTTTAAATCAACGTTTGGCCTGACGTGAGACACACTCAACGTATGTCGTTTCGGATTAGTGACTGGACCAAGGGGAAGAAAATAAATTATGTAGCCCATAGGCAACTTAACTAGGCCATAATTAAAACGGCGGGAATTGCATCAATTTAATCTGAATATTGTAACCAGGGGTGCGGTGGAAGCTACAGGCACCTAGACTGGGTTTACCCACCTTTTGAGGCTCACATAAATCTGTTTGTCAGGTGTCATAAATAAATCCATGGCGGCTGCAGAAAGTGGAATCAAAGTGATGAGACTATGAGGATGGTTTATGAGGGAGAGAGAATAGATTAATGTTGTGGGTAAATTGATTTTTGTTCATATTGGAGGTTTTTATTTCCCCCGCTGAAGGTGATTATATTCATATTTTAACATATTTTCTAATTAAATCGTCTTTAAAACAGCAGAAAAAGGACATCATCTGATTTTTTTTAAATTCAGAGCTGTCCCTCAGTGCAGCTTGTGGTGTGTTTTGCCTCTGATTGGAGAAATGCACGTTCATGAAACCATCTTGATGAGTTAGACAATCTGTTCCTGGAGGAATAAATAAATGGCCTCCTGCTACCAATAACCGTCAGTGTGCAGCATGGCAGAATGGGTGCATAATGCAGAGTAATAATGCGCAGTGCTGCTTTGATGCTTTGTTGCTGCTGCTGCTGCTGCTGCTGGTTTTAGTGGTGCTGCTGATGATGACGATGATGAAGAACAACGCTGGATAGCTCAAACACTAAATGGCCGGTCATGCACGCGGAGAAATTGTAGTGCGCCTAATTCCTGGGATGATTCATGCGTCCTGCCCAGCCCTCATTTGCTAATAATTCTTAAAGTCGCCGGTTAGTCATACGTTTCCACAAAGACCTGCTGGCTCAGACTTATGGCTTGCAGGATACTGCAGATGGCGACTGACTGGCTTAAAGCAGCGTGCAGGACAGGCCTATCTAATCACAGACATATTTGCATATCAACTAGGGCTGCGCGGTCATTGATAGGCTGCTGTCACAGGCCTGATCAATACAAGCAGGTTACTTTATACTGATGCTGATGGCGCAGAGATCAAAATAATCATTTATGAGGGGTCTGGCCTGCAATCAAATCGGGTAGGATGTCTTTAAAAATTGGATAATTAAATTAAGGTGATTTAATTGCCTCTGGGATTGAGGGATGAACCAGAGTGTAGTCTGAGCCCTCGTTTTATTTGCCTGTTTTGCAGGAATTAGCGAGGAATGTGCTACTTATTTCTGAAATGTGCTGCCTCAGTGTGTGACATTGCTTTTCTACACTGACAACCTGTCCAGTCATTTCCTTCCTCTCACTTGGTGATATCTTAATTGCCAATCGTGTCATCCGAACATCACATCATGTCTCTTCTCGAAACGGCGGCCATGAAATTACAAGAACGCACCTTTACACTGCAAAAAAAAAAAAAATATATATATATATATATATATCCATCCATTTCAAGGAGTTTCAATCAGCGTTCAGTCTCAACCAGGTGGAATCAGCTCACCATGTCAGAATGTGTCAAATAAATAAACAAACTAATACATAATTCTTATAAAAATATTAAAATTACTCAGAAATGTGGCATAAGCTTGGCCGTTTTTTTGCAGTGTAAGCTATACATATTTGCATTATGAGTGAGCGCGACACCTGGCGGCAGTTATGATTTTTTTTAATTTATGATCAAGCCAACAATGACTCCCAAAATCTTGTTTCACCTCAACCCTGACTCCAGCAACAACTGCCTACAGTAGATGCTACATGTGGGATTTCAACACTGCTCCAAAATAACGAATTCCTCGTAACTCCACTCACAATGTTTAAAAATCACAATAATTAGCAAGCACATGCAAAGTAGTGCGTTATTTTACTTCTCCGTTACGCACCACGAAGTAATCGCTTTTGATCTTATTTTAAGCATCACGATAACTTGGTCGCCTCCCAAGCCAAATCACCAACCAAGTCATGATTTGGCTTAACACCAAAATTATTTCCACTAAAAACAAAGTCAGATTTAGGATGTAAATTAGACTAATTTGGGATGAAACTAACACGTTAAGCTGATATAATAATCAGAGTTTGTGACCTAAAATCACAAAAGGCACTAAAACCAGAATAACGAATTGTTTTGGGTACAGATGGAGTATTTTCGTTACTGTAACGCGTTACCGCCCTGCACCGGTGCTGCTGGCCCGGGACACCGAGGCTCTTTTCATCTCGACTCCAGTGCACAAACATACAGCTTAATGCGACTAGTGTTCCCCCCTTTTATTGGGCTCACCATGGCTACCAAGTGCTGGGCTCAGAAATGCACTCCCCATCAATGAAGGAAAAAGGAGTTAACCCGTGAGAAGAAGGAAAAAAAAAGAAAAATAGCCTAACCCCTCAGCAAAAAGTATCGCGCAAAACCAAACGACTTCTCAACAGATTCGGGTTTAATGTGGGATGGATCATCAGTGGTGGACTTTGAAAATAGTGCCGAAAGTTGTGACAGACGTTGAAATGATATTATCTGCTGTTAAATAACCAGATCTCTTTTGCATCTGCACTAATATAAAATAATCTTTTTTAGTTTGAGTTTTCTTGACATTCCCTCGCTCATTCGCTCCTTGACGCAGCTCCAAAAGCAAAACAGCAAAATAAAAGAACAAACCGGTCAGTATTCGTTATAATCGCATGCTTTTTATAAGCTTAGCCTGTCTTGATGCAGTTTAGGAGCTGTGCTCGACCGGCTGCTGCATATAAACTTTAAACAAACTTTGCAGCGGCGAGATCGATTTATATTAAACGATTTCATATTGCACTTGCCTACGCGATCCCTCTGGAGGATTCAACCGAGGGGTCTCTCTCTCTGTTTCACACACTCCCTCTCTCTCTCTCTCTCTCCCTCTCCCTGCTTAAAATGTGATTGATTGCACTTTTCTCCGGTGGACATTCACTACAAAACACCACAGCTTATCCATCTGCCCGCTATTTATATAAAAAGCAAAAAAGGGCTGCGGCGCAAAAGCAAACATCGGCGCGCGTATAGATTTTTTTTACGCATTCAGGGTAAAGAGGTAAAAAAAAATTTAAAAAAAAGGACACGCATTTTGCAATTCGGTTTTAAATATAAATTACAGAGAATATGACCGCGTCTCGGCACAGAAGTAGACTGAAATATCATGTAAAGCAGCGGACAGTCTATAAGGAAGCGTGTTACAGGCACAGTGCAGGGAGCAATGCGCGAGAAGGCGATATACTAACATTCCTCAAGTGTAAAAAGAAATCCGCATGGATAATTGTTGACTTACCTTGTGTCCAAGAAAAGGGAAATAGCTTCACATTGGTCATATGGAGCCTGTAAATGGTTATCTCCCTTTCCTACGACTCGGTGCTCCCTAAGATTTTCTTTCCTCTGCCTCAACTGAGCAGGAGCACTCCTCGGCTCCCGCTATTATTTTCACTAAAATATATGAAAATTTATGCAAATGAAAATCAGCACTAACTGTTCTTCTCTTGTTATACTTGGGGATGATTTTTTTTCCTCTCCCCCCTTTCTTTCTTTTCTTTCTTTCTTTTTTTTTTTTTTTTTTGCATACAAAATAAATGAACTCCCCCAGCAGGGAACTTGGGGACCTTTTATAATAAGCAAATAAATAATAAACACATCATATATCAGAGAGGAGTGTTTTTTATCGCTTGCACGGTGATTTCGGGGAGCATTTCTGAAATGCCTTCTGACTCTCCTTTTATATATATATTCTGTCTTTTTTTTCATTTTGAGGGGTTATCTCGTGTAAGGAGCCCTCTTCTCTGCATACGGACCCTTGGTGTCACGTTTCTGCTGGCCGCCTGAGACGCCCTTTCAAAGCGTGCAATGCGGATTGAACAGCAGTAATTTAGACCGAAATCCTCACTGTATATTAATGAATAGAGGGCCCCATGGTTCTGGCCCCTAGCCTGCCTATTCAATATAAACAAATCCACGAGGCTCCCTCGGTTTTGAGCCCAATCCAAATTAAATCTACTGGGATGAGAAGAAGGAATGGGAGGGGGGCGGCACTGGCATGGAGCACACAGCTACTCCACTGCCTCATATTTGCCCTTAAATCCCTTTTGCAATAAAATCTTTGCGTCATCTTTGATTTGGGGAGCTTATGAAGGGGTGTTTGGGGTTAACCCACGACATGTAGTTCTAACCTATGTACAAAATACAGTTAATCCTGTCAGAAAATCACCTGCCACGGGCCTTGTTTTGGCCAGGTGGACTCAACAGGCTGCAAACACCCTGAACTCAGCTAATGGGTGCAGTGGGACCTATATATCTGGCACTTATTACCACCCATGGGTGCGTACATAGGCGCAGGGGTCCCACGCACTAACAAAGGCCCCATTCATCTCCGGGGTTATGTGGTCATCTTGAGAGATGGTGCGCATTTTAAGGGCTATATCTATAGGTGTTTTTTTCTTCTTCTTCTTCTTAAACAGACGTTTCCACCGCCGCCACCCTGCACGCACAAATCCCCCAAGGACTGCTCAATTTGCCCTTGTTTTGGTTGCCACTTTCTCTTCCCCTGTGCTTCAGTGAGGTTGCCTGTGCGCGGCGTTTCCGCATGGAAGCATCCCCGCAACCTTTGTGCGTTAACTCCTGAGCAGCCGAGGCGCACGGGGCTTCACATGGGCTCGTGGCTGCAGTGCCTTTCCTGCACTCAAGTCATGACACACAAACACAAACACACACACACACACACACACACACACACACACACACACACACACACACACACCCTCTCTCTCTGTTATGTTTTACATAAATGTGCTGCTCTGAGATGTAGGGTGCAGTGTCATGGTTTTTCTATTAACAATCATGAGCCATGAAAGAGATTTTTTTTTACTTTTATATGCTCATAAACAATTACCTTGAGCTGATAAATTTCGCCAAAGCAGTTTTGAAATGCTAATCTGACCATTTTAACAGACAGTGCGCGTCATGTAGCCATGTAGGTTAATATAACAAGATAAAGCATGTATCATTTAGTATCCTACATTTTTTTTATTATTATTATTCATTAAGTCCTTCCTGTATTTTTCATGGGTGGCCCAGAGGGAATTAAACCCCTAACCGTGGCAATATGGATGCCTTATTCTATTACACAATCAGGTCAGGCTACCAGATAATTATAATTGTTACCAATAGATCTTATAATGTCAGATGCGCGGCGTGCAGGTTTTGAATAAACTCTGGAGCCCTGCATTAGTCCTGGATATGTGCTTGTAACAAGAATAACAGAAGATAAAACTACTTCAATACAGTTTGCACGCTTTATTATTCACTAAATAGAGATTATCCATCTATTTGAGCTGACATACATCTTGATAACATGCATTTACACTTTAAAACAGGTGTGTTTCTATATAAACACAGGGGGAAACATGTATTAAAGCTTTTCTGAAAAAAATAAAAGTTGATCATGATGGTGGTTTGACTCATTATTATCACAAACTAGAGGTCACAGTTTATCGACCCTTTTTTATTTACCCCCTTCACCCCTGTTTGTGTACTAATATCTCAGGACTATTTACTACCAAGTTGTGTTCCCCCGTTTTGTTTGGACTGCAATTAAAAATCAGCCAATTGGAACAGCCGGAAGGAGGGCTCGTGCGCCCGGAGCAAGGCTGGCGAGACCTGCCAATCACACCCCGGGTAACCAATCAACGGGGACGCACGGGGTAAACATCCGCGCGTCGTCGGGGTTGGAGGGGGGCGGGACTACACTGCCTGTCAGGGGGAGATAGAGAGAGAGAGCGATATAGAGAGAGAGGTGGAGAGAGAAAACAAGCGAATGAGAGAAGAGGCTTGCAAGCAGCGCCGTACACTGTTATACTGGATTGTACTTCAACGGGAGTTTGCGGTTTGGCAGGTTTATATACATCAAAACAGAACAAAGAGATAGTCTCTACAGTGCTATAAAAGAAGAGAGAGAAAAGAATAAAGCGAGGGAGAAATCTCGGCGACTGAATTACAAAAGAACCAAGGACACTCTGCTAATGTTTTTCACATCCAAAGGGGACATAAACTGGGACTTTGTACATTGTGGAGAATTTGCAAGGCTTTTTTGTTTTTTGCGACCACCAAAAGTTTGTTTGGGACGACGCTTTTTTCCTGTATATTTTAATTTTAATGCTCACAATTTCATCCCAGTGCAAAACTTTCTGAACGGACTGCACATGGTTTCAAAGGGCTTTTGAAAACCTGGAATTTTATCGCCGATCTCCATGCACAACTGTTTGAACTAGAATGTTGTAAATACATGCGGATTTTATTCAGTTTTCTGCCACAGTTTTTGAAGCTTTTTTTGCGTTTTTACGCACGTCGATGGTATTTGCCAAAACCTCCCCATACTTTTAAAGTTTGAATAATTCATGAGATACAATTTGCCTGCTCGAAAGAAGTGACTGTAAAAAGGGAGGGGGGTTATCCACAAACATATTCATAAGGGTTGACGGAATGGCCACCGCGGCTTCCAATCCTTATCTGCCCAGCAATAGCATCTTATCGTCCGGCTCCATCGTGCACTCTGACTCGGGAGGTGGCATGCAGCCGGGCAGTGCTGCGGTTACCTCGGGGTCTGGGGGCTACAGGGGAGACCCCTCAGTCAAGATGGTACAGAGTGACTTTATGCAAGGCGCAATGGCAGCGAGCAACGGGGGACACATGCTGAGCCATGCCCATCAGTGGGTGACATCCCTCCCGCACGCTGCAGCGGCCGCAGCAGCAGCCGCGGTTGCTGCAGCTGAAGCCGGGTCGCCCTGGTCGTCGAGTCCCGTCGGGATGACGGGCAGCCCGCAGCAGCAGGACGTGAAAAACTCCGGCAGAGACGATCTGCACACGGGCACCGCGCTGCACCACAGGCCCCCTCACTTAGCTCCCCACCAGACTCACGCCGGGGCTTGGGGGAGCACGACTGCAGCTCACATTAACTCCATATCCGGGGGGCAGCAGCAGCAGCAGTCGCTGATCTACTCCCAGCCGGGGTTCACTGTGAACGGGATGCTGAGTCCGGGGAGCCAGAGCCTGGTGCACCCGGGCTTGGTGAGGGGAGACACCCCGGATCTGGACCACGGCAGCCACCACCACCACCATCACCACCAGCATCCGCATCACCAGCACCACGGCGGCGTCAACAACCACGACCCGCACTCGGACGACGACACGCCGACCTCGGACGACCTGGAACAGTTCGCCAAGCAGTTCAAACAGCGTAGGATCAAACTGGGCTTTACGCAGGCGGACGTCGGCTTGGCTTTGGGCACCCTGTACGGGAACGTTTTCTCTCAGACAACCATTTGCAGATTTGAGGCTCTGCAGCTCAGCTTCAAAAACATGTGCAAGCTCAAGCCTTTGTTAAACAAGTGGCTTGAGGAGGCTGACTCCTCCACCGGCAGCCCCACCAGCATCGATAAGATCGCGGCGCAGGGGAGGAAGCGAAAGAAGCGCACATCCATCGAAGTGAGCGTGAAGGGGGCTTTGGAGAGCCACTTCCTAAAATGCCCCAAACCCTCGGCCCAGGAGATCACCAGCCTGGCGGACAACTTGCAGCTGGAGAAAGAGGTGGTTAGAGTGTGGTTTTGCAATAGGAGACAGAAGGAAAAACGGATGACGCCCCCAGGAGTGGCACAGACGCCGGAGGATGTGTACTCTCAGGTCGGCAATGTGAGTGCAGAAACACCGCCCCCCTCCATGGACTGCAAAAGAATGTTCAGTGAAACATAGAACAGCACACAAGAATATTTTATATGAAATTAAACTGATTAAAAAACATACAGACTATCGCCAAGATAGCCAAAATCTTTTTGATACTGTGATTGTGAGGGAATATGAATGAGACTGCAAATGTGTTATCTATTTTTCACCAGAAAAAAAAACAGAAAGAGAAAAAACAGCAAGCTTTCCCTTTTTCCTCCCAACTCCCCCTCAGAAAAACGCACCGTTAACCTTCTTCCAGGCCCTGAAATGTCTTAACCTAAAAGGTTCCTTCTGCTTTTTTCTTTCAGGGGCATTTTTTAGTAGATTACTTAAAAGATGCAAGTGAAGCGAGCGACCAGAGGGTGACAACTACAAGTTCATTCCACCAGGTAATTTTGGCGCATTAAAACACACCAAGAGGAAACCAAGTATTGTTTTTAAAAAAATATTTTTTCTCTTCCCCCCTCCAAACACAATATCCCCCTCATTATCCTGTGTTTGATTGGAGAAACAAAGGAGCAGGCATTTTGTATATTTAGAAATGGGACTGAAGCGCCCCCCCTCCTCTCTCAATGCCTAACAATAACAGAGGGAAAACTGCAACAATATGAATAAGAGTGACATCCACGAAGCTTCCATCATGATTTCCAGCAATTCTAATTTTTTTTTCTGAGGTGGACTGCATGGTTTCATTCACACACACGCGGAGGATTAGGGATTTTTTTTTTCATGTTGAGGCCCTCTCATGAGCCCAGAAAGAAAAGACAACCAGGACCAGGACTGTCCCCGCCTGATCTCAAAGATCACCTTCTGCTTTTGTTGTTTTTTGAATTATTATTTAAAGGACTTTGACAGCGTGAGTGGATCTTTCTCCTTTTTTCAACAAATAGAGCATAAGACATTTGAAAAAGACTGCACTTATTTGAGAAAAAAAAAAATCTGAAAATCTGTTGCCAAGTGTGACTGAGTGGGTGCTGTGGATATACTATTAATGCTGCCCTTTCTAAGCAGTGTTCTTTGGTAGGTTTTAATAAACAAAACTCTGTAAAGCCGGCAATATAGATCACTAGATCAGATACTGATCTGAGTTATTTACTTTATATTTTTCATCAGAATTACTTGTTTTAATATTTTATTCGGAATACATATGAATTATTCCAAACGGTAATTTATTTCCCCCCCCCCCCCCCCCAGGAACTTGTGTAAGATGCTTTCCCCTTTTTTCTTGTTTTATTTCAATTTTCTTTGTTCTTATATTTTTTGTTGTTGCCCTTATTTGTTTAATTTTGTACCATCGTTTCTAAAGGAGCACAAATCATCATAAGCTGACATTGACCGTTGTTAGGTAATAAGGGTACATTTTTGATGTGATAATTTGATTGTAATTTAATTTCAGTAGTGGTTCCGTACGAGCTGATTGAGACACAATAAATTTGTTAGAATGAAATGCAATCATCTTGTGTTTTGAAATTTATATTCTTATCGTATACTGGGCTGTTGTTTTTTTTAAATTTTGTTGTTTTTTATGGAAGGGGAATTTACCCTGTGTGCTATTTTTTGCATGCACAGCAGCAGAAGCTAATGAAGAAAATGGTGGACTATTTTGTCCCAGATGAAGCGAGCGAGCTAATAATAACCTCCTTTAGAATAATGCAGAACAAAGGCTCTTTGTAGGGTGAACATACTCTATTTAATACGCGATTTAACACTAAAAAGGGGATTTATTATTTACTAAAATATAAAAAAGACAAGTTGGCGTATTAATATAGCATTTAACGTGTTAGGAGCTCATGAGTTATTGCCTAAGCTTAAATAAATGTCCACAAGCGTTGTTATCATCATGCCATAACTGTGTATTACCATTTAAATGAAACATCGCGGTCAGTTGCAGGCCTGCACAATGGCTCGCCTGTTTGTTTACATGTGCTGCCTCTTGAGGCCTTGGGCAAAAAGCAGGAACCCTAACCTCAGCCTGCAGGGTGGGAAAGAGGCTGAATTTATATTTTGTGTTAAAGAGAGAGAGAGAGAGAGAGAGCGAGAGCGTGGGGAATTCTTAGAGGAAGAAAATGCAAACGGATGAGAGCCGTCCATGCTGTGGGAGCTGAGCGTCCTAAAGTCCTGACTGCATGTTATGTAATGTTTACGTTGCAGCTGATAGTCCAGATACTGCATCACATAGCACTGGTATAATTATTAGCCTGCTTTATGAGCGCCTGGTTAATGCGCTCCTGAGTGATGCCAATGCAACAACAACAACAACAACAACAACAAAAAAACTCTAATCTGCAAAATAATTGATTTACATTCACTGAAATGGCCAAATTGAATTTATCGCTGGCTGCTAAGATTAGGCTGTGAGTGAGTGCAACGCAGGACTGCTCCATAACTCCATCCACATTCATATCAACCCCGAACACCCAAAGCGACGCAGCTCGACCAGGTGTGTTTCCCAGGTATACAGGGAGAAAGAGGGGCCATAACTCGGTGAGCTGACATGTTGTTTTAGGATGCGGGGCACTGGGTCACAGAGCTTATTGATTCTGCCTGTCCAGAGCTGAGCAGCCCACAGGCTCAGCCTCTCCACCGCTACAGTTTAGTGAGGATGAAGCAGCGGAGTGCTGTTTGACATGTCGGAGTTGTGCAGATTAATTTCAGGGTTGTTTCGGGACTTTTGGCTGGCTCAGACCGGGACAGGTGCAGGAAAAAACAATACTTCTGTAAAGAGGCTTGTGTGAGTGTATGGTGACATTGTGTCTTGTTTTATTCCTATAATAATTCCAAATGATGTAGCCAATACTTTAGCTGTGGTATAGGCAGTGTTATCATTTTATTTTTTTATTTTAGCAACAGGACTATTTTTCGTCACGGCTGCAAGAGGCAAATGTGTTTCAAACTTTTTTTTTTTTTCCTTTTCTTTTCCTGAGTTGTCTCTCGCTCGCCTATTCAGCAAAACTCAACTAAACGTGTCCCCTCGCTGCAGGATTTGAATTTCGCGGATGATTTCCCATACTAGTTGCTTAGCAACTGAATTCAATGATATAGAGAAGTGGGCATCATTTTTCTTTGTCTCCATTAGTAAAAGTGGCAGCAGCAGAGAGACACGCTATACGTGCTCAAAACTTTTAGATTTTGTCGTTTATTTACAAGTGTGTTAAAGGCATTTGCAAGCACGTGTGGCGTTTGAAAATGTTACTATTTAAAGAAAATTGAAGACGAATTAACACCATAAGGTTTTCATTTAATTGCATTCAAACTATAATGAAATATGATGGCTCGTGCTGATAGAACAAGTAAGACAGAATAATAATAATAAGCCTTTTCAAAATAAAACACGTGTGCAGCGAGGCTCTGCTTTGGCCTGATATTGCCCACCTATGCACTTGCTCATTATGCATGCAGCTCCTGTGCTCCTCTATATAAAATCCAATGCAAAGCCACATGACGTGCTAAGATAAGCACCACGCACAAGACCTTCACCACAAAGAGAAACACTTCTGCTGTCCTAAGTTGACTAGAACAAATCCCGCACGGCAGACCTGTGCGTTTACATCGTGGATCCCGCAAAAAAAACAACCTTTCAGAGCAGCCAGCAGCTCGTGCAGAAATATCCCAAATCGTGTGAGAGATTTCACCACAAAAAAAAAAAAAGAGTTTCAAATCTCATAATGGGTTTTGGTGCGCCTATTCTCCAACAGCTTTGCCTTTTTTCATGGGTCTTCAAAACCGTGTTGGCAGCAGCACGGGCGTGCGTGTCTGCGCCTGTGTGTGTGTGAGTGCACCGGTACGTTCAGGCCTTAGGAGCACTTTGCTTTCCCTGCTATTGATTTAGGACGCCAGTGGCCCAACAGGCTCGTCGCGCCCATTCGCACTAATTAAAGCTGCTCGTTGTCACACCACTCTGCTCTTTAAAGCAAGACTCGAGCAGGGAAGTGGAGGGATTTGTCCCATAAAAACCAAACTTTGAATGCCTAATTATTATTATCACGTCACGTGGCTGTCAACAAACCAGTGGCCCTTCAATCAGTCACTGACACGTTGAAACCATATAAATCTAATAAAATAATTACACAGATTTATATTTTATACATCCTCCCGAGCGAATAATAGTCTTATAATATAAATATATGTCTTTTACACTGTAACGCTTACCCTGTGGTATATGATGTTAGCTTCAGGCCCAACCTAAGTGTATTTAACTATGAAACTTTTACATGCATTGCTTTGTGGATATTGTTTTATGGTTGTAAATATCTTGTAATAGGTTTTATCACGAGGCAACACCTTCAAAGTTGCATTTTCCTATGTGACACACACACTTTAGTTCACTTTTTAATTATATATACACGTTAACACGCTATTAATTATATTTATTATGTGTGTATAAGGCTTTTTAGAAGGTTAAACTTAAATACAGGCTGTTTATACTCTTAATAAAGTATAATAGACTCATTTTAGATGCTTCTACTATATCATATGCTCAGGTTTTAGATGCAGTTACACTTGCAGTGGTGATTCAGTGTGTCACTTAAAACGGCTAAACCCTGTATGGTGTCAGGTTCATTCTAACCTGGTGAAAAATGTGCATATACGCAATGGTCCCCATACTGTATTTACTCCACGTGTCGAGCGCATGAATATGGATTATTCTGAGCTGTTCTCCACAGGGAGCCTTCCTCTTCCGCGTCCACATGGATTTATCTCTGCTGCCGGAAAAAAAAAGACGCTCAGAAAATATCCCTCTGTCTGGTTGGGACTGCTGACTTTTGATCATAATTATTACTGTTATTTTACAGTAAGTGTGGTGGCTTATTTCTTTGATTCGTGCCTTATTTGTGGTGTTATCATCGTGGCAACTCCAGCAAAATTCACTTTTTTAGAGATTGTTCCAGCTCTGCCATTATTATTATTATTATTATTATTATTACCACTGTGTTTATTGGTTTAATTTAGGTTTTAATGTAATTTAATTTAAATTTATTTTATATGAATTTTTGCAGTTATTTTTGTTGGCACATGTTGGAGTTAATGCATATATACATAAAGTGGCCGTTCACCAGTGTTTAACTTGTGCAAGAGCACCTGTAATTCATTATTATTGTTAATATTATTATTATAATTATGTAGGTTTATATATAAATATAGAGGACGACATTTACGGGACACTTGTTCTCTTTCGACATCAGAATATAAAAAGAACTATAAAATTCAGGACAGCATCTAAACAAAAGATCACAACAGGCCTACATGTAAATAGAGCTTATAAAGTCTCTATTCGGTTTAATGGCAGCAGCAGGAGAAAGAGAAGAAGAAGAAGAAGAAGATGGGAGAAAGAAGAGGAGGACGTTTTAAAACATGACGTGAATCTCGGGGGTTTCCTCTCTATAAATTGTGAAGGTCATGGTTTGTGAGCAGGCAGGATGGATAGGTAGAGGAGGGGTGAATGGAGTCTGAAGGCAGCTCAGCCACACAGAGGTAATGTACTTCAGCATCTCATCTGCCTGTCTGCATTTCAAAAGCACAAGAAGCCGCGGTGCAGTCTACTGTTTGTGTCTCCCCTCTCTCCAAATGCGGATTTAACGCCTTTAATTCAACAACACCAGTGTGTTTTGTTCGATTTAATTTGCGACCGAAACACATTTAGAACTGTCAAACAGTCCCACAGTCTTGTATTACAAATATCGCCCATTTTCTATTTAGATATTTAAAGTCAAGTGAGAATAAACCTTAAGACTTTACCGCCAAAAATCACATTTTGGCCTTTAAACTGCGCCCAAAAAGAGGGAAAATAATACTTATAATATTCCTATAATGTTCTGGATTTGGTTTAATGTTTTTGTTGTTGTTGTTGTTGTTTAGTTTGTAGGCCTAGTGGCGTCTCACCGTCATTTCCCTATAATAATCCTATAATATTCACAATATTCTTATAATTTTCCTATTATAATCCAATAGGTGCGTTGTGAGATTTTAGTATAACTTAATATTATCTCAACTATAACAGTAGTATACGAAATTTCTGTATAAAATATCACTATAATATTGCTTTTTGGAACTTTCTGAGTTTATAGTGGCTTTATACAGTATCTTGTTATCAACGTATTATTACTATTGGATCTTTATAAGCGCCTAATTGCATTCTTTTTCCATTCCCCGCGCGCACACTGTAGTATTGTACTAAGTTATCTTCTCTAAGGGAAGTTTTTTGGCCGGAGAAGTAATCCCGGTTGGGTCTCTGCTTGGTTGGTCAGTCTCCAGTGAGCAGCGTTCAGCCCACACACACCCCTGCCTGGCTGCACGGATTTTTAAAAAAGTGGAATAAAATAAATCAGGTATAGTACATGATTATTTGTGCATGGAGATTTTGTCACCAGCTTTCGTGAGACCCAGCTCGGTCACTAATTGGTCTCAGTCGTGTTAAAATCCATCTTTGAGGGAGATTTTGTGTCTCACACTGGTGCTACATTTCCATATGGGTGGTTATATGGGTGTCGAGATTTGCATTATTTGCTGCTTACAGATAACTCTTCATCTTCTCATCAATGAGTTGCTCAGAAACTAGTTTGGCCTGTTATTTGTTTGTTGCAGTCAGAAAAGAAACAGCTTTAAACAGCAGAATCACGTGAATAAAATCATTTAAATTTTAAATATTCATGTTTTTCAGTCATTAAAATTAAACTGATTAAAACAATAATTCCTATAAACATTATTCCCACAATGAAACACTCCATTCTGGTACTGATATAATCCAGACATGTTCACTATCCTTTCTGAATGAAGTGCACAGGGGTGAAGCTCTGCTCTGTAGCTTCCCTGACCTTACAGCGCCACCCAGTGGCCATTTGGGTTGACTCCACTATTCCAACGCTCCAGTCATTATCTCCACTGGAATCAACAGCTTTAATCAACGGTAATTAATGAAGATGACATTTTGATGTAGTTTGGATTATGAGGATTTAGATTTTGCAAAGGTTTGTAGCCACTTTACATGTTTATTTTCAAGGCACCGTGTGTCATTTAAGGCCTGTGTGTAGACATTTACAGGAAGTCTGATTTAAAAATATTTGGTCCTGAATGGAAGATGAAAATGTCTTATTAATTTATATGAAAGTCTATGCAGCCTACTGTAATTTAAAACTGCATTGTAACACTTTCATTTAACAGTGCAGACAACATTAGACATGGAGTTGTGGATGAATAGCATGACTATTTTTATATATATTTTTATTTCAGTTGTTTCAGTTGTTTCAGTCCAACCTATGAAAACCATGTATCTTCAAAAATGTTAACTTCCCATGAGCTAAGAAAAACAGCCCCGTTTCCAACTGACCTTTTCAGATGATCCAATTGGTTTTTAAATGGGTCTCAACCCACTTAATGGATCAATGTATGTGACAAATTCAAAATCACCAAATTTGGAAATACATGCTTATCACTGGACAATGATGATACATTAGTCCAAGAAGTGCAAAGTTGCCATTTTAAGTCACACATGCTTTTTTTTTATTGCAATGTTGGATATGCAATTTCCTTTCTTTTGTTGTTATATTATATTCTGTTGTATAAGATACATACATTCTGATTTTTGCTCTTTTACATATCTATCTATCTATCTATCTATCTATCTATCTATCTATCTATCTATCTATCTATCTATCTATCTATCTATCTATCTATCTATCTATCTATCTAGTTGCTGTAGGTGGCTCAGGCAAGAGGACATGCAAATTATGCTGTAAGTGAGGTCAAGTCAAGCCAAGTTGTTCTTGTATTTGTGCTTTGGAGAAGACTCCATAACATTACTTATTCTCCACATAAAATGAAAATCATGTATCTCCAACTTTGGTGATTTTGAACTGAAAAACTAAGTGTTCCTTTATGGGTTGATTCTCCCACTATTGTCATAAAGCTGTTTTCCTTAGCTCGTGAAAAGTTGACATTATGGAGTTACATGGTTTTCCCAGGACAGTGACAGAATGCTTGGCTCACACTTCACACACACTATTTTTGAAGTCATGCTACCACCTTAATTGGTTTCCTGCAGAACTCTGTCGTGCAACTTTTCTGTTTTTGTGCAGTTTTTGTCTAAAATTCAGTTTCATTCACTCTCATGCATCTCAGCCAGTCAATCCGCTGGGGTTAAACACGTGCTCCACCCTCCGCTGATGATCTCCCCATAAAAGATGGCCAGCCCTGCTTTATTGGTTGCCATGGGAACCAGGAAGCTAGTTAGTGATCTTTCACATCTTCTCCTGTTGTTCATTTGTGTGACATGAGAGACAGCTTTTCAGTCGGTGCACATGTGTTTGGAAAGCATTTTACAAAAGCCGCGATACTGTTTGAGGATTATTGCGAGTGAGGCGACTTTGTTGATGCTGATGGTATCCATAATCACTCCCATGGGTGTTATTGCTATAAGGGAGCATCTTATGAAGTCTAACATGTTATATTTCAGTTGTAGAAGAAGGAAGTATCATTTAATTAGGTAAAAGTAGAAAAAATAGGACACTGATCAGAGTCTTGCAATCAAACATTAAGTAAAAATATTAGGGACAAATATATGAAAAGTGAAAGCATCAAATTATTAAGTTTCTATAAAAGTATTTTCAGCTTTGGAATTCCAGTTGAAAGAAATTGAAAGATTGTGTTGACTCAGCTAGATAATTCTATAGGACTGAATTGTGTTTAAGTTACATAAACTAAAAGATTTAAGTACAACTGAATTATTATCAAGTTAATTTGACTAGAAAAGTTTATTTGTTTTGTATCATTACAAAATTACCTCAACTTGTCTTCTCAAGTTCAATCAACTTAAAATTTTAAGGCAGTCCAGACATTAACTTTTTAAAGTTAAAACAAATAGTTTAATTAATCTGAGTAGTTGGTTCACCTGTAGTTTGTACATGTACTCCTTTTTTTCTTGACTTGAATTTGGCAATATGGCACATTTTTAAGATACATTTTATAATCACTTCTGTAAAGCAGCAATTTTTAGGTATCAGAGTTTGACATTTCCTTTAGAAATGCAGTGAAAGAAAATTAAATGCATAATATTCCCAAAGAGGCTTTCTCAGGACCTAGTGGCACGTGTCCATAAAGTTATCTTTGAACAAATTGCCTGGTGAAAGTAAGTGCAGCCTGTGATGTAAAACTTCTTGGTCCCTACCCATAATCCCCCTCAACCGAGAATTGAACCCAGCTCCGCCCCACATCCAGCCGGGGCCCGCATCTTCGCAGCGAGAGCTCGGCTGCTTCCAAAAGCCTCGTGTCAAAAAGCTGGTCAGCATTTCAAAGGACTCCAAAACATTCGCGGAGATTGACGCCCACAGCCGTCCGACGGGCCAGTGCCAACAATCGCTGTTTGTGTTGGCTCCTAGAACGATCGTACAGAGAGAGAGGGATTCAGAAGTTGCCAAGTAATGACTTGGTAACCTCGAAAAGTAGAAAAAGGAGAAGCGATTCTCCGAAGACGTGCCAGGACTCTCTGTTTGTGAGCACAAACTTCACATGGAGGATGACTTCTTTCTTAAACAGAGATAGATTCTGAGGCAGATGTCTTTGTAGTTTAGGCTTTGAGGTAATGCTTTTGAGGACATTTTGCTCTTGAGTTAAGTTTAATTTCAGGACAGTCACATTTTGAAATCCCCTCACTGAGAACAATAAGATTTGAATCTGTTTTGGCTTTCTGGGATAGACAAATCCTTCCTAATTCACATTAAAGCATATATGTGTGAATGTGAATGTACATCAGTGTGTCTAGCTGTGCCTCATTGAGTGCCTCCATGTTGGATTTTGTTCTTCTATGTGTGTGTGTGTGTGTGTGTGTGTGTGCCCTGTCCTATCCCAGCGAGCGTCCCGGGTGGTGACGGATCTCAGCAACAGACGGATCGATGGTTGGGGACAGAGGCAGGGGTCGGTCAGTCCTCAGGGGTCCACCGGTGACATCTCCGGCTGCAGCTCGCCGGCCAGCCGCCAGCTCGGGTCAGCTATCCCAGCAGGCCGCTCTCTCTGGCAGCAGTTACCAAGGTGACAGCATGTCAGCGCAGTCCCCGCAGCGCCGCTGAGGGCAGGAGGGTGAGGCGGAGGGGAGCGAGCAGGGAGCCTGATGCATCACCAGCTCTGATGGGTTTGTCAATACTGCTTAGATCCAGGGGGAGCTGGGCCCGTTGTGACACACACTGGGCCCCTCCAGAGAGCTAGCACACACACACACACACACACACACACACACACCCTTACCTGCAAACACACACAAACCAGCATGTACAAAAATAAGCATCCACATGTGCATATGATATGTGCAACATGTGCATTTTGGCTTAGAAACAGTTGCACATACACCCATACATTTTGAATTGTGGCCTTAATTTCATAGATGCATACAACACACAAGAAAGATGTGAAAAGAAATCACATGCATTTACTCACAGTCATAAGGGGACACATGCACAAACTCGTTTTTGTCATTTAGGAGGACATTATAGTGACTTAAGTCATTTCTTGAGACTTAACATAACCTTAACCATAGCCACTACATGTCTAACCTCAACCCTAACCAATAAACAAGTCTTAGCACTAAAATTTAATGGTTCATCTGCTTTTTGTCCCTAAATGGGCAATGAGTCCCCATTAAATGTTGCCTTGTGTTTTCAGACTTTTTGTCCCTATGATTAATACAAGTAGCCCTGCAAACACAGATATACTGTACAATACGTGCACATAAACATTCACATAGGCTTACGGCATGTGCAACATATGTATGTTGGCTTAGAAACACACACCATGTCCATGTCCTTGCACATACATACCCAAATATTGCGTTGTGGTCTTATTTGCATGCTTATCAACATGCTCATATATTAGCACAAAAATACAAGAAAGACATGACAAAGCATGCATTTGTTCACAATCGCACAAACAGATACATGCACGCACACACACACACACACACACACACACACACACACATATACATACACACACAAACTTGTTTTTGTCATGCATGCGTTGCATCATTTCTTGTTAGTATAAAACAGTAAAGTATGTTGATTTCTTGTATACTAACTACAAAAAGTCTACTACAGTACAGTATACTATACAGATAAAAGATATAAAGGACACAGCTCATGTCTTAACCCTGAAATTTAATGGTTAACCTTGTGGGGACCTGGTGTTATTATGTTGACAGATTTTGATTTTTGTCCCCACAGTGTGATAAATAGAGGCACACCTGCAAACACACATTGGCAAGCACATAAGCATCCCCATAGGCGTACTGCATGTGCATTTTGGCTTAGATAGATGGCCCACATAGCAGAATATGCACAAATATTCTGTTAGGGTCTTATTTACAGATCGACATTTGAGTAAAGGGAAGAAAAAACACACATGAAAGACATGAAAAACAAGTGCATTCTCTCATTAGCATGAACACACACACACAGCCATACACTCCTGGCAGACTGATTGTTTGAGGAGAACTGCATGGATGCGTGGATTAAGCTGTTGGTGCAGGAATCGAGAGCGAGCTGGCAGATAAAAATGACTGTACTGTGTGCTGCAGGACCGGAGAGGAAGGAGAGAGAGAGAGAGAGCGAGGTGAAGGAAGAGAAAGCACGCTTGGGCCGTCTGACTCTGTATCTCATTAACCAAAGCGAGAGGGGGGATTGGAAAAGCAGCATCAGCCACGTTTGGCTCAGAGGGGTTTGCAGTGTAACCATTTCTAGGCTGTGGATTTAATAGATTACTAATGATCGGCCACAGGTATTTCCAAGTTAGACATTAGAGGCGGATGCCCAAAATGAGATCATTTGCTAATCCGTACATTTCCACCTCTGCGATTCTTGAAACCCACTTTGATATGTGAATAATAGCAGGGTATACATGTTTGGATTCAAAGCAGTTAGTGTTGGGATGTATGAGGGAAGCAAAGGTTTACAGCTAATCTCGTGCCGCTATCTCGGTGTGAGGATATACAGAGCGCTTGTGATTCCTCGAAGGTTCTATATCCAATCTGACCAATCCTCTTAGCAAGAGAGAGTTGAGCTTGGCCCTCCCCAGAGAAGTCTCTTTTTCATTCAACCTATTATGTCAATGTTTAATGCCTAAGGAGGGAGAAGGAGAGAGGCAAAAACATTATGACTGTAGCCTTGGCAGAGCTTGTTTGCAACTAATGCCAGAGTGCCGAACTGTTAATGTCAATTTCTCATGGTTGTTTTGAAGCCCCACAGCATATGCAAGCTTTATAGCAAAGTGAAAATGCCTGATTCTGACTTAAACAATTTCATGTTCTAAATGCTCATCTCTGCAGCGACGGAACATGACTTACACATTAGCAAACACAGAGGTTGCTTGCACTCAAACACGGGCGCCATTCGAATGGCTTCCGCTGCCATTTAAAAGCTTTGCTCGCTGAAATAAAAGTAATTAATTGGTGTTATACACCAAGGACATAATTATCTTTTCCAGTAAATGGCACATATTTAATTACCAGTAATTGTTCCCCGAGCCTTGTTCAAAAGTGTTGTGCGCCAGACAGTTCTGATATATTATACACTAATCCTGCACTTGATACTCAGTCAATTAGGAAATGTGTGTCAAAGAGCAATCATGTAAACAGCATTGTGGAACACACACATCCTTCTGAGACGCCTATGTGGGCCTTCGTTGGTGTCCACACACACACACACACACACACACACATCTGTCTCACTGCTCTGCACTTTGTTTTCCCCCTAAGGGTACAAATCCCTACCTATCCCATTCCTTCCCAAGGTGTTAATGCCTGCCAGATTGGAGGAAAGTAATTTGAGATCATTTCGCAACAAAGGCCGCAGATACTGATTAACACGGGGCCTACTTTCTAGCCAAGTGGCACGGTCCCATTTAAAAAGCGTCAGGAGCTAAATTTACTCCCTTGTGCCTTGGGGTGTGTGGGGCCAGAGGCTGCAGTGGGGCCCTTGAACATGAGAACAGGGTTTAATAAGTAAACAGGAGAGGCAGAGAACAGTGCTTCTGATCAGGGCTTATTTGCCCAGCCGAGCCCCTGGTACGCGCTACTAGCTGATTAGCCCTGCCGATTGTACCTTGTAATTGCAGTGCCTTGACCCCCTCTAGGCAAATATTAGATTTTAGTGGTTTAACCTTTCCAGTCATCAGAGCGGGGTAAATTGCCCAACCAGATGTTAAGGAGCCCAGCGGTAGTCTGCAGCCCTTCTGATCAGCAGGGAAAAAACCTCGCAGATTGAACCTTTTCTTTTTAATATTGTCTCAATTTCCTCTGGCCTTTCAAGCTGATTTTTCGCAGCGGTTTCCTTCCCTGAGAAACGCTCATACTCCGATCCTTATCCCCTCCGCTGATGTCAGGTTACAAGTGAGACATATTATTTCAAATCAGTGCAGTCACAGTCATTAGCAAGGGACAAATGATCAATGGAAAGATCAATGGTAGATATTAACCTAGCAAGTAGTCCCTCAGTTCAATCACTCCAGCAATTTGTCACCTGGTGAGGTGCAACACATCCACTCTAACAGGTCTTTTCCTAAATGCTATGGGAGGAAAAAATGCTATATTTTTACATATAAAGAATCCGGCTTGTAAAGTGACTCACTGCCCTTAAAATGCACCAAATGTTTTTGCAGTTGGTCATTGTGCAAAAATAGATTTGAACGTCTCATTTTGGAAGAAAACAGCAACTTTGAAGTACTATTATTATTAGATTCCTTTCGTCATCTAAAATTATTACATTTCAACCAAAATAGTTGGCAACCGACTGCCAAGACTTTCGTGGTTACATTTTGGTTGCAACCACTTTCTCCATAAAACAGTGAAATTCATTTTATCCTTTAGTCGTCCAAAGCAGCACAGAGGGAAGATTCCCCCTGTAAGTATGCTACGCTGCAGCGGGTAGAGAACAACAAATTGCAGGCAAAGCAACAGGGCGTAGATGTCGTCAAGCTGCCTCACATTCCAGCTCTGAGCCGAACGCGGGGTCAAATGAGCAGCAATTATACAATCCTGTTCCTCGGATAAAAAGCATTATTTTCCGCCAAATCCCTCTCTGTAATAAGGCGGTGATTGATGTGCGACTGCATGCGAGAGCTCGCTCGAAGCGTCTGTCCAGATGAAATGGAAACAATATGAAAACGTTCTCTGAAGGATGGAATTTCTCCCCCCTGACTTTTTAGATCCAGACCGGCATTTAAAAAATTCACCCAGATATGTAAATCTCCCCCTACCACAAGCCGAACAGCTGCGACTGGTTTCGATCATTCTTTGCAAACCCATAGGTGTCTGTGCAGCCAAAACAGAAATTCGAGGAGGTCACAGATACAGCTGGACAAATGAACATAAACCTCCATCCCTACTTTACAATATAACCTTCTAATTTATAATCTTATATGTGGAATACCCTTAGAACTTGACTACAGCAGGGAAAGTGCCTGTTCCCATGGGTGCTTCTTGTGTATTTCTTTCACACATGCTTGTTTGAGTCTGTGGGCCTTTAGGGAACCCCCGCCACCTGGAGAGTACACTTTTTTTTTTGCAGACTGAGACCATTATGGGAAACACTTTCGGACAGGACGGGACGGGACGAGGATGGTGGAGGGGTGGCGGAAGTTTTTCTTGGGTCATTCCCAGCCATTTCCAGAGATCTCGGGTTTCTCCCCATCCAGTTTCGGATCCAGATCCTCTTCCTCCCCTGACAGACCGGGCAGGGCCGGCAGTCGCGTCTCCAGGCCCCCTTTCACCCCGCATGTAATAGTTTCCTTCCTCCTCAAGCCTCTCACCTGAAAAAAGAGTCGGATGGAAGACTGGGAGGGAAATAGTCATCTTTTCATCCCAGAGATGGACTGAAGTAACCCTTCAGCTGGAGAGGAAACCCAATACTGCCTCCAGCTCGCTGTCTGAGAGGACAGAAAGGAGAGGGTAAGGGTAAAAGGGGGGTAACCAAAGTGGTTCCATGTGAGAGATGGAAGTGAAGTCTGGGAAAGACAGGGATCGACACCCTGAACACCCCTCCCTTTTCCTCCCCCTCCTTCCTGACTCAAACCACCTTACAGAGGGAATTGGGCCCGATCACCAGCATCGCTCTCTGAACACCGAAGAGATACAAGAATGCTCACTTTAATTCTGATTAATGCTGTTCTGCCCTATTCTATAGACATTTCCTTCCACTCCATTCTGTTCTGTTCATATGCTGTGTATGCTTGAGAACTGGTTAGGTCCCTTAGATCTTTAGGAAGCAGTCAGCTAGTAGTGCCTCGAATCAGAACAAGCCTGGTGAAGCTGTATTCAGTTACTATGCTGATCTTAGACCTCAGCCACTTTCACATCTAAATTACACACTCTTTAAACCAAATCAAAAATCAAATTTTAAGCCGACATGGACAAGAATGCCTTCAAGTGCTTAGAAAACTGGAAATTTGAACATCTACAGTTCCATGAAAATGCTGTTTTCTGCACTGTGCTAGTTTATTTCTTTCTGGCCTTTGCTGTTGTTCTATTCTATTCTGCACTTTCCTGCTCTCTTATGTGATCTTTCTTTTGTTTCATCTTAGTCGTGTGTGTCAGTGTCAATTCAGTTCTGTTCTACTGTACAACTCACTTTACTCTCTGAATTATATTCTATTTATTTGCAATGTATGCTGTTCTATCTAATTCTGTGCTCCTTACTATTCAAGTCTGTGCAATTCTATTAGATTCAGTCACAGTCAGCTCTGTTCTATTCTACCTGTCTGTTTTCTGTGTGAATATGAAACCCTCTCAGGCTGCCTCTTGAACCTGCTGGTGCAACAGAAGCAGCAGCAGCTCCAGTCTGTTCAGGTAGATTTCTCCCCTGTGGAGCCGCTCTGAAGAGGAGGCCTAATATCTGCAGACATCTATGGCCATCGCCCAATCTGTTGCACGCTCCATTCATTTCACGCACTGCCAGAAGTGCTTTGTAATTATCCTGATATTGATGAAGGCTGATTCCAGCAGGTAATCGCTGGCAGTTCAGCTGTTTTTACGCATCTCAGCAAAATGTCTTTATCCATTACCAGTGGCAAATTAATTTCCACTCAATGACCATACTTGTTGATAATCTACGAATTGGTGTGTGCGTGTGTGTGTGGGTGTGTGAGAGAGAGAGAGAAATAATGGGGATGAGAAATCCCTGACAGAGCTCTGAACCATAGTATATAACTTGGTTTACCTCACACAAAGATAACTGTGGGTGTTGACACTACACAGTGGACTGTAGCACACTGCTGCATGTGCTTCAGTAATACTGTATATGCATATATTGTTTATTGATAGCAGTAGTGGCAGCACTGTATTAGTAACGGCCTAGCAGCAGTAAAAGTTGTAGAAATTATAGTGTAATTACACTAATAGTAGCAGTATATTAGTAATACAAAATAACAGCAAAATTCCGAGAGGGAATAGGAAAAGGAATTGGAATGACAATGGATTTAGAGCTATGAACTGGAATAAGAAAAACGAAGGAAATCAGAATAGGAATCTGAATAGAAATGGGAACAAGACCAGAAAAATAAATAGAAATAGAAATTGTAATGGGAATAGGAATAGGAAAATGAGTGAGAGCATAAATGAGAATAGGAATATGGGAAGTAATGGGAATAGAAATGGGAACAGGAATAAGGATACAAATGGTGATATGATTAGGAATTGGGAAAGAAGTGGGAATAAAAGGTAAAAGAAAAGAACAGAAAAAAATAGAATAAATGGTAAGAGAAATGGGTATGAAAATGGAAAAAGAAATATTAATTGCCATAACAATGCAAATTTAAATGCAAATATGAATAAAATAAAATAAAATAATGAGTAAGAATAGATTTGGGAATACAAAAAAAATAAAAATAAAAATGGAAATGAAATATAAATATGAATTGGAATAACAATAGAAATGGGTATAGAAATAGAAGTAAGTATATACATGATAAGAATAGGAATGTGAAAGGAATGGGAATGATAATAGGAATAGAAATGGGGAAAGAAATGGGAATAGGAGTATAAATGGGAAGAGGAATGGGAATGGAAATATGAATGGGAATAGATGGGATTAGAAAAGACTGGGAATAAAATTATGAATAAGAACAATAGAGATGGGATCAATAGGAATAACAATGGGGATGTAAATGATAATAGGAATAGAAAAGGAGAATGAGAGAAATGGGATGGATTAACTATTGTTTCATGTTAGCAGCTGATACTGGTAATGTGTGTGTGTGTGTGTGTGTGTGTGTGTGTGTGTACAGGGTGTATACAGAGCATGTGAGTGTCTCTGGCCCTTTTCCTGCTCCCATTCTGAGGTTGGGACTCAACAATGACCCTGCATGTCCCCCAGACCAAATTCCCCATTTCCCAAAGAGGAGCAGAAGCTGGGTCCATACTGTACTGTATGTTTGTCGCCTAAATCAGAGACAAGAACTGAGTGGAGTGGTGCATATGATGATAACAGGTGTGTATGAGGGATTCTGTATTTTCTGTTTTCCCTTTGTACTGCATGCATACCATTCACACGTTTAATGGAATCTGAGCAATGTATATCCTAAATGTCATTAAATAGGTTTAATTTGCACTTCACACCAACTATGCTGTGTACCAGTTTTGGTGTAAAAGCACCAAGGGTATATGCACTATTTAGTGGATGTTGTGTTTGCAGAATGGGTGGCTCCAGAGGAAATTGAACCCCTGTCAGTGTTTGTGCCTTGCTTTTCATTGACCTGCAGAGGGAATGGATCCCCTAAAACTGACAGAGGCTTAATCACTGACTCAGCTGAGCCACACAGGAACAATACTATTCCTGTTTATGAAGGAAATTCAGCAGAGAAATGGTGTATAACATAAAACACTGGCTACAAGTTTTACAAATAAATTAAAAGCCCACTTCCTCTTTTGTTAATGTATCCGGAGGCCTTTGTTTTCTGGATACTTACCAATGAAAGGATGACTAAAATTTTAAATCATGATTTCCTTAAGGAATACTTTAATTGATATATTTGTTTTTGCCTGCACATGTATACACATATATATGTATATATATATATATATATACTGCCAGATCAACATGTGCTTCATACAGATATGCAGCTAAGTATATTAAAGATGTGTGATTTGTGGTATAAATGACCACTTATGCTTAAATATGCTATTTCTACAACCTGCTGTGATGTATTGTGGTGTATTGGAGATCCCTTCCACCAGCACTAAGGGTAAATAAATACGCTTTAAAAGAGTAAATGAGCTTGAGCAAAGTGGCCCTTTGAGTCCCCATGTTTGTGGAGCAACCATAATGGATTCTTTAGAGCCATGAACGGTTTATAGGCATGACAGCCATGTTTCGGCACGATGGGCTTATCCCTACGCAAGGCGCTAAGGATATTAGGGAATCAGCGTAAAGCAGCATGGAAATGATGACTGGAGCAAAGCCTCAGCTCGCTGGTATTATAAGCCCTCAATTCTCCAGCACTCCATCCTTGGGAAAGAGGGGGGAAGGAGCGGACTTGGCACAGCTCCACGGTGTGATATCCTCCATTATTTCTTGCTCCATCTCTGTTTTAGCCATACAATTAAAAGGATGTCACCCAATCTGGGGATGGGGCAAATTGAGAGGAGGTCAGTGTCGCCTATTGTGGTGTTTCCTTTTCAAGACGGTGCTGGAATCCCTGTAGTCCATATGGAGATCTGTTGGAACAGTTGGATGAGAGCCAACTCTCTAAAGCCTGGCACTGAACTACAGTCTCATACGAAGCATCGATGGCACATGCCAAACATGAAAACAGATGCCCATAAGGTTCCCTAAATGAAATCCTTTTACTTTTACGTCAACACTGTTTGCAGCACAAATTCACCATTTTCACAGCAACTGTCAATGTTTGGTTCTCATTAACAAGGTGTATCTTCTCATTAACAAAAAGTGACTTGTGAAATTAATAAGGTTTCACGGTGTCAAGATACCACAGTAAGTTGCAGGGTTTACCTAAGTCCACAGTGAGCACACCAAACGAATATCTCCACCCGATCCACCCACGGTGGCTCGCCTGTCAGAGAAGGATGATTTATGTCCCACCTCTCACCCCCCACTGTAAATTAGAGACCATGGGTCGAAACTATTTTTCTTGGTGAGCAGGAGCACGCTTGTGGCTAAAAAACGGGGCAAACACTGTTTATCATCTGCCTGACGACAGCCCTCCTTGGGGCAAATTAACCACGCGGCCGTATCGACTGGCACGGGCCGGGAGTCAGTGCCCCTTCACTTTGATTAATCTCCCCGTGTTCCTGTTCCAACTCTATCAAAGTGATCTAAGTGAAGACACACAGCATTGATCTGTAAACACAGCATACTGCTGTACTGAAAACACACACGCACACAGTGAGAGGGAAAGAGGCCACAATTACTGCAGGTCAGTTTCTCCTCAAGTTATGATTTACCAAAAGAAGGCCTATTTGCATGGATTATGATTGACAAACACCTATTTAATAGTGAAAAATATCACATTATTATTTTTCTTGAATATGAATATGTTGTAATCTCCAAATATTAACCATATTAATTTCAGCTAATCCAATGGGGTTTTTAATGGTTTATTTAGCTAAGTGTCATCCTTCAGTTTATCTGGAAAACATTACATAGTTTTCTTTGGACAGTGACAGTTTGCAACGTAATGTTCAGCTTATAACCGACAACTTTTCATTCAGATCTTACAAGAATTCACTTTTCTAGAGAACAAACATATGTTTGTGATATGTTTTTGACTCAGGATGGTGTTTGTGATGTTGTACCTTGGATAGCAATGTTATGTATGATTCAAAAGTGATTAACATGTCGAATAGATCGTAGAAAATATCTCAGTTCTGGAGGCATGTAGTAGTTTAATTCAACTCACTTGAATAACTTAATTTAAAAGTACATAGACACACCTCGGTGAAACATAGGATAAAATAATGCAACGATTTAAAAATTCTAAAAAGTATAACGTGCATAGTAACAGCTAAAAGTGCTACATGCTAAGTGCATAACGGTTCCTGCAAAGCCAAAACACAGATACTGTCTAGAGAAAGCATGATGTCACTAATATGTATCTCAAACTGGCTGGTAAGGCAAATTAAAAATGTGCACACATGCTGTTGAGCAAGGCATGTGACCTCCTGCTGCTCAACATCAGGAATGGAAAACTGTGTTTATACAGAACACATGTTGCACTGAAGAGCCCTCAGTCGCTCCCTGCAGGAATGAAGATTATTTTCATCCCAATCTATAAAGTTCCATTAAAGGTGGCAGCTTGTGCTCATCTATTCAAGGAATCTACACAAAATGTTGTGTTAATCCATTTCTGCACTGCCCAGCACTGACCGCACCACATATGCAAAACAATCTGTTTTATGTGTAGACTTGCCAATGTGTTTGGCAGCCTGTGACTGAGCTGATTTTTTTTATTGTGTTATTTCTGATAACTCATGTGGATCCGCTGCTTTAACCCTGTGGCATGACATTTACAGCACCCTTCCTATTGTCAGTGATTTTAACATGGAAGACAGATGGTGCTCACATGCAGTTCGCATTAAACCGGACAGGGCATCAAAGCCTCAAAAGTGCAATGCTTTTGGGCCTCAGTAGGGTCAAAGCGGTTTTTGATAGTTGTGTGTGTTAGTCGGAATTGTATGCAAAAAGAAACTGGCGCCGGACATGGTGATCATGTGGTGTCAAAGTCTGAAACATTGGGAGAGAAAAGGCAGGAGATGTGCAAAACCAAAATTATCATTGAACTTCTAACAAACTCTTCTAAATTTAATCACTGGTCTCTGAATAATGCAATATCAATTAAAGAGTCAACATGTTGTTTAAGAAACTTTTTTCTGCAAATTTCTGATGGTTAAGTAGTGAATTTTGTCATTTCTTTAATCTGTAGACAAACAAGTTTTAAGTAGTTTTAGCATTTTAGATTTAGGCAATGGCTGGTGTTAATTTACAACCTCAAAAAACAAAAAGGACATGAGGAATAGTTTTAGTGCGCTGGATCACTGCAGATTTTGCTTTTGGCTGCACCATGTGGCCAGCGTGTTTTGAATTTCCATGATTATACTGAACAACACAAGTTTTCAATGAGCTGTGACATGGTGGACTGATGTCTAAGAGAGAGATGTGTAATTGAAGCAGCCAAAGTCACTATGCTCAATTGTTTTAAAATGTCCTGCTCTTGTTGGAATTTACACATTTTCTGTTTGCCTCATTTGTCATTTCAGGCAGATTCTGAGACTTTGTGGTCTCTTCTCATGTGGCTTGGATTATCCAGTTCATTCTCTTCTTTTTCTTTTCTTTTTTTTGTTGCCGTTTCTGTTTCTGTGTTTGAGGAGATGTTTTATAAACCTTTTTTTATTCCACATGCATGCATTTCTACATTTCCTTTCCATTTCAGATTTTTTTTAAAATCTTATTATACCACAATTTGTATCAGTAATGAAGCCAAACAATATTATTAAACCAACTGGGCTGCCATAAGCTGTGAAAACATTTTATTTTAGTCCATTTGTATTTACATCTCTCACGTGAAGGTTAATAACAGCTTTAATGAAGCAATAAGACTAAATAGTGACTGGGTTATGAGCAGCGATTGTCTGCAGAGTTCTGCCTGTATTTTTAGGTCAGAGACGCGTGTGCCGACTTCCGCCGCCGACGTCACTGCTGTCAGCAAAAGAAAAAAATGGCGGCGTGCTGTGTGCGAACCGCGGCTCCGTTTCTCGGAAAATGTGGGAATTACAGCTGGAGCATAAACACAGCCACGTCGCAGTTAAGCCGACGGGTGAAATGTGGTTTTATCTTTTATAAACTAACCAGTTCTGTGTGTAAAACAAACGCTAACTCGTAGAAATTTCCTACAATGCGAAGACACTGACGTCCTTGAGCTAACATCCTCTTGCGGCTTCTGTTAGCCGAAACATGCTTGGTGGATATCTGAAATAACAGTCAGCCAACGCCGCTTTTAGTTTTCTCATGGTGTGACAGACTTTGGAATATCTTAATTTAAATGATTAAACCCTTTACTAGAGTTCGGCTATAGATATGACGCAAGTTATCATAGTTTGCTAACGTTACATATCTCAAAATAACGACACTTCCCCTCCTCTTCAGGTCCTGCGCAGGCAGATATGCGTGAGCTCTGCCCTCCACAGAAAGAACCTGGCGGCTGCAGGGCCAGAGAAGTTCACGGTGGAGTTCATCCAGAAGCAGGTGGAGGAGTTTAACGTCGGGAAACGTCACCTCGCTAACATGATGGGAGAAGAACCCGAGAACTTCACCCAGGAGGACGTAGATGTAAGAGACGGAGTACATTGTGTTTTGCTGCAAGCATGCAAGCAAGTGCCGTTTTCTCTGAGTGTCATCCAATGGCTTGTGCAAACCTGTCTTGCAGCTCCGGTTCTGGTGTTTTTGGTTTTCATGTGTAAATTCAGAACTTTTTATTATCCCCTGAGCTTATAAAACCTATTTAAAACCCAACAGAATAATCTCAAAAGGCAAGTAAGTTGACCTGTAAGTGAAGCTCGGCTCATTTTCTGATATATTGATATTTGGGTAAGGATACACGTTTTAGGGGGAACAGCAACGATACATGCCAATAATTTAGTGGTGAAGGATATTTTTTCAAAAGATATTATGAAAAGCAAGACGCATGTAATTCAGCCTGTATCCATTTCATGAGAGTTGTTTTCAAATTTACTTTGGAAGTGTGTTATTATATGTTTGTGGAAATAGACGGAGGAGGAGATGGGTTTTTAAATGTAAACGCATCAAGGAGCTCTGGATTACTAATATTTTAGAATTTGTTCTGCCTTCATACTGCTCCTCTTCACTTCCATTTTTTTGGCTGTATGAGCAAAAATCCTGGTTTAGACAGTTGTATTAGTTCAGACAGCCTCACATAATTTAATTACCCTTGTGTTCAGTGAATCGCAGCTTTTCTGAATAATATTTTAAGGTAGTAAGTGCAAAGTCTGTTTTGATTGTTAAGCGTTAAAATGGGCAAATTGAATAAGCAGTTGATATGATTTATACTATCATTTTAACTAATACATATCTCCATTTAAAGGATAATGCTGGTGATATTATATGTTTTTCCTATTGTCAGCAAATCCCATGAAGAGACTGAAACCAACAATGAGTTGATCCTACTAACAAGTACTGTCTGTGTATCCAAAGCCTGATATCTTCTTCCTCTGTGCCATAGAGCTCCATTGTCCAAAAACTATTATAAACACATCAGTGCGCCTTACTGTTGCACTGGGTGACATGTTCCTTCAGTACCATGAACACACACACGGCAGTTTATTTTGACTCAATCCCACATACACTGTCCTGCTGCCTGAAATACTCTTTAGACCATCAAATGTGTGTTAATCCGCAGCTGAAAATAGTCCCAAACAAATGCACTATTTCCTCCTGTTTGAGTAACATTTGCTAAAAACTACAGTGACCAGCTGTTTTAGGAAATTACTGCGCCTTTTTTTTAAAAGTGAAGGTATGTATTTGTGGCCTATTTTTAAAAGAAGTTCAAAAGTAAGTTCATGGGATTTGTTGACAGTAAGAAATGTTCCGTTTTTGTGCTCACATGATGTTGTTGAGTTGGATTTGGCTGGAGAGGTGACATGTTTTAAAGCTCTGTGGTCTCTTCACATCATCATTATCACCATTAGCATCGGGGCTCCACCAGCAGCAGGCAGGTGGGGACATCTCTGGCTAATCCACTGCAGCAGGGATATTAGCAACGCCCTCAAACACACACCCTCATGCTGATTCCAGATTTTGGCAATACATTAGCCCTCGCTGCTCCAGTCATTTAGCTTGATTTCCCGCTTTCCCTTGCCGCGGTCCCCAGTGTCCCTCACAAATAATGAAGAGAGCTGCTGGCGCCAGGCTGTGAAAGGCAAAGCGACGGCTAGCAGCCCAAACTTAGATGTGTGGAGGGAAAGAGGAAAATTTGGGGGGACTGGAGAGGTGCAGAGAGGCTCCTGAGAAATCCCTCCGCCCTGGTTTGGATTCCAGACTCCTCAGGTGTGACGGTGATGAAGAGCCAGGGAAAATCAAAAGGATGTTTACAGCCGGGGGGGGGGGGGTTAAAACTGGCCACAGATCCATAAATATCTCTGTTTGTTTGAAATATACACGACTTTCAAAAACTTCTATTAGCTATTGATAGTATATATTAAAATACACCATCTGCTCGAATCCGAGTTGCCAACTATTATTTTGAGGAAGGTTAGACTTCCAGTCAGCTTCATTTTAAACTAGTGCTGAAACAATTAGTTGATTAATTGATCAGTTGATGGGTAGAAAATAAATCCACAACAATTTTGAGAGTTGGTTAATTATTTACGTCCTTTATCAAGCAAAATACCAAACCTTCTCTGGTTCCAGCTTCTCAAATGTGAGAATTTTCCGCATTTTTTTTCTCTTTTATGTCATTGCAAATTAAATATCTTTGGGTTTTGGACTGTTGGTCAGACAAAACAAGACATTTCAAGACGTCAGCTTGTGCTCTGGAAAATCGTGATGGACATTTTGTAAAGTAAATGATGAATCCATTAATGGAAACAGTACTTTACGGATTAGTCAACAGTGGCAGTAATCATTAGTTGCACACTATTATAAACTGTCAGACTCAAAGGAGAGCAACATCTGAATGAACCTAAATATGAGGGCTAAAACTAAAGATTTTCATCCTTAATTATTCAGTTATTATCATTTATATTTATTAATTAATCGTTTTGTCTATAAACTGTCAGGAAATAGTTTTAAAAATGCCCATAGTGATTTTTCTCAGATCCCAAGGTGAAACAAATTTTGTTTTCTCTTTACAACAGCCCAAAACCCCCAAATATTTAATTTTACGCTAAAACAATTAACCGATTATTTCATCAACAATTTATTAATCGTTTGTTATTTATTAAACAAAAATCACCAACATTTGCTTGTTCTAGCTTTTTAAGTGTGAGGATTAGCTGCTTTTATCTGTTTTATATCGTATCTTATCCTCATGTTAGCAGATGTTTGGCCTTTTTTGCTTGAAGATCGATTAATCGACTAATGGTTTCAGCACTACTAAAAATGAAGTTCTGATTCTGTACCATGTGGTTTTGTAGGTTTTTAAAAAATGTCTTTGCTCTTTAGCTTGATTGAAGCTGTGTGTCCCACTTCATTTGGTCATGTGACGCAGGAGCAGACGGGCCTTTTGCCAATTTGCAGAAACACTGCAGAGACGATGAAAGGCGGTTTTGATTTAGTCACCAGGCTTGTTCAAAATCTAGCGCGATTGATTTCATCGTGTCGTTGAAATGAGTCAAACATGCCACCCTCCTGCGACGTGGCGCTGCTCAGTCGTACGTGTGACGGTTAGACTCTTTCTTCCTCCGTCACTCCGTCTTTGCCCCTCGGGGATCTCTGCTGTACACAGGTGTGTCTTCATCTGTTCCCTGCTTCTCTCTTCCTGTCGTTCCTTTTTTCTCTTTTCTTTGTACCCTTTAACTTCTTCCTCTTCCTGTCTCCCACACACACATTTCTCCAGACCAGTCCTTTTCTTCCTGCTTTCCGTCGTTTTGACAACCTTAAAGGCAGCAACCTGCTCCCTCCGTGCAGCACCTGCTGCCTCACTAATTGAACCGACAGAGAGGAGGAACAAACGAAAGAGGAAGAGGAGTGGAGAGATGGTGGGATGGAGGAAGGGAGAGAGATGAACAGACTGTCTTGATGAGTGTGGCGGGGCCAGCGCACTTCCTGTCTCCCTCTCTTCCATCACACACACATTTACAGAGCCATCTGTAGCCCTGCTAATAACAGACACACACACACACACACACAGAGCAGAGGATGAACTTGGAGTGAACTGTTGGATGTCCACAGTGTCCTCTGCTCACTGTCAACCAAGCCAGAAACTTGTGCCTTTTTCTGCTTGTTTTCTCCTCTAACTCTAACAGCAATACACACACACACACACTCTCACACACACACACACACACACTCACTCACGCACTTCACGCTCGCCTTTCCTTGAACCCGCAAGCAGCTTGTGCCTCTTCTTCTGTCACTTTCACAGTCGTCCGCCGGTGTGACCTCTGTTGTTCGGACATGTCAGCGTTGTCATAATCTGCCATCAACGCATCTCTCAGCCTGCCATTTTGTTTTCCTGTTAGTTCTTACTTTTTTTTTTCTTCTTCTCTCACCAATAGAGGAGCATAGCCTACCTCTTCCCCTCCAGCCTGTTTGAGAAGAAAGCCCGGCCCCTCATGAAGGTATGTGTGTGCGGATTAGACTCGTATAAACCTAACTTTCCCATCATGTGCATGGCTGACATTAAAGTGTAAAGGCTGTAAATTATTCGTTTCAACGATCACATTGACTTGAACTTGACATGCTTGGATTTTACTCTTAAAAAGCTGTACGAACCCTGTATTTATACACTGCCTTACAAGAAGCAGGAACTACTTCTGCTTTGGGTGCCAAATGTTATTCTAACAAAATATTATGTTCTTTGCGTGGACATCAGTGTAGAAGAATAGCTTGAAAAGTAGAGATTGGTTCAAAGTTTTTATTCTGCAAATATAGAAATGAAACAAACAAAAGCCTATAAATAAATAAAGACCTCTATTTTCATTTCCAGCATCCAGAGGAAATATTTCCAAGGCAGAGAGGTATGTCATTTGTGCACCTGATTACGTTTTTTTTTTTATTGTGTAAACTGCTTCACAAATAATTATCTGTCCTGTCTTTTAAAGCTGTCCAGTGGGGAGCGGACGGACGGCCGTTCCACTTCCTGTTTTACACCGGCAAACAGTCCTATTACTCCCTGATGCATGTGAGTATTGCAGGCAGCTGTCAGGTTTTTATGTGAGCTGGAGGTAAATCTTCATTCAGCTCAAATCCCTAGTTCTTCCTCCTCTCCTCCTCCTCCTCCCTGCCTCCTGCACCCCTGGGTCATATCCTATTCAGACAGAGTGAGTTGAGAGAAGGCTGCGCCGTCCCTGAGGAGAGGCAGCGTCAGATCCTCTTCTCCACACGGAGAGCCATAGCTGAATAGAGCCGGGGTGAAAGAGAGGTGGGGAGATAAGAGGGAGGTGAGGCGGACGGAGGGAGGGAGGGAGGCGTCAGGTGGGAAGGATGGAGGGGGTCAAAGGTAGTCCAGTGTAAAGGGTGATCCATTGAGGAATACCTGTATCTATCTGCGCTCCAGAGGTGATGGACAGTGAGCTGAAGTTGTTTATTTTACAGTCCAAAATCTATAAAAATGACCAATATTATGGGCCAATTTAAGCTTATTGCAGATGTATCAGTATTATATTGGTTGATGAATAACAAGAAATGTATGCTGTGGTGTAAACATGCCTTTAATATCTCTAACTCTATCGGCCATTGTGGGTAATGTTGTTAATAAGCAGGACTATAACTATAATGAATTTTTATATGATTTTAGATCAATCACCTTGATTTGTCAGGAATTTACTCTGCTACTGTTTACTACTGCTGGATTAGCCAAAAAACACACATGGCTGTCTGTCCATAAACAGTTTCTTAAATGATTTTCCAGAAAATGTACTATATCGAGGTTATAGTCATATCAAGGTCATTTTTGGAAGCTTTGAGCCTTACAGATGAAATTACATTAAGCCCCATTGTATTGGGGCGATGGCAGAAGTCTCATTGGTGGAGATCTCAAAACCTCAGCAAACTAAACCAAAACTACCAGCATCGCTCGATATACCATTAGCAGAAATTAATTTTTTAAAATGAACTCTGCTATAACCCGACCGATACACGATTTTTGAAGCTAATACTGCTATTGGTATTTGGGAAATAAAAAATCCAATAACAATATATCGACCGATAGTGAAAATGTTTTACATAACATTAACATTAGTTTATTTTTAATTTTGTTTAATTGTGACCAAGGTGCATACTGAGCGGGACATCTTACAGTTACAGTCAGACTTTGCATTTATGCCTTTTCACTGTATTTTCTAATGACTTAATGTTTCCTTTGTGGACCAGAAGGCAATCAAATGAATGAGAACGGAAACCCCGTGATTGTGATGTGTTGAACAAAATCAGACACTGGAGAACTGACACAGTTCTAAAGCAAAGTGAAGAGAGTCTTAATAGACAGGACAGTGATGAGAGACGAATGGAAAGAAGAGTAAAAGAGAGGAAAACATGGGGCGCTGATAGAAAAAAAGGGGTTTTCTTGAATGAATGTTGTCCTTTTAAAAACAAAGAGAACTAACGGGGGGCATCAAAAACCCTACAGGATTGGGCCTCTTACTGTGAGGAGAACATTAAAGGACATCTCATTTTGCTATTTGAACTTATATATGATAAACTAGGAAACATAGGAAACACAAAAAATGAATGAACTGAGGATGAATTGAAGGTAATTTCCCCAAAACCACTGAAATCCCATTGATAAACGCAAAAAAAACATGCATTCAGGTGTTGGCTGAGATAAATAAACAATGTGTGTCTGTCTGAGCGTTTTTGTGTCCGGGTTCAAAATCGTGTTTGAGGTGTGGCGCGTCTGGCTTGTCAGGCTTTGTCCCGCCACGGGGAGCGACTCCTCCACGGGGATTTGGAGGGAAGCGGGGTGGGGCAGAGCGGGGTCGTTGAGGGGGGCTCTGAGGAGACCTCCTCCTCTTTCTTCCTCCATCTTTTGTTGCTTTCACACGCTCAGCCGTTCCCTTCCTCTCTGCTGCTGCTGACCTTGCTCAAAGACGTTTCGTATATAAGAGGCGTGTGTCTGTATCTAAAACACAGAGAGAGGTGTGATGTCTGAGTGTTGGTCCAAGCTCACACTTCTTATACACACACACACACACACCATTGTGCCCTGCAGCCGCAATCTGCACCCCCTGCTGTTGGTTTAAATAGGTATGTCAGACATGTCTGAGCGCTCGTGCTGCCTGTCGGTGTGATTGCAGCTCTCTCTTACCCTCGTGTTTTTCCTCCCCTCTTTGCTGTCTTGTTTCCTCTTTTTCCACTCCCTTCCCATCTTGTGTCCATTCCCAGATTTGTATTTTATTTTTTATAACCGTTATCACCAACTGTCTCTCTCACTCACTCACACACACACACACACACACACACACACACCTCAGAAGTGTTGCCAGGAGGGGGCAGTGGCGTGTAAAGCAGCCTTCCTGCTCGGCTGCTCTCCCCTGGCTGTAGTTGGGCTCAGCCAGTGTGGTACATTAACCTGCTCGCTGCTCCACTGAGCCCTTTATGGCCACAACCCTGGGGAACCTGAAAACACCCCCAGCACACCTTCCCCTCCACGTTAACCCCGTCGAAACCTGCATACCAAATAAATCCACGACAACCAGGAGGAGTAGATATCCTTCCAGAGAGGCTCCTTTATTGTTGCCTCTTGGTTAAATTCAAATGCCTCTCACTATATTCTGTCTCACAGCTAAAGCCTTGAACTCGAGGGTCTTGCCATGCATATAAAGCCCACTTATTGAATAGAAATTGTGGCGCTCTAGCTGTCTGTCTCTGTAACAACCTCGACTTAAATGTATCCAGATACTGGCCCTCTCCTCTTTCATCCGGCCAATCCATGCGAATTATTCCTCGCCATTGTAGCGCCCAGTGTTTGCAAACGTGTAACGCAAGCCCCTTATCCAAGCACCCGTCCTCTACTCCTGCCTTCTTTTTGTCAGATTTTCTATTACACTTTTTTTTTTTTTTTTTGCAAAGAAAATTGGTTTTTGCTTGATGTTTGCTTTTTTTTTTTTTTTTTTACACTCCCCCCTCCTGCTCCTCCCGTACCCCTCTGCCGCTGGTCGGAGTGGCAGCGGATTAGGCACACTCTATCAAGAAGGAATTAAACAAACATCTGGTGAATAATTGACGGGGAAATGAGTTCTCACCCAGGCGCTGGGCGGCTGAGGTGGGGGTGTCTGCCTCGGGGACGTGACCAGCATGCCCCCCCCCCCCCCCCCGTCTCTGTCTGTGCCCATCGCCGTGACGCACTCACCCCCCTCAGGGTTATTCCTAATGCGAGACTGATCTAATGACGAGCGAGCCCCGAAACTGTCCCATCATTTATTTAGTTTCAGGTTTTTTTTGCTCGGGCAGGTTTCCTTCCAGCTTCGCTTCAGGCCAAATACACGCACAGCTGCCAGGGTCAATTCAGTCAACACACTGTGAAATACAACACATCAATGAGTGAAGTTTTTACTTTTGTGTCAGGTGTCATCGGCACACAAGACACCATAAATTCATATAAGCTAGATCCAGAGAGCTCCGTATTCATTTTCCATGACAAAAGAAGTCCAAAAATAAAGAAAATCAACATCTTTCAGTCAAGTCTTTGGACCTTCAGTGTCTTACTATCAGTCTATTCACTGGTCTAAAACTGTTTAAAACTGTATAAAACAGAAGAAATCCATCTTCCAATTTTTGATCATCTGTACACCAGAATTTTTAAGGATTTTGTTGAGCCAAGTCATGGAAAATTAACTCCCTTAACGCATCATAATTTGTACAATTTAAAAAAAGGGCATTTTCCAATAGGTCAGATCTGACAAACCACTGGGTCTCAAAGAAAAGCAGTAAATCATCACATTTGAGAAGCTGTAACCAGCGAATGTGTGATGTTTGTTCTTGATAATTGTTTAAATGATTTCAAAGTTGACCTGTATTTGGGGTTGATGATGGACACCCAAACATTACACCTACATGTGATTGTAAAGCAGTTTAGTTTCAAAACCATGAGCATCAATCTGCTGCTCTTCTTTCCACCACATGTTGGAACCTTTCTGCAGGGATTTGCTCCTATTCAGCCGCAAGAGCATTAGATGTTGGGTGATCAAGTCTGGCTCACAGTCAGCATTCCATTTCATCCCAAAGGTGTTGGATGGGGCTCTGTCCAGGCCAGTAACGTTTCTCCACACCAACCTGGGAAAACCATTTCTTTATCTTTATGTTGAAACAAGTAAGGGAGAAACTCAAACTGTTGCCGCAAAGTTGGAAGCTCATTGACCATTTTCCTACTCTTATCACGTTGGTTTGATTTTTAAATCCTGGACTCAATCCAAGTTTGCATACCATAGTCCTAAATTTAACTATGACCCACCAGAAAGGGCCACACATGAAGGGTTTCCACCAGGCACGATGCCAATTTAGACAAGGCCAGGAAAAGGAAAGTGGGGTCTTCTCCTAATTCAGTTTTCCTACCATGTTGAACTCACCAGGGATGTGGGAATCTGCCTTTTTGTGATGGTGCTGATGTGTCAGAATGCGTCATCCTGAATGTTGTACGTTTTTGCCACGTTTTAGGAAATGTACGGCAAAATCCTGAACATAGAGAAGTACCAAGATCGCCTGAGAGCCAAGGGACTCTTCACCCAGGACACCAAGAAGATGTAAGTAGAGGAAAATGGTTTTTACACTTCAGATATGCAGGAACATTGGCACAGCGTGACATTTTTCAAGATTTTACAAATCGTTTGCCATTTTAGTGAAGGTACTGGTACTACAGGTACTATCAGTACGGCACGATTTGGTGACTCTTGCAATGTTTGTAACTAATTATGATGAAAGGTCACTTACTAGGAGCTGTATACACATGGTTTTTAAGGTTTAAAGGTCATCGTTGCATGATGGAAACCTCTTCAGATAGAGACAGTTTGACACCAGAAAAACCTCATGAAATGACAACAAGCATTGACTGTACACAGATCAGTCTTCTTCAGAACTTACGCTATTGATTTTGGACTGTTTGTCTCCATCAGCTCTCTCGGCACAAGCAGGTGGCTCACAAAGGACGAACTGGAGGCGTTGCTGGTTGAGACCATGTCCACTCAAGATGTAAGAACTGTGCTCCTCCTCGTCTTAAAATAATGAGAGACAGCTTAAGAAAGTGTCCAAGATTCCACATTAAAATCCCTGATAACCTTTACCCTTTCAAAGTGACACGTAGCAGGTGGAGTTTGGCAGACTTACATGACACTTGCACGTTGTTGTCTCTTCAGTACGAGCGCTTCATCCAGCTGATGGAGCGCCTGCTGTCCATGCCCTACTGCACCACAGAGGAGGAGTTTGTCCTGCGTTACCGCCGGCAGCTGGAGGTCCAGTCCACCAAGCAAATCGTGCCGCCGCTGGAGAGAAATGAGAGGGGCGTGGCCTTCAGCACCGGCGACGGTAGATACGGCACAAATTTGCTTGCTTCTCTGTTCAATTTACAAGCCAAATTGGATTTTACATTTATACATTTTGTAAGATTTATCAGCCTAAATTATAATCCCATCCCCCCTAATTCTGGTGTCACATCTGGGTACTGATGGGAGTCGGGTGTACATAATGTTGCTCGGCCAGATGTTTGGAAATATACAGGTGGAAGGAAACTTTTAGTTGGGTACAAACAAAGTTCCCCCTTGTGTTATTTTATTGGTTTGAAGTGCAGAGGAACCATATCCCAAATCATATCTGTCACCTTTTTAGATTTTCTTTTCCTCATTCAGACCAGCTTGAGCTTGTCGAGAGCAAAATACAACTTGGTCTTCTGAACTTGAAGGGAAATTCCAGTTTCATACAACTTGTTTCCACCATTTAAATTTCATAGATCTGGTAACGTGGCAACATTAGAAAAAAAAAAAAACAATACGAGCAGTCACACAATCAGATTTGTGTTCCCAGATCTCAGCAGCGACTTTTCAGAGCGTAATGTATTATTACTGAAAAAAATTATAACCAAATATACAAAAATAGACCCAGAATTTTAACTTTTTATCTTCACCAAGCCAAGAAATCCAGGTATAAGGAGCAAGGAGTTTATTGATGTTTTCCTGGAGTTTAAATTTTTAAGATCTTACCTCCTGCTGCAATTTATGGGCACCAAAGTTCAGCTTAAATGTAAAACATCAAAACATTTGACAGATGTCTTTGTAAATGTCCAGTTAAACAAGTATTTTGAGTTAGTTTCCACCTGTTGTGATATCTGATAAGAAAACAGAGATAAAGGCGTGTTTCCTCTCAGGTCGGAGGAAGACGTCTAACTCCTCGGTGGTTCTCCGAGACTGCGGCTCCGGGCGCATCACCATCAACGGCCAAGACTACCTGCACTACTTCCCCATACTGCAAGACAGGTAGGAGCGTTTCCACTCTGAACAAATAAACCTGTTCCACATCGCAGGCTGCTCCATACACAGATACCGTTTTCCTTAAAATGCAAGACGTGATGCGTTTTACCCCCTTGCCCACCCCCCCTTACCAAAAAAAAAAAAAATTAAAAAGCAGCCTTTTCACAATTCACAGCATCGCCTAGGTTTTTTTTTAAATTTATCTCCTGGTAGTAAGTTAATTACACAGTTGAGTGAGTGAGTGTGTGTTTGTGTGTGTGTGTGTGTGCGCGCACGTGTGAATGTCCAGAGCTGGTGTTGTCACGCAGTGTGAGGACGGGCTGTAATTGGAGCAGAGAGGTGACAATTGACTTTGTCAGCAGCCATAGGCCTTTCAGGCTGAGACGCCATCCAGAACACAGACACTTTCTTTTCTCACACACACACACACACACACACACACACACACACACACACACACACACACACAACCTTATCCTATTCCTGCTGAGTCAGAAGTTGCTCTGTAATATGTGGTGGTGAGATTGTAAAAGAAAGCTTTTCACAGAGCCGGGATACTCTCTGCTTGTCTGAAAAGTCACCCAACCAGACATTAAATTAGCTAAGCCTCGGCCGTTGATACCGCTATCTGTTAAATAGCACACACTCCTCCTGCTCTGCCTATTCAACCACCTTTCATTCTTTCACCTCTTTTTATTATCTCTTGGTCATTTTTCTTCTCTCCCCCCTCTCTCTCTTTATTCCTCGCCTCCCGGCTCTCAGAGAGCAGCTGATGTTCCCGCTGCAGTTCATGGGCATGCTGGGACGCTTCGACCTGGAGTGCACCGTGAGCGGCGGCGGGCGGTCCAGCCAGGCGGGGGCGCTGCGGCTCGCCATCTCCCGGGCCCTGCTCGGCTTCCTGTCTGAGGGAGAGATGGAGACCATGAGACAAGGTGGGTGGGCGCTTTGTTTTAGCCGATTAACTGAAGATCGTGTTGTTCTTTCAAATCACTTCTTCTTTGTGTGGTTTTAATGTTTTTACTTTTTACTTCTCTACTTTTGCCATTTTATCTCAATTTAACATTATTTTTTACTTTTTTTATGATTCATTTCTTGTTTTGATTTATCTTTAATACTGCTTCTTCCTTTCCTTAGAAAGTTCTTTGTAACTGTTTAGAAAAGTACTCTACAAATAAGGTGTATTATTACTGATTATTTTCCATAGCAGACCATAAATATTTCATTAAATTTCCTACCATCTGAGCAGCCATTAGGTTCTGATTGTGGTGTGAAATTCAACTGTACAAACTTATGTGCAATAGGTAATCCATCACAGTGAATATTTAGTTATCTTTGTGTGTTTTTTTTTTTTTTTTTTTTTTTTGATGAAAGTTTGATCGTCATCACAAGGTGAGCTCAAAGTGTGTGAGATTTTAAGCATGAATACAAATGCAAAAGGCTGCCAACATATAACACAGACTAATATATACATTATATTAATTTTATTTGCTATATTGCAGAATTGAATTTGAACACATTGTGAAGGGCTAAGATGGGAGTCCTGTAGAGTTTAGGTTTAGTTGAGGCTTATTTCTGTATCAAGATAACAAGAAAGAAGAAATGCAGATGATGTAGGTAAAACCTCAAGAGGCCTAAAAACATTTGACCTCACAAAAAATAAAAATAAATAACACAATGACAGAGATGCAGCTGAATAGAACACTGAAACAAAAGAATATCAAAACTAATTTATCCAGAAAGCAACCCAGCAGTGTATAACAGCAAATGGGGTGCACCTTGTTCTCTTTCCATCCAGTTTAATTTGTCTCTTTTTTAAATTTTTTATTTCCAGCTGGTCTGCTGACCCCCGACCCGAGAGTGAGGGAGAGGAAGAAGCCGGGCCAAGAGGGAGCGCGAAGGAAATTCACCTGGAAGAAGCGCTGAGGAGGAGAAATCCCCTCAAATATGAACCATTCAGACTGACTTCTGCTATTAGTGTTCCCCCATTTGAGCTGATTTCTGATCTGTTCCCCAGAGGCCACGTCACCTGTGTAGTTCATTTAAGCTCTTGGAAGAACACAGAGCTGAATGTCTTCTCACAGGCCGCCATGTTTCAAGATGCAGCCAGACTCAACAAGCTGCAGTAAGCCTCTTCAGCCACCAGATGGCGGTGTGTGTCAAGGAATAAATGGAAGTTGAATATATTTATCAATATATTAAACAATAAATACGTTTTTTTTGTATAAAATACCAGGCTTCTTTGTATTTTACTTAGTTTTTTTTACATTTTATTATTATTATTAGATGTTTGCTCATTTTCTAATGTCAGAATTTCAGTTTGGTCTTACAATGCAAGCCGCACACCAGGACAGTACATACTGGTGTAAAGATCCTCACATTTGAGAAGCTGGAACGAGCAAATGTTCTGCATTT
Source organism: Macquaria australasica (assembly GCA_005408345.1). Lineage (NCBI taxonomy): Eukaryota > Metazoa > Chordata > Actinopteri > Centrarchiformes > Percichthyidae > Macquaria > Macquaria australasica. Next base: position 112,280 of record SEMN01000241.1, on the reverse strand, counting down.
CTGCTTGATAAATTACTTATGATTATTTTACAATTAAAATGGTAAATTCAATTTCAGTCGCCAAACTAATCAGTTGATTGTCCAATCTTTTTAGTCCTAAACTTTATTCCGAACCTGCAGATAAACACATTTTCCATTTCATGTCATAACCAGCTTCGGCCACAAGAGGTCGCCAGATGCGCATAACTGTTGACCAGGTGAGCCTCTGCTAATGATAATGCACCTTTATCTGCTCAGAACAATTAGGTCATCAGTTGAATGGATGCTGATTAATAAGTAAACCATATCCGGTGCAGTGTATCTGCTTGAAACAAAGAAACGTGGTAAAAGAGATTCTGGCTTTAAAATATGAAATGGTGTAAGTTTACAGTCTAAACTAGATTTTGTTTTGATGTTAGTCCATAATATGGACTGACAGGTGCATCTACCTGTAATCAGGCTTGTGGGTTAGAGAGGCGGAGGCTGGGGTGTGTGTGGTGGAGGGGTGGAGTCTTGTAGTCTCCCATTGGGTGACCGTCCAGACAGGCGTACTAGACGGATTACTACGGCTACCAGAATACAGAATCAGTCTGAGGGCGACGGGTAAGCCGCCGCAGCTTGGCCCTACCTGTCATCCATTTCTCATCCACATTGGAGGTGGGGAAGCGGCTAAAACAGCAGTATTTTCTTTGGGTTCTGGTCCAATGGAGGCAGCGGTACTGAACCTCGCGATGATGACGGAGGTGGACTGCAACAGCAACACCCTGAACGCCGAGCTGGAGGTGAAGAAGCTGCAGGAGCTGGTCCGGAAACTGGAGCGGCAGAACGAGCAGCTGCGGACCCGGGCGAGCGGCCGCTCAGGCGGCCCGCATGTGCTGCCTCCGTCCCCGGCGTTCGTGCTCGGCAGCGTCGGGGGATACTGCCTCCCCAGCCCGCTGCCCACCCTGCTGTATCAGTCGTCCTTGGGGTCATTCACGCCCCCGGAGGATCCTTTCGACTATTTCCTCCCGCACACAGGCGGGGATGGAGCGGCTGCTGCGGGGGAGGCGGAGGACGGATCCGAGCCGTCGGTTCTGGATGAGCTGGAACTTTTGGACTTGAATTCTCTGTCCTGCTCCGACGAGTCTGATGAAACATGGTAACAGTTAATTTTCAACCATTTGTTGCTTTTTTTTTGCAATAGCTTTAAGTCCATCATTCAAAGGCCACATGTGTGATTTACACGATTCTCCTGTTATTTGCGCCTGATCTTCTCATTGTTTCTGGATGTAAGCTTTGTGCCCAGCATGTCCAGCCTCCTGCAACACCAAGACAAAGCCTCACACCTTGGAAGTGAATTAGCCAGCTGGAAGAGGCCACTTGTTAGCAGGCCTGTCATCAGGGCTGCACCAAGCTGCCATTCTTCCTCTGTGCAGGAGGCAGATTCATATCAAAGTGCTATTTGCTGCTGGCTTTTACATCAGTGCCTTGCTCTACCCATAGTGCCAGGCAAGGAATCAAACCGTAAACCCAAACAGTGTTTGTGCCATGCTTTAACCATGAGCTTTAAAATCATAATTTCCAGAAGATGGTGTGACTGTTTTGCTTAAATTTCTTCAAAAAACTTGCAGAAAAACACTCAAATCCTGATCTGAATCATTACGACGGGTTTTATTTATTGCCTCCTTCTACTGAAAAACACATTTGATGGTTGCAAAGAGAGAAAATCAGGAACTGAAATTTTGCTGATTTTGTTGCAGCTTGCAGGGTGAAGTGACAGATGAACCAACAGGAAGCCACTTAGTTTGACAGTTTTTGTTGGAGAATAGGGCTGCAACTAACGGCTGTTATCATTAGTAACTGACTGATTTAGCTTTTTCAGTTAATCAATAAGTTGGCTATTAGAAGTGGTCTTACTAGAACCCAAAGTGAGATCTTCAAATTGCTTATTTTTAAGTCTTAACAGTGAAAGAACTTAGAAATGGAGAAGAGCATTTGTGAGCAATCAGCATCAAAATATTTTATTTAATTTACTCATTAATTTAGTAATTTTCTGTCAATAGACTAATCGATTAATCGGCTAATCACGGCAAACACTGCTGTAACATACAGTAAATAACATGGATGTTTATGTGCTGAGATTGACACACCAGTTTATTAGGCACACCTAGCTACAGTGCATCCGGAAAGTATTCACAGCGCTTCACTTTTTCCACATTTTGTTATGTTACAGCCTTATTCCAAAATGGAATAAATTAATTTTTGTCCTCCAAAATTCTACACGCAATACCCCATAATGACGACGTGAAAAGTTTTTTTGAGATTTTTGCAAAGTTATTAAAAATAAACTAAGAAATCACATGTACATAAGTATTCACAGCCTTTGCCATGAAGCTCAAAATTGAGCTCAGGTGCATCCTGTTTCCACTGATCATCCTTGAGATGTTCCTACAGCTTAATTGGAGTCCACCTGTGGTAAATTCAGTTGATTGGACATGATTTGGAAAGGCACACACCTATCTATATAAGGTCCCACACTTGACAGTGCTTGTCGGAGCACAAACCAAGCGTGAAGTCAAAGGAATTGTCTGTAGACCTCCGAGATAGGATTGTCTCGAGGCACAAATCTGGGGAAGGGTACAGAAAAATATCTGCTGCTTTGAAGGTCCCAATGAGCACAGTGGCCTCCATCATCCGTAAATGGAAGAAGTTCGGAACCACCAGGACTCTTCCTAGAGCTGGCCGGCCGTCTAAACTGAGCGATCGGGGGAGAAGGGCCCTAGTCAGGGAGGTGACCAAGACCCTGATGGTCACTCTGTCAGAGCTACAGCATTCCTCTGTGGAGAGAGGAGAACCTTCCAGAAGGACAACCATCTCTGCAGCAATCCACCAATCAGGCCTGTATGGTAGAGTGGCCAGACGGAAGCCACCCCTTAGTAAAAAGCACATGGCAGCCTGCCTGGAGTTTGCCAAAATGCACCTGAAGGACTCTCAGACCATGAGAAACAAAATTCTCTGGTCTGATGAGACAAAGACTGAACTCTTTGGCGTGAATGCCAGGCGTCATGTTTGGAGGAAACCAGGCACCGCTCATCACCAGGCCAATACCATCCCTACAGTGAAGCATGATGGTGGCAGCATCATGCTGTGGGGATGTTTTTCAGCGGCAGGAACTGGGAGACTAGTCAGGATAGAGGGAAAGATGAATGCAGCAATGTACAGAGACATCCTGGATGAAAACCTGCTCCAGAGCGCTCTTGACCTCAAACTGGGGCGACGGTTCATCTTTCAGCAGGACAACGACCCTAAGCACACAGCCAAGATATCAAAGGAGTGGCTTCAGGACAACTCTGTGAATGTCCTTGAGTGGCCCAGCCAGAGCCCAGACTTTCGATTGAATTCGATTGAACATCTCTGGAGAGATCTGAAAATGGCTGTGCACCGACGGTTCCCTTCCAACCTGATGAAGCTTGAGAGGTGCTGCAAAGAGGAATGGGCGAAACTGCCCAAAGATAGGTGTGCCAAGCTTGTGGCATCATATTCAAAAAGACTCGAGGCTGTAATTGCTGCCAAAGGTGCATAAACAAAGTATTGAGCAAAGGCTGTGAATACTTATGTACATGTGATTTCTTAGTTTTTTATTTTTAATAAATTTGAAACAATCAAACTTTTTTTCACGTTGTCATTTTGGGGTATTGTGTGTAGAATTTTGAGGACAAAAATGAATTTATTCCATTTTGGAATAAGGCTGTAACATAACAAAATGTGGAAAAAGTGAAGCGCTGTGAATACTTTCCGGATGCACTGTAAATATAAAACAGTATGCAGCCCTGCAGTAAATTCCTACTTTTATGAAGATTATGATCAGTTTTTGTTGAAACTGTTTCACAGAGGTGTTTCTAATATTTTGTCCACCCTATTTATATCTGTGAGGGTAGGCTATGCAGTAGAAAGACAGGAGATCAAAGTGATCTTTGAAGAGCAAAGAGAACGACTGATTCTGCACTGCAGCACATTCGGATTCATCTTTTATTTGGTGTATTCATATTGCAGGCATGTCCCCTTCTTGTGTCTAGGAATAGTAGCTGACGTGTGTTTGTGTGTGTGTGTGTCCCCTTCAGGTCTGACCCTCACCTGATGTCAGTGAAGGTTCTAATCTATAATTCAGCTTCCTCCATGTTGCCCGCAGAGCACAATCTAGGAGAAGTCGTTCAGGGCTGTCAGAATAATCTGATCCACTCCATTTGAACAGAGCAGCTCCTCTTCCTCACATCTAAAAAGCTTAGCTTCACCTAAAGCCGGGGGAGAGATTTTACTGACTCAGGAGGAGATGAGTTGGTGGCACAAAGGAAAGATGGAGCCTGAGTCGTGATCTGTCAGGGACTGCATGGAGAAACGGTCCCAACAGGGCAACATGTCTGTAATGCAAAAAGAGAACAATGGCACCTGTTACTTTGGTGATTGTTCCATTTTCAATTAACCATCTCTGATTGTGTTTCTATGGCAAGAACAAAAAGCATGAGAATTTAAAATCAAGAATAACTGATGAATCGTTGGATATTTGTGAAAAATAGGAACATTTCCTGCTGTACAAACCAAAATCAGAATTGTTCCTGCACCTAATAACAGTTTTAGCCATGGTAGCAGCAGAGATGCAGTTGGTCACGCGCTTTGGTCAAAAAGGAAATATCTCAAACACTATTGGATGGATTGTAATGAAATTTGCTACAGACATTCATGGTCCCTAGAGGATGAATCCTAAAGACTTTCGTGATCCCCTGACTTTTCATCTAGAGCCACCCGCCGGTCAAAATTTCAGTTTCTCTGATAGATTCGTTTAGAGCTCAAATGATTAGTCCACTGACAGAAAAATAACACTATTTTGATAATTGATTCATTGTTTTTAGCCATTTTTCAAGCAAAACAGTGAAACAAATGCTGATTATTCTCTGGTTCCAGCTTCTCCAATGTGAGAATTTGCTGCTTTTCTCCAATTTATATCATTGTACACCAAATATCTTTGGGTTTTTGACTGTTGGTTGGGATAAAAGAAAAAACCTTTGAAAATATTACCTTGGACCCTGGGAAGCATGGATGGGCATTTTTTTCAGCATTTGCTAGCATTTCATTGACAAAAGAATTAATTGAAAAAATAATCTGCAGTCCCTCTTTGGTGCTAATTGGCTAATGTTAGCATGCTAACAAGCTAAATTAGGATGGTGACCATGGTAAATATTGCACATGCTAAACATCCACATGTTAGCATTCTGATGTTATTTCAAACCTGCAGTGTGCCTCAAACAGCCTCACAGAGCTGCTGGCATGACTGTTTTCATAAATAGTAGATTGTCATGTGGCATGTTTGACTCTCAGCATTTCCATCTCGTGTCTCTCTCTAGGTTGTATTCGTCATTAAAAGCCAGAGAGTGCACAGAGGACTCCATCACAGCTCTGCAGTGGTGCCGGCAGGTCCTGGACTGTTCCAAATCAGAGGTGGAGGCCGCCAGGCGGTCGCTGTCCCTTCGACTGGAACAAGGTAGGAGACGACAGGTTGCTTGTGTGTGTGGAAAGAAAACGACTGTGATTGGTCCCAGGGGAGGAGGGGAGGGAGGGGGGGGTTGTGTTGTACAGCAAAGGAGTCCATAGTGCACAACAAGAGACAGACTACTCCCACCGTTGTCATAGGGTGTTAAATTAAAAGTTATTGTGCATCATCACATGGCTACGTACTGCAAGAACATACAGCTACGCACAAAATATATCTGCGTCCTTTCCAAGGTAACGCATTAAAGATAGATTGCTGTAGTATATCTTAACAAACCCTCAGTAATCTGTGCAAAATGTTCTGTATAAAATCTTCGATTTCCAGTGGAACCGTATCTGGATTCTGTCTATTTTTAGGGAGCTAATAATGTCCGTTTTCACAATTGCAGACAACAACGAGGGCAGTCCCCATGTTGGGGCCCTGGGTGCTTAGTTCCATTATTCGCTGCTTGGCCATTTCTCACTGGGAGAGTCCAGTACAGCCAGTGTTGGTCCAAAATGCTGGTTGATAGAGTAGCTGAGCTGATTCTTGGCCAACAACAACTGTTACATCAGTGGAGAACTTAAAGAGCAGGGGGGTTTCTTTCAAGGCTCAGCACATGCTTATATCACCATTGACAACAGCCTCAAGAGACCAGAATGCAGTGCAGATGCAAGATTCGTTTTGGTTTTAAGTAGTACAGTTAAATATCTATGTTTCTGCGTGTGTGGGGATGTTCGAGGGGTGTGGGAGTTTCCTGCTGTCTGATGATCGATGCTGGAAACGTCTCTGTGGAGTTCAGTCTTGGGGTGTTACTAATTTCAGATTTGTCACTTTTCCTTTAATGAAATATGCATTAGAAGAATATTTTAAGTTTTAGACTTACAAACTGACCAGCTGGTCTTTATGTGAACCATTCTAGGCCTTATCTGCATCACTAGATGCAGCTGTTATTGGAAGTTATTTTAATTTATTTCCCTTGTTTCTTCTTTTTCTTTTTCTGTGTCCATTTTTTCTTTTCATAAGAAGTCTCTTCCTCACCCACAGTTTTTGTTTCTCCGGTCGTAGAGTACAGACTAAACCCAAGGCTGAGACAGCAGATTAGTTTGCAGGGCGCTGTTCTCCTCCAGGCTATTTTAAACTGGTGTACACAGCTTTTAGGTGTCTTGCCAAAAAAACAAACACAGGAGCTCTCCGACTCTCACACAGCACAAATCTTGGCGAGGAAAAACTGCTCAATTGTTTGTCTAGACTTTATAGCTAGATGCTCTTGCTGTCTTGTGAAGGAAGCAGTCTGGCACCAAAATTAATGTAATTTTCTTGAGTTTCAGATAGATCGCTGGCTGGGTCTGTATTGGTCACCTTACAGCAACAACCACAAAAAACTCTTACTATGATGGATGTTATAAAATAAAGTCATATTTCTAAAAGTCTAAAATGAGACTGGAAGCAAATAAAATATGTCAAAATAAATAACTGGTAAACTCTTTGTCATGGCCACAAGATTGTCTGTTTTAACAGTCACGTTGGTTGGGTTACTGATCCATGTTAAGCTTGTCTCTATGTTGTCGAACTTAGTTTGGTTAGTTGTAAGTTAAGTTAGTGAATCTTTTCAAGGCTTTTTGCCATCATTTACATACAGAAAAACAAGTGTTAAATTGCATTTTTGTGAAGGAAACCACCCAGTCAGTATACGAAAGTAACTAAGTGCAAGTGCTCTACTTAAAAGATTACTCCACCGATTTAGCATCGCACTCCTGTAACACTGAAGAAAAGGATCTAAATTGATGCAGCACAATCATAGGTATCATCTTTTTTTTATTCCACACACAAAACCTGTAGTACATTACCCACAATGCAACTCGACCACTGACAGTTCAGTCAGTGATTGGTGTTTCATGCTAATAGTGGTTAATGTAGCAAGCCCTGTTCACATACCTTGATGTGTAAAATTGGTGGAGTTCCCCTTTGAATTACTTTACTTGAGTATTTCCATTTTATGCTTCTTCATAAAACATAAATAATACAAGTCAGTTCATTACATTGTCCTTATGGAGGTCTTTTAAAGGTCTTTAAAAAGCACTGAATTTGATTTCAGTATACAGATACCTTGTAAAGGGTCTATTCTGCACAATCAGTCCTTTTACTTTTTATACTGAGGCACGTTTAGTGGCAGCTGACTTGGTAGGTCAGCACATTATAAAACGCTTTGGATAAAAGCACTATATTAATGCAGTACTACTATACATGCAGGGCCTGCACTTGTAATGGAGTATATTACATTTATATTGTGGTATTGATACTTTTACTTAAGCAAAGAATTTGACCACGCTTTCCGCAACTCTAATTAATAATTGAAGACATCCATTTTGCAATTCTTGTAATCCTTTGTAGTGTTTTTAACTAAGAACTTGGTTTCTTCCTTTATTATTGTGTAACTCTATGCAGATGACATGCTGCTTATACAAAACAATTGTCACTATCCTGTGAAAACCATGTACGCACAGCCCTGTTATTGGCTTCGTGACAATGGGAGCCAAGTAATAATGAAAAGTGACTGTCCTGAGAGGTACTTTTCCTTTGCGGCCACAATGAGCAGGTTGAAGCTGGATCACCTTAATCACTACACTGTGACTAATGGGGCTCAGCAGGACAGTAGACCTTACAGACTATAATCTGACCACGCCTCATAGCATTAAGCAGATCAGGCCCGGGTCACCTGACCTGCATGTCTTCCATGATTAGAGGCATCACTTAATTATATCATGCACCACTGAAGAAGGGGAAGTAGTAGCAACACTGAAAACAAGGAAATGCATTTGAGGAAGTAAAGCAGGACAGCGGCTACTGAGCTTCCTTAAATATATATCGGCTGTTATGGTTACTGAATATCTGAAGCAAATGTAAAACCTGTGACTCTTGGTTTGCGTTCAGTGTTGTCATGGTTACCTCGTGTGCCTGAATCGACTTTTTTAAAAATAGATTTCATATCTTGAGCTTATCGATAGCTGACCTGGAAAGCAGCAGATCAGGGTTATCAATCCAGATGTCAGTCTCGTCCTCGTCTGATCGACGAGTCTTCAGTTTGTGTGTGTGTGTGGAGGCTGAGCAGAGGGCTGCGTGTGAAGTGTGAATGGAGGCGACAGCTCCCACGGCCTCAGCCGAACAGGCAGCTTAACACCCTGAAGTCTTTAATGAGAGGAGATGGCGCTCGACCCACCTCTGCGTGGGCGCGTTTGTGTCTGCACGCCAGGCCGCTCTCTGCCTTCCCACACTTTGAAAATAAAGTCATTATGTGCAGTACTTTCAAAGAAATACATTGTTGCTGCACTGCTCTTTTACTTCAATCAGTGGCCAGTTCATGAAAGCTCCTACATTTGCTGTTGTAATTGAATATTGTCTGGTGTGGTGAAGGCACTGCGCACACTCCCACCACTAAGTTTCTTTAAAAATAAAGACATTTATTTTAATGCCTGATGAAGATCTATGATCAAAATGTTGCATTTTTAATAGACCTATTGGTGACGGTGTTCACTAGCTTTTATATTTGCTGCTGTAAACACGATAGAAGCGCTACTCATAGACTCTAGTTTCATCACCAAAAAAAAAAAAAAATCAAGGATATAAGGTGTCACAGTTGTGTCCACATATTTTGATTGACTGGAAATTTCTGGAAAGTGCAGTGCAAAGGTGCACAACTTCATACAACACCTATTGTGTCTGTCCATCCTGGTTGATCTTACAAAATGTAGTCTTAAAATGTTGTGTTTTTACAGGTGGCTACCTGGAAGTCACTGCACCTGTCCAGAAAATAGTCCGGGACATAACCCACTGTTGTTTTTGCACTTTAAATCTTGTACGGATTGAACAAACGATATACGTGCTTGTTGCATCAGCGGCGGTGAACCGGCCCTCTGCAACGCTAACGGTCCTCTGCTGGAGCCTGAGAGGAATCCTCCCACCAGCTCGGGCTGTTGCCATGGAAACCATTTACATGAAAGGAAGGCACGGCTAAGTGGCTTATATTCACATTGACAGGTGACAGAGAGAAATCCTCTTTCTGCATCTTCTGGAGGATGTAGGCTTCAATAACGCACGCACGCACGCACACACACACACACACACACACACACACTCTTTTAATAAGAGATGCACAATGCAGCACATCTGTATCTTTGTTCCCAAGATATTGCCTCAATATTCATATCACAAGTGAAGTTTCTGATCTCCATCTATGAATAGAAACTGAGGTGTGTGTGTGTGTGTGTGCGCGCGTTGGTCTGAGATGCTCAGCACCAGGTACAGCTGCAGTGTATGAGCCGCTCTGTTGGGTTGAATACAGCTTTGTTGTGGAGCTGTTGAATAGAGCCGTTAGTGACAGTCACAGTGCTGCTGGTGAGGTAACCGCAGCACAGTGCTGCCCTCTCTTTAAAGATGTGTGTGTGTGTGTGTGTGTGTGTGTGTGAATATTTCTGCACTCGCATTATTGTTGTTAGAGCCAGTTTGGGAGGTTGGGAGCTTTGAGGTGAGGAACTGAATTCAGAAAGGGTCTAGAGGAGGAGGAGGGCAGTGTATGACGATGATGATATGAGAGCTGAAAGAGAGCTCCAGAAGAAGGCCTCAAAGGACGGTCAGCCCTGCCTTTCTGTTCATTTTTCCACTTGATTCTTATTTTTTGTACTTTTTAAGCTAGAGCTCAACATTTGTCACCCTGTTTTCCCATATGAACCACTCCCAGGCCACTCAGGAGGGAGCCCATTCATCATTTTCTTTTATTTCTTTTTTTTTCCTTCAGTTTTTTAAAGGTATACGTATTGTTGTTGTTTAACAGTAACAAATAATTACCACATTAACACTAAGAAGAACACTACACAATGTTAAATAAGACGGGTTTGTACCAAGCGTAGTTGAACCATATTTCTACAGAAAAAGAAAAAGTAATGCTTTTAAAAATAATGGTATGTTCTCCCCTCTCCTCCTGCAAACCCACTCCCTCCTCAGTCTCTAGGTGGCGTAGCTCCCTGTCCAGCCCCTGCCCCTCCTCCTCCTCCTCCCCCCCCGGCCCTCCTCTGAGTCGAGTGGCTGGGGTGTCACACATCAGTTCTTCCCCTCCAGCCAAAACCTGCTCCACCCCTCAGTCGTCTGAAAGACATGGTAACCAGACAACATACATGCTTCCAATGTTGTCATTTACACTGTATGTTTAACTTGAGATGTTTGAGTCTTTCACTCTTTTCCTCCTCCCCTCCCCTCCCCTCCCCTCCCTCAGCTCCACCCCTCTCCACCCCGCTCCACCTGGTCTTCCATCAGACGCTGAGCCCTGTAGGGAAGGAGCTCTCCCCTGTAGCTGAGAGGACTCCCACGTTCTTCCCTCACACCCGCAGTAAGCCTTAGTGCTGCTTCTTTATTTAGTCCTGCTTTTCATATAACCACGTTTTACCTCCTGCTTTTCTTGCCCCACAGGGAGCAGAACATAAAACTGAATACTCTAGGCTTCTAGTAATCAAGAGTGTCAGTGTGCAGGTGGAGACGCTCAGTGTAGAACTGGGTCAGCCACGAGCTTTTTAGATGTTATTTCAACTGTCTTCTCATGTAAGTCGTGAGAGTTCAGAGAATATATTTTCGCTGCAGCTTCAAGCTACATTTCGGTTGCAGAAATAAAACTATGTCGCATCATTATGTGCATTATTCGTGATGGGAAAAAAACATGTTCCAGACACAGCAGAGGGCAACGCTGCAGGGAACGAGAGAGGCCACATTGGAGGACTGAACAGTCTTGATGTAGCAGCAGAAAGTAACTGCCACAGGGGCGCACTTGGTGGCTCTTTTTGCCCAAGGCTCAATTCCATGACAGGGCTAGTCCAAACAGCAATGTGGCATTAAAAAGCCAGGGCTGATTCTTTTTGGTCATACTGTGTGTTGTTCTAAATATAAAACTCACTTTGATCTATCTGCCTCATTTGTGTGACACCAATATGATGCTATGTTTTTCAGAGCCATAGCCAAAACACTGAAAATTCCAGTTATTCATTCATATAATTGCTCAATTATATTTTCTGGAAAAGGTTCTCTCTGTATATTATTGTCAAAATGTTTCTTAGCCTTCTTTACACTGCCAGGTACATAATGATGCCCCCTTTGTTGCCTAAAAGTCAAATTTTAAGATATTTAGTCTTACTACAAAGTTCTTCCACTGCAGAAAGTCCAGATATGTCGCACTCACTTTATTTACAAAGTTTTGGTCCTCGGACTTTCATCAGGTAAATTAACTTTAGATCCATGTAATGTGTGTAGATGTAGAAACCTTTAGTGGTTTGTAGCCATGCAGACTTTTCCAATTATGTTTTTTCTTTGTCAAAGATTTGAGAGCAGAGCATTTGAGATTTCTGCGTTCACCCCAATAGGTGCTTTATAGTATTGAAAAATCCCCCCAAAAAACACAAACATGTCCAGATTACTGAGAGTAATCCAAAAACCTCGCTGTAAACGGTTTTAATACTGTAGAGACTATTTCTTCAGTGGAAAGTAGCTTAAGTGAACTAGCATTTAGTGAGAATATGTGTTCTGTAAAATTTGGGTGAAAGAGGACCTATACAAAGGGTATAAAGGGTGCAGAAATCTTGGCCTGAGTGACCACATAAGAGCAAATTGTGATAAAAGTAATTGGAATAATCCCAGTGACGGAAGGGATTCATTTAGAGCGCAGTCACAGAATATCATTAACCCGAGACAGGTTGGTATAACCTCTCTGATAATATTTCTGCCTCACTGGTGCCCAATAGACTCTAATTCTCAGAGCCAAGTATCTGCCTCCATCAGTTGGGATCCTTCATCGTTATGTAGAGGACACTCAGAAGACTCGAGGGTGCTCTTTTTATTACTGAGTTACCAAAACTGTGACTGTCTCATTTGTTTAACACCGTGTCAGAAACGAGCCGCAAAAGTGAGACGTTGTCTGGGAGGAAAACTGGCAAACTGTTATTTTCCTAAGACTGGTTTGATTTGTGTTTAAAGGCCGCAGCCTCCGGTGCTCAGCCCTCAGCCCCCAGTCATCCATGGACAGCGATCTCGGTGCTTCAGAGGTGGAAGATGACTCCATCACTTTGGGATATAAACTGCAAGACCTCACCGACGTCCAGGTTATGGCCCGACTGCAGGAGGAGAGTAAGCGATTGACTCAGACACACAACGGCTCTACCCATTGAGATTCAACATGCCTAATGACTGTGTAATTCTGTCCCCAGGACAGCTCTTGCTCTGAGAAATAGTGTATAATTAAAACTCCAAATTGCAGGGAACTCGGCCCACTGCACGCCGGCTGTATTGTTCCTTATTTTAGGTCAGCGGTTCCCAAACTGGGGGGCCGGAGGCATAGCAGCGGAGGCACGAAAATATGGAATGAAATTAGGGTTTAACAGATCATTTTCACAGCAGACATTTTGACTTGACATTACAATAATAGTTATTAGCTCCACCTGTGTTTTTCCTGTTATGACAAGTCAAAATGTGTGAAAAAGGTGCATTATTCTGATTCATATTCACATTTATTGACATTTTCCAACATATTTAAAAGTAAAAAAAATTAATTTGCACACCACGAACTGAGAAACATTCGTGAAAATTTGTAGTTTGTAGTAGTTGTTTCTGTGTCGTTGTGTGCCAACTCACTTCTTCTGATGTCCATCTGTCTCTATTGTCCCCTCTAATATTTTAACATATGGCACCAGATCTCAGAGCTCATCGCTACTTCAGCTTCATTAACCCCAGGAGGTGATGATTGTGTCTGTGTGTGTGTGTCTGCCTGGCTGCCTGCCTGTGTGTGTGTGTGTGTGTGTTTTGCACGCTGGTCCTCATATCTCGCTCCCCCAGGTCTAAGACAGGACTACGCCAGCACGTCGTCCGTCCTGGCCAACCGCCGCAGCCAGAGCTTCACCTTCCAGCTCAGCCAGCTCAGCGCCGGCCCCGACCTGGAGGAGGAAGACGAGGAGGAGGACGACGAAGACTACGGCCTCCTGCCCCCGCCGCAGCCACGCCTCACCCGCCTGCCGCACTCCCACACCTTCTCAAGCATCCGAGACTGGCGAAGAAGCACAAGTTCCCTGTGCACCCCTCCTTCCACCCCCTCAACTCCCCCGCACCTTTCCGCTGGGTTCGCCTTTCAGCCTCAGCCCCAGGGACTGGGACTGGGACTAGGCAGCCCCTGCGCAGCCGAGCAGCAGGGCTTCAGACCAGGATCAGGTGAGAAAATACACTTTCAACATTGTCTTTTGCAAGTCTGTGCAGATTCAGTTTCTCTTATTGGAGGGGAAAAGAAGGCTTGAAAAAAGAAGCATTAAAGCTGCACTTATAAATATTTTCACATGAACAATAGATCTAATGACTATTTGTAATGTCAAAAGGGGTCGCTTGTGAAGAATTATCACCAACACTGCATGATCTTATTAACGTTGTTTTCCGACACCGCAGGCAGCTGTTTTCAGCTAAAAAAGGTTCTTATATACCCACTGTACGCTACCTGCCCACCACCAAATGTCAGACAACCAATGTTAGCAATTAGCTGGTGTAGCATTTAGCAGCGGAAGACCCTCAGGAGATGGTGGAGACCAAAACAGTGCTAAAAGGATAGAATACTGGACTTGGATTCATCCTTTCTCTTTTTTAAGGAAGACAAGGTAAAAGGTTTATAAGTTAGATGCTCAACAAAATAATAAGACAACAGTTGTATGACAGCCATTTTTCAGCCTTTGCCTTAAAGATAATCCTTTATTAATCCCACTGTGGGGAAATGTACAGTGTTACAGCAGCAAGGGGATAGTGCAATAGCAACAAACATCAGTAAAGAAAAAGCAAGATATAATGCATAAATAAATAAGTAAACAGACTTAAAACTGACATTATTGCACAAAGGAATATTGATATTGCAGTTTGGTGTATACTGGGTGCAATGTTTTGACTGCTCCTTAATGTTCTGTAATTAATATACTCAGGCGTTTTAGTATTGCACTTCCATAAAGTTGGGGGACTTGCTAAATCGAAAAAATAAAGAAAAGAAACAATGGTCAAAATCGATGTAGCGGTGGCAGAGATGTCCAAAACCCATGGATCCTACACTTCCCATAATGCAACTCTACATACCTGTTAAATGGCTATGTCTTGGGAGTGTCAAAAAAGTGTAGAAACAGGCTGCCTTGGACCTTGCAAACTTTGAAATACACCGCTATGATTGCTGCCAATAGTACTAATCACTGATCTCTTTGTTTATATGTTTTGTACGTGAAATATTTATGTGTGTATTTGTATATATGTGTATGCTGTTGGGCGTATTGTTTTGGGGAAACTTCATCATGGCGTCCAGCCGAATATGAGAGTAAGTCGACATTGTTTCCCACTTGAGTCAAATATTTCTAACCGCATAAACATTGAGAATTTGTGGACATTAATCGAACTTTTTCTGTGATTAAACGCCAATTAATTAATTATTTAGAAACATGTTTTTGATGATTTTGGTCATACGTTGACACCCCGGACTGACCCACACTGATGTCCTAACCACTTAATAATAACTTTGTCTAAGCCTCTTGTACAGCTGCTCTTAAAGCTCTCAGACTGGCGTGTGTTTTTGTCCTAAGAGAGAGTTTGATGGGATTAGAGTTAGGAGTGTATATCTGACTGAGGGGGCTGGAACTTTTTAAAGGAGCTCAAGGCCAGCTTTATGTGCCATTTTAAGGGATGGAGTTGTAATAAAAAGAACAGGCCTGACCAAAAGCACTATACAGTATTATGTTAACTATATATAATGGTATATTTATATTTGTAACCAGTTTTACAATAAAATCTGCCCTAGTGCATCTTTTAACTTCATTGATTTACATTTGTGTGGGTGTATCCGTCTGTCTCTGTCAGATAAGCTGCGGAGGAGTATGCCTAACCTTGTCAGAGCTCCCAGCATGCCTTGTGTGCCCATTCCAACCAATCCTAGCGCGTCCCCTTCTTTGCTTCGTAACAGCCAGAGCTTTGATTCGTCCAGTGGGCTGGCTCGACTGCAGTCCCCCAGTAAGACACCAGTTCTCTTGTGTCAAGTGTTTTGTGGTTAAAGTTTATTATTATGAAATTTAACACACGCAGTAAGATTAGTTCACTAATTTGTGAATTATTTGCATGTACGTCTGTTATCCCCACCCACCTCCAGTCCACTCCCCAGGCCAGCTGCAGAACAGGGTCCAGAGTGTCGGGAACTTCGCCTCGTTGTCACGGCAACCGCTGAAGGCCACCGCTTACGTCAGTCCCACCATCAAGGGCTCGGCCTCGATGCCGACCTCCACCAGCCTCCAGTCTCTGAACAGCAGCAGCAGCGGGGGTAACAGCGGGATCCCTCTGCTCAGTAAACCGGCTGGTGGAGGGGGAATGCCCACCTCGACCCCAACCACTCCCCGCAGCAGCTTGCCCCGCCCCGCCTCCTTTGTTGGCACCACAGGCTCCACCCCCCGCAGCAAGGTGGCCCAACCTGCCCGAAGGTAAACCTCGGTTGATTTATTTATTTTTTATTCCCTAAAAAAACACAACTTTACTACTGGATTTGATTCAGCAGTCAAAATTTTCACTTATCCTGTGAAATATCTCGACATCTACTAGATGGATTGGCACATCATTTTGTTCATACACTCATGGTTCCTTGAGGATGAATCCCACTAACTTTGGTGATCCCCTGACCTTTCCTCTAGTGCCACCATGAGGTTTACATTTATGGTTTTGTGTGAAATGTCTAAACAACTATTGGATGGATTGGCAGGAAATTTGGTACAGACATTCCTGTCCCCCTCAGGATGAACTTTAATAACTCTGATGATCCTTCTAACTTTTCATCCAGCACCATCACCAGGTCAAACTTTTCAATTTGTCCAGTACTTTGCATTATGACCTAACACTTACAAAACTAATGGCATTCCCATCAGCCTCAGCTGTGCTTTGTGTTTAGTGATAATTAGCAAATGTTTGTATGCTAACATGCTAAACCAAGCTGCTGACCATGGTAAACATTAGCGTTGTCATTGTTAGCATGTTGCCATGCTAGTGTTGAGTGTGAGCTAAGTACAGCTTCACAGAGCTGCTAGCATGGCTGTAGACTTAGTCTTGTTTTTCTTTACAGTAGTCAAAGGAGTTAAACATTTCTTAGAACTGCCATATAACTTCCATATGCACTTACTTTTGCGCTCCACTGCTTTCACAAAACGTTCTTAAACAGCCCGGCTTCAGACCTTATTTAGCAGCCTGTGCACCTGCAAATCAAATAAAACTTATTTACGTCTATAGTCTTGGTAAGTATGTCACTAAATTAGTAAGCTTAGTAAATATCACCTTATGTCTTTTCAGCTGCTTTTAGATGTGACCATTCTTTCATCATTTTCCTCAGTTTACTGACACCTCCAAAGAGCTTGTCCACCCTCAGTGCCCTTCGTGACAGCACCTGGAGAGACGGCTGCTACTGATCAACGGATGAACTGGTGCAGTAGTGCAGTGGCACCCCGCTGGCTGGGGTAACTCGCTACACCTCAACAAAAAGGTTTTCCTTGGGGACATTTGAATGGGTTTGACCAAAAAGCAACTATTAAGTTGACCTTAAATCTGAGATCCTGCATAGAATAGTTCAATGTCATCCTAAAGGACCACAACTGAACTGATCTCTCATGTCATCCATTCAATTCTATGCAGAATTTCTTCGGGGAAGGCGGGTTGTTGGTCTGTGCCAAGGGGGAGTTTTTCCCTGTTGCTCTTGTGCAATAAGCCACTGACTGTAGGGTACCAGTAATACTAACCTGCTAAAGAGGGCTGCCAGTTTTTATGAAATGAGCCTCACAATACTGTATTTATTTATATATTTATTTTGAATAAAAATTTTGACTAATCAGGTGTTTTCCCTCTGGCAACAAGCGCCAATGATGCTGCTAAAATTTAATCAGTCCCTGTTAGTTTGGGCACATTTGGTCTAATTTTTACAAGCAAGACATTAAAGTATGTATTCGTGTACAAAGCTAACTATTAAGTGTGCATACGTATATATATTGATGCAATATTATTGAATTTTAAATGTGAATCTTGACCAAAAGGAAAATGTCTGAATGTGTTTACAAAATTGTCTCACCATGGCGTCAAAAAACTTTGTGCATATTAACACTTTAAAATTGTTTAACGACCTATAAGGGATCTGTTCTTGTTGCACTTTGTATAAATCTTTGAACTTACTGGTATTTTTATGTTCTGTTTACTAATGTTTGCACTTCTTTTACATTTGGTCTTCTGGATTCAGGGGAAAAACAGTTCATTCAATGTTTTGGGGAGATTTCACAGTTCTACACGGCATAATGTAGCACCCTTTGTAATAATTGACTTGTGTTTTTAAATGACCGTTACCATGGCACATTTCACAAAATCCTGACACTTTTGTTACTGTGATGGACTGAATGAGTGAAACATTTTAATAAAACGCACTGTTTTAGTGATACTACTTTTCTTTAACAATACAAACTGGAATTAACATGTTCCAATCAGTTGCAACATTTAAATGTTGCCACCTAGTGGTAGAATTTCAAATAGCTCGGTGTGGTTTTAATGCAAATGACAAGAAGTAATTTCCACAGAAAGACTGCATGAAATATTGACTGACTTGAAATGTACTGGCTCGTTGTTGTATTTATTGTGCACATTACTGAAGAGAAAAATGTGAAGATACCAGGAAAGGCAAACTTGGATTTGATCCTTCTACCTCAAGTATCGGCCTCATCAGCCGCTTATCTTGCTGAGCTATTCCTGTTTTCTTTTTTGAATTATTTTAATTGATAGATCCCTGTTGATGTGGAATAGTGATGACTGTAGTAGAAGCACAAAACTCCTCTACTCTGCCACATAATTCTTTTGATCGGGTTCAGTCCTCACTCAAATCTGTGAATTTTGAAGTCAGACGCCCAAAGGATAAAGTCAAAAGCTCTTATAAAGAGAGGTCAAGTGTCTCAGATCCAATAGCTTAGTGTATTAGAAGACTGCTTTGCACTTTTGAGGTTGTGAGTTTGAACCTTATGAGCGTCGTTGAGTTTTGAAGTAACACCTAAAAGATAGACTCAAACCCTCGAAACAGAGCCTGATTGTCTGAGCCAATAGCTTAGTGTGATAGAGAACTACTTGGTACTTTAGAGGTTGTGTGCTCGATCCTTATGAGGCTCATTCAATTTTAAAGTCCAACACCCAAAGTGAAAAAATAAAAGCGCTAAGAGAAGAACTCCAGATGCAAAGAGGACTTGGTGGGGTGGTTGGGTTCACTGGTGGTTTCTGGTCACCAGCGGGTCCTTGAGTGGTTCAAATCCCGCCTGTTGGGTGTTGGACTTCTAAACTATTCATATTCAGCTCATGAAAAAAAAAGTTTTAAAAATCTAAAGATGTTCACTTGTTTCTAGTGAACATTACTGCTTTGGTTTTTTAAATCCTCACAAATACAATATTTCAACCACATTAACTGCCTCTAAAAGAAAAAGTAAAGATAAGATAAATATTTCTTCTCCTTCTCCACAAGGCTCCATCATCAGAAAACAATCGGCCTGAACTTGGGAAAAACATAATTTATCATAACTGAAAAGGGTATTTGGCTAGTGACTGCCTTAAGGAGTACCATTATCTACCATATACAGTATGTTCCTGATAAGACTGTCCCAGTTCTGACTTGAAGAAATCTATTAAATAAAAAGTCTTAATCCAATTATATGTTCTACGTGCTATTCCTATCATTTTGATCAGCCAGTGTCTTATCTGTAGTAGTTTTGAGGATGTGGGTTTAATCCACGGATGACTCAGTGACTTTTTAAAGTCCAAAACTCAGAGGACCCGTGGTGGGTCATAGACAATAGGTCCATCCCAAGTTTCTTATTTCATATTTCATATTTGACAATTACTTTGTATACAGTCTATGTGGTGGGTTAGTTACTGGGCTGTAAGGTGCCAGTAGTGAAGAAATATTAATCGTATCATGGAAAAAATGCACTAGAAGAAAAGGTGTTGATAAATTAAGATGTATGGGCAAAGGATAGAACAAGTGAAAGTGAGATTTTTAACACTGCTTTGTGTGAGCTGAATAACTCAAGGAGACAGAAGCGTTGAGGTTATGGGTTCAATCCTCAAGCTATCTGATCCAATAGCTCACAGTGTTAGAAGACGTACTTTGTCCAAGCTTCACCAAACTTCACATGTTGGATAGGAGTCCCAGCCTGAAGACATCTACAGTATGTGCCAATATTCAGTCTTAGTGATAGCACCACCTACTGCCAACAGGAAATTACATGGTTTATACCACATGGTCAGATATTTTCCAAATTTACAGTTACAACTTCCTGTTTCATCACAAAATGCACAAAATGGCCGCCACGCACGGACACGCCATTCAACGATAACTCAAACTTTTAACACCTTTTCATCGCGAAGGTCTTTAGATTACACTGCCAAAACCTGAAGTCAAAGGAAAAAATACAAGAGGCAGTTAATAGTTAGTTGTTTAAAAAAAAATGGTTGTATATGTGGGGAATTGGGTTTTCAGTACAAAAAACAAAAAAAACAAAGAAGTAATGTTCATTAGAAAAAGTGCTTGGCAGTTCTGAGATTGTGGGTTCGATCCTTATGGAGATCTGTGAGTTTTGAAGTCCAACACCCAAAAGAAAGAGTCAAAATGGCCCAAGTGGGAAGGTGACTTGGTGGCGTGTTGGGTTAGGACCTGGCATGTGAGGCCAGGTTCAAATCCAGCCCGTTGACCGAGTCACTGGAACCTCGGAGAATCATCCTCCAGGTCTCCTTCCTCCAGGTCCTCCTCCTCGGAGGTGGAGGATGTCTCCTCGGGTGGGTGTGGGAGACCTGGAGGGTGATCCTCCGAGGTTCTGGAGAGGTAGAAGCAGGGGGTTATGCAAGAGCAAGCTTTATTTTATTTTTGACAGTTTTCTCCCTTCCCCCTTCCCTTGAAAAGAACAAACATACCCTTCTTGTCACCCTTTTGCGTCTGTTGGCTTGAAGATTCTCCTGTGGAGAAAATCAGAGGAGAAACATCAAAATAAAGCAGCAACATTTAAAACTAAAGGATCAAAATGAAAAAACACAATCATCCAGCCACCAGGGGGCAGCAGCACACTGTTTCACAGCTTTACTCCGTTGAGTGATGTCACCACACAGGACTTGTGGGTATCGGAACAGAACAGAAGCTGAGGAGCTGCTTCCTGTGAGAGAAAGATGCTGAACATAAAACCTGAGAGCTCAACCTTCAGATCAATGGAGTGCAGGAAAAGTAAAGCTTGATCTTATATGGTGTATTTCCAATAAATATTCTTTATAATGCTTGTATGTATTATATTTAGATTATAGTAGTAAATAGTATTTTGTTGTGGCAGCAAACTATAAATACGATTAGTTATCTGAATAGTAAAACAACTGTAAATGCTTATGGTTAACGTTAGACAGTAAATTAACTGTAGATGTGGGCTGGAATCAAAGGAATCTAGGCAACTCTGTGGCAACTCTACTCCATAACTTCTTTTTCTTAACCAAGAAGCCAACACAACAGCTGGTGAAACAGAGAAAAAAATGTTACCTCAGAGCTTCAGCACAGAGAAGATGTTCTCTCAGTCGGTCTGCAGAACGTTCCTCTTCTTCCAAGATGTCGTCCATTGAGGTCAAAAACCACTTTTTTTTCTTAAATGCAGACATTTGTTAAGGAAAGCTTGTAACATGTCGTTAGAAATACATTTTGATAAAATGTGTTTGGTGTGACTTTTACAATGTACCAAACGCTTTCATTGCATTTTACCAGCTTTTTTTGTTAGCAAATGACAAAATTAGCTGCATATATTAGACATTTTTTTACCTAAACAGAAAAAAGGTATTTATTTAATAAGAACATTTGAATCTTCTATTTCATAACTAGTATACCAAAGATAACATAATTTTATTTAAATCCCGTAAATTGCTTCGACATGCTTCAGACAGGAAGTAGCTGCATTTTGGCACATGCACAGAACAAATCGGGTTGCCGGTACGGATCAGGCAGTGACAGTGCTCAAAGCACCGAAAAGTACATTTCCAGAAACAATGTCTCAGTTACTCCACATAATGTCTAAACCTTACTGCTGAGAAATGTCTTTGGAAATTTTTTCTGCCAAAGAGATGCGATTTTAAAGGTGATCAGACCTTTAAAATGAACTTTAAAATAGTTTTTCTAGGCTGGAATCAAAGGAACCTAAGAAACTCTGTGACAACTCTACTCCATAACTTATTTTTCTTAACCAAGAAGCCACTCAATTTAAAATATTTTGTATGCTTTCAATATTCAACTCAATTCCTTCCACATTAAACACAGCAACTGGTAAAACTGAAAACTTCTTGAGGAAGAAGGGTGGTTGGTAATTCTAAAGTTGTGGAATCGATCCTTATGAGGATCGGTGAGTTTTGAAGTCCAGTACCCAAAAGAACGAGTCAAAATTACGAAGAAAGAAGAAGTACAACCATCGGATCCATTAGCTAAACGTGCAAGAAGGGTGTTTGGCACTTCTAAAGTTGTGGGATCAATCCTTATGAGGATTGGTTAGTTTTGAAGTCCAGTACCCAAAAGAACGAGTCAAAATTACGAAGAAAGAAGAAGTACAACCATCGGATCCAGTAGCTCAACGTACAAGAAGGGTGGTTGGTAATTCTAAAGTTGTGGAATCGATCCTTATGAGGATCGGTGAGTTTTGAAGTCCAGTACCCAAAAGAACGAGTCAAAATTACGAAGAAAGAAGAAGTACAACCATCGGATCCATTAGCTAAACGTGCAAGAAGGGTGTTTGGCACTTCTAAAGTTGTGGGATCAATCCTTATGAGGATTGGTTAGTTTTGAAGTCCAGTACCCAAAAGAACGAGTCAAAATTACGAAGAAAGAAGAAGTACAACCATCGGATCCAAGGCAAGAAGGGTGGTTGGTAATTCAATCGATCCTTATGAGGATCGGTGAGTTTTGAAGTCCAGAAGGAGTCAAAATTACGAAGAAAGAAGAAGTACAACCATCGGATCCATTAGCTAAACGTGCAAGAAGGGTGTTTGGCACTTCTAAAGTTGTGGGATCAATCCTTATGAGGATTGGTTAGTTTTGAAGTCCAGTACCCAAAAGAACGAGTCAAAATTACGAAGAAAGAAGAAGTACAACCATCGGATCCAGTAGCTCAACGTACAAGAAGGGTGGTTGGTAATTCTAAAGTTATGGAATCGATCCTTATGAGGATCGGTGAGTTTTGAAGTCCAGTACCCAAAAGAACGAGTCAAAATTACGAAGAAACAAAACAAAAACATCTGATCCAATAGCTCAAGGAGTAAGAAGAGTGCTTGGCAGTTCTGAGGTTGTAGGTTCAATTCTTATGAGGCTCGTTGAGTTTTGAAGTCCAACACCCAAAAGAAAGAGTCAAAATTACGAAGAACAAGACAAAAGCATCTGATCCAATAGCTCAATGAATAAGAAGACTGCATGTCAGTCCTAAGGTTGTGGGTTCGATTCTTATGAGGATCGGTGAGTTTTTAAAGTCCAACATGCAAAGTGAAAAGATAAAAGCGCCCGGAGCTTAGGTCCAAGTGGGAAGGTGACGCGGTGGCGTGTTGGGTTAGGATCTGGTCTCGAAGACGCAACGGTGCGTCAGATTGCGAGGCCAGGTTCGAATCCAGCCCGTTGCCGAGTCACTGGAACCTCGGAAGATGACCCTCCAGGTCTCCTTCCTCCAGGTCCTCCTCCTCCTTGGAGGTGGAGGACGTCTCCCCCGGGGTGGGTGTATGGGAGACCTGGAGGAGGAGGGCCTGGAGGAAGGAGACCTGGAGGGTCATCCTCCGAGGCTCTGGAGAGGTAGAAGCAGGCGGTTATGGGACAGAGCTTTAGCCATTTGTTTGAGGATTTTTGTTTGTCCTGAGAGGAACCCCCTCCCCTCTTTTTCGCCACAGTTAGAAATGTACTGAACAACATCCATCCGTTTATTTAGATATTCCAGAAATATTCTGGTATACTGTAGTTTATTTAACTTTGCTCAAAGAAGACATAATTTCACACAGACACGTTACTTTTAAAGGGAACTCAAATTTTACAGTTCAATGGCCCTCTGACTCAACACATCTTTGTACTTCTTTAAAGACTTTAATATGATGTGTAAGTACAGTGTGTATTTTATGGATTTAACATATATGTTTTGCATTGTGAAATATGATTGCAGATTTAGATTCAGAGGACAGGACAAGAACGCATTACAGAAACATTCACTTACTGCAAAATGTTGCACATTTCGGGTCTTAACTTGGGTAGAAACAGGGGATTAATGTGTTTTTATCAAGAATACAGTTTAAATGTTGATTTGTCATTGACACAAATAGTGAAAAGAAAGAATGATAAATACAACACTAACATAAAGTAGAGAAGCAGCCAATGACAAAACACTCACAGTGCGTTGGTGTGGATTATGGCACATATCAATCCTGTGTCATGTGATTTAACATCATCATTATTATTATTGGTTTTTTTAGACCACAGAAACACAAGATAAAGATACAGTCTTTGGTCACAAATAAAATATTCTATATATATACATTTTTACGGCACAATCGACATACTGAAAAACTCAATCATCTTCTAAAATATAAAATCTCTCATTTCTTGCTCCTGACAGTATTAGAAGCATTATTTAGTTACATTTTACCCTTTAACCATTTCTGATCTTTAATAATTGAGTATTCACCAGCATTAATACTTTGTATAACGTAAAATATAATTAAAAAAGAAATCTTTGCTCTCGGGGTAAAATAGACCAGCACACTTCAAAATCCAGCAGGATTTCACGTTTCTGTGATGAAGGAGACAAGCAATAAGGTAGACTGCTGCTAAAGTATACATTCAGTAAGAACATAATGGTTTTCATGTTGATATTCAACACTAAAAACATATTGTAAGAGACCTGCAGAGAGAGGAAGGACGGGGAAATAGAGTGAGGAGAGAGCAGTTTAGTTTCAGGGTAAAGCTGAGTGGAAAACAGAAATGGCTTTTAGGACTCGGGGCTACAGACAGAAGAGAAATCAAGTCGGTGGGCTATAGACGCACTTGAAGAGGCAGGGGGGTGAGTGTGGAAAACAGGAAAACCCACACTTCTCCTGCCTGTACATTCCCTTCCTTTCAAACTATGTACTTTTAGATTGATTTTAGAACACTCCTAAATGTTTTGGAATTTAGGCTATGCCGCACAGCCTCCCTGTTATCCGTACCCTGCAGGTATCTGTATGGCATTTGGCTTGGACTACAGAGAGAAAAATACAATCCTCTCAGACGTGGGGACTCATCCAGGTCCAGGTCGACAGGGGAGAGGGGCAGGGGCAACCGGCGGGGTGACCGGCGGGATGATGGGTGGGACAGCAGCGGGGTGAGGAGGGGGTTCTCTGTGCCGTCGTCCTCGCTGAGATGCAGCAGGGTGTCGCTGCGAGGCAGGAGCGCCGTCGTGTCCTCGTCCCCGGGGCTCTCTCTGAACCTGGGCGGCCCCGGTGGTGGAGGAGGCAGGAGAGGGGCCGGCGGCAGAGGCGGCGCCGAGCCCAGCACAGGGAGCGGTGGAGGGAGAGGAGAGGAGGTGCGGGACAAGGCGAGGGGGGAGCAGGTTCGGGAGAGGGGCAGCGGGGAGCAGGTTCGGGATGGAGGTGTTGGGGTGGAGGGGCGGGAGATGGAGGGGGGAGGGGAGAGGTTGCTGCGGAGGCCCCACTGCTCTCTCTTCTCCTTGCTACTTATGGCTGGAGGGACCACCTGGGGGAGAATATTGGGCTTGAAAAAGGAGATACAGCTTGAGTCAGTTCACACAAATTACAAAATAATAATAATTCTTCCTTTACCTCTAGTGGTATCTGGTCACACAGAGTTTGGGCTGTATTTGTCCAAATGTTGAGAATATTTTTACAGTTTTCATATGGACATATGGCAGTTTCAATACAAACAATTCAAACTGTTCCAGGTGAAGTCTGTGGATTATCCAAAGCAACTAGGAATTTTTTTTAATAATGTAATTTTCAAAACCAAAACCAAACTATCTGCATGGCTAGATACACTAGAGGAGGTAAAATTAACTGCAGTGAACTTGTGAAAGGATAAAATAACATTTAATAATAATCTGTAAATGAGTTTTAAATGCATTTAATTATTTCCCAATTTCATGGTTATACTACATATTTTGTCTGTATTTATCCGTACAATAATTTATTTAAGGTCTTTTTTATTTATTTAATATTGACCACTTTGGGTCTCCATATAAAAAGGACTAGCAGTGCAGATGTATTGTTTCAACAGTTACCCACCGACCCAGTCCTCTCTCAGCTGTTCCTACCTGTGTGTTAACAGGGCCGTGCAGGTCGGCAGTGACCGTGGCTGAGGAGGCAGAGGGCACCTCCAGTGTTGGAGACTTTGAAAGGTCAGGACTGGCCTTCTTGCCCTCAGCTGGAGGGTCCATGGCGCTGGGAGTCGCAGGCGGCTGCTGGCTTTGATTCTCTGTAAAGGGGACTGACCTCTTTTGGTCTCCATGCGCTGTGGGCACACATGCACGCGCACATGTTCAAAACAGAGACGTCAGCTAGTGACTCGCTAACACATCAGCACCACAGAAGAGTGGAGAGTGGAGGCAGGGATGGGACAGGAGGGGTAAGGCGGGGACTGGGAAGGGATGCAAGACAGACATGCAGAGCGCCCTATTTGGTGAGGTTGCAGATAAAAGGGGCGGGCCGTTGCAGGGTGGGAGGAAGGGTTAAGAGTTGTGTCTCACCTTCATAGTCCAATAAAGTTTCTTTATTTCGAAACAAAAGGCATGAGACAGAACAAAGTGAGAAGAGTCAGTTTGGTGACAGGTGCTACAACAAACAGCATTGGAACAAAGATAGAGGTTGGGAATGGGGAGGAGGGGTCAGTTCAAGTCAGCACACAGACATTAAATATAGTATTTTAATGGAAGAATTATATTTTAACGGTATTTAACGTGTAGATTTGGCTTGTTGTGTGCTTGATCTGAAGTGCAGGGTAAGTTGTTTTTCAGTGAGTCACTCATCCTTTTTTTTAAATTTGAAGACAGGCAAACATGTGCTTTCATCATTCCTTATCTACAAACACACACCGACATTCAGTCACCAACACCCGCATCACACACACACAGATTAAGGCACGCGTGTGCTGTTACTCAGCGGTTTGTTCTTGGGCTGGATGCTCCTGCGGGTTGTAGAGAGCCTTGCCCCAGATCGACCACGTGGTTCATTCTTTGGAATGGACAGCAGGGGGCGTTGCAGCTGCGGGGAAAGTCACAATTAAGTGCAACCCAGTACAGAGAGCATATTAGCTGGGTTTCAATTCATGCATTTTTATGCAAACTCTAATGTCTTTTAGAATCTTGCAATATGACAAAAAAAACAACACAAGCAAAGTTGATGTCCACACCTGTCTGAGGCCTCGCTTTCTTCCTAACGGAGGCTGGATCAGAAGGTTCTGCTGGCCCGGTTCGCTCTGCACACTGGCAACCTTGGTACAACCAATCATATTCAATTCAATTCAGTTTTATTTATATAGCGCCATATCATAACAAAGTTATCTCAGGGCACTTTTTCGAATAGAGCAGGTCTAGACCGACTCTTTATATTTACAGAGACCCAACAGTTCCCACCATGAGCAAGCACTATGCGACAGTGGCAAGGAAAAACTCCCTTTTAACAGGTAGAAACCTCGAGCAGAACCAGGCTCAAGGTGGGCGGTCATCTGCCTCGACCGGTTGGGTTGAAGGGGGAAGGGGGGAGCGGGAGAGAGAGAGCAGGAGGAAAGAGAACATACAGCAGCTCAATACAGCATAGATATGGTAATGGCATTGATGTTAACACCAACGGAAACAACACTAAGAGCAACATTATAATAGCAATACTAATAACAGCAACAACAGCAATAGCATCAGCGGGTGCAGAGCAGGAGCACGGGGGCAGCAGGCGGCAGCAACCACAGACCCAGACCCCCACAGCTCCAGAGGCAGAAACACCTGCAGAAAGCAACATATGGACACATACACACATTTGTATTCACACACGCACGCAAAAGACACAGAAATACATCAACATGAAAGCACGAAAAGGCCACCGCATCCCCAGCTGTGCTCGCTCACTGACCACATATTTGACCACAATAAGATGCCGCTGCTATTCTACTTAGTCACTCACTGCACGACACACACAGGTATGTTACAAGACACCCAATCACAGTGCAGAAAAAACAGTACTGCCATGATTCATACACTGAAAACATAACAAGTGATAGTAGGGGCTGGAGTAGCAACGCTGACAATAGAAACTTGTGTGATGATATGCAAACTGTTTTATAGTTTTTTATTCTTTCTTTAGCCATACATTTCATTTTAATTATTTTTAACCAACTGGACAAAGAAAACAAAAGTGTCCTTGTATTATGGTTGCCACCCCAGTTCCCCCTTGCCCCTACAGATTGGTATCCAGAGTAGGACGCCCAATTTGATCAGCGAGAAGCCTGATAGACACGTAAACAGTATGAAACACCATGGCACCAATGGGAGAGAGGCTGACTTTGTTGATGGCACATCAACTGTAAAGACCAACAGCTAACAGAGGAGAAACAGAGGCAGAGCTCCCTGGCCCCGGGGCTGAGGGGGCCCTCTTGAGTTTTTTTTTGTTTGTTTTTTTAGGGAATGGAGGGACCTGGTTAGGATAGCACAGCAGATGAGCTGAGAAGATGAGGGTCAGTGTGGAGCTCAAAAGGAAGTGGGAGGGGTAGGGGACAGAGACAAGGCACACTGGACCCACACAGAAATAGATAGAGACGGGGGGGTGAGGGGAGGTGTGGCGGGCCAAGGCGATTTGATTGGATGTGAATGAGTGATCAACGGCGAAGCGGCCAATAGAGGAGGCCGTCCCAGGAAGCGATGCCCCTCCCACTGGCGGACAGATGCAAGAACGCACCAATGGGACACACACAGAGAGAGGGCCACTGTACCTAGAGAGGTTACCCTCCTGCAGAAGGCCCTGGGACTCATCTAGCACATTGGGTTCACTGTAAAAAGGGGGGCGGAGGGGGAGAATGGGAGTTTAGGGAGTGTAGTCGAGATCCACCGCCACCCAGGTCCTTGAGCCCCGAGGGCGGGAAGCCAGGGCGTTAGCTCTGACCACACCTTCATTCTTACCAAGATACAGAGTCTTAGCTACTTCACAACGCTGCTCTGAGACTGTTGAATAAAACGCATTATAAATCAACAGAAATATACACAGAAAGAAATGACTGTGGTTGTGGGATATGACTGGTTGATCCTTTTCTAAATGTTAATTCTACATATTACATAAGCCAAGATTTGAATCGTTCATGAACATCTCATTGGTTGAGTCTGACCTCAGTGGACGGAGCCAAGACGGAAGGTTACATAAACAAGACCAAAGTTGTTGCTTGTAGTTTTTTCTGTCAGTTTTCCTCCGTTCTCCCTGTGGCTCAATTGAATCAGATGACATGAAAATACCTACAATAGAAACCTCTTTTTATTGGCTCCACTTGAGGTCAGTTTCACCCAGTGACCAGGATCGGTTCTTCTTTATTTGTCCTATGCTAGCTTACCTGTCCCCCAAGAGTTTCACAAGAGTGCAGAAGGATGTCTTTTATACGTATGGCCTAACTAAAACTACATTCCATCAATTTGGTTGTGTACATACCCACAACCCTTACTGCCTATAAAAGAAAAAACACTTGAAGAAAAGTTAAACTTCGTGCTTGTTTGTACTTATGTATTTGTGTGCATGCATGTGTGCGTGTTGGGAATGATACCTGTGGCTGGGCAGCATGGTGGTGCGGGGGGCCTCGGGCTGCGAGGCCGCTGAGCCCGTGGCGTGGCTGGAGAAACGGCGTTGTGCCATCACCCTGGGCAGAAAGGCCTCGTGCTCGCTCACCACACTGGGGATGCTCATGGAGTCATCTGGAGGGAGGAGGACGGAGGGCAGTGAGTTCGGCTCAGACTCTTACAGATGTCAAATGTGAAAATGGTGTCAATGGTGTGAAAATGTTTCTGACTCTCTTCGTCGTCCTCATCGGTGCGGCTGAGCGTGTCTTGGGAGGGTTGGCGTGACGGTTGGCTGTCCTGCTCCCAAACAGTGCCGGTGCCTGTGTTGGAGCGCGACATTGTGGCCAAGCTGAGGCGGTAGGCGGATGTCGAGGTGCCCACCGTGCTGATGGACGTCTTGCCCTGGTAAGCTGTTGGGTGGGGGCAAGTCAAACAGAAACGCATAGGCTTAAATCGAGTTTAAAAAAGGTATTAGTACACAGGGACTCATCTGATGAAAAAAGATTTCCACAACGTAAAAATTCAAGAAATGGAAGTTTTTGTTTCAGTGTCTGACCGGAGCCGCTGTGCACAGCCTCCTTGAGGATCTTGAGTTCATTGTTGAACTCTGCAAACAGGGAGCTCTTGCAGAGAGGTCGCGGGATGAAGCGTCGCTCCAGCTGGTCAGCGATGTGGTGACGTGCTGTCATCTCCTCCTGGGAGTCAGCGGGCTGGGTCAATAACTAGACAAACACAAACAAGTATGGACCAGTAAGGAAGACAAAGAGACACGGGCAAATAGTACACAAGTGCACACACAATTAAAGTAAATGAAAAGTGAGAAGAAAGAGATTCACTGGTTCTTTACCTTGCATTGGATGAAGGGTCTCAGCAGGACAAAGATAGGGATTCGAGTTCGGACAATGAAGTCAATGAAGTCCCAGAAGGCCAAGCCGCCCACCTTCCTCAGAGCCATCTCTTTCACCTGCAGGCTTAGCCGGTACCACTGGTTCCCCAACGAGCGCTCAAAGCAAACCAGCACCACCTTCAGATCAATGGAGTGCAGGAAAAGTTTGATCTTATATGGTGTATTTCCAATCAATATTCTCTATAGTGCTGGTATGTATTATAGTTAGAGTTAGATTATAGTAGTAGATAGTCATTTGTTGTGGTGCAGCAGTAAGCTACAGAATAAGATTAGTTATCCGAATAGTAAAACAAGTGTACTTATAAACGTTAGACGGTAAATTAAGCAACTCTGCTGCAACTCTACTTCTCTCTACTCCATATCTTATTTTTCTTAACCAAGAAGCCACTCAATTTAAAATATTATGTTTATTATATTATATATTTATAATATTTTGTATGCTTTCCATGTTCAACTCAATTCCTTCCAAATTAAACACAGCAGCTGGTGACAGAGAAAAAAATGTTACCTCAGAGCTTCAGCACAGAGAAGATGTTCTTTCAGTTGGTCTGCAGAACGTTCCTCTTCTTCCAAGATGTCGTCCATTGAGGCAGAATATCTACAGGTGTGTGACAAAGAAAAGCCCGTCTTAACATGCATCAGTTAAAGCAAAAATGTATAGAATTTAGTTATATATGTATAGTTAGCATTAACACTGGAAAGTGGACAATTGCAATTCTTGAATAAAATGATCAAATGATAAAGATATGCAGGATTTGGACTCCCCTGAAGACTCTTCCATAGTTCCCACCAACCGTGTAAACACCAGACCACCTGCTGCCATCTGTACTATAAAACACAAAATAAATAAAGCGATCAGCATTTTGAGTTGCATTCATTTCAAATTGAACCAGTGTACACATTCAAACCAACATTGGTGTATGAAATAAAAGGTGGATGGATATTTGCACTGAAAAAATCATCTTTCATTTAATTGAATTTCTTTTGTCGTAAAAGTTTTTCAACCTGTTTTTCCATCCTTGTTTAAAACAAAAAGCCTCACGTTTCTGGTTTTTCTCTATAGGAAAAATACACTTTTTTTGTAAACAGATTTTTTTTTTTTTTTCCCCAGTGAGAAAATAAAACAAACATTTGAAATTAAAATGTTCAAATTGAAAAAAAAGTAAAGTGAAAAAGAAAATATTGCAGGAATAGTGACATTTAATATAAAGCCAATAGGGAGACAATATAAAATATATTTAAAAATATATATTATATAACATTCCGATGAAATAAGAATTTCCAGCCACAGCAAGATTTAAAGCATTCAGAGGGGAAATTACTCTGCGTCTTTGAAAGTCAAAGAAGGAAAAGCTGTATTACAGACAGAAAAAAGCCATTGAAATGTAACTGATGTTGCTGGATAATCAAGTCTTAGGTAAAAATGCAGCTCCAACTACAGTAACTCTTCATGACAACAGATTGACAGCAACTTCATGAAACACTAAGACCTATTTGGATTTCTGGAATCTGCCAACAATTATTAGGAATAACAGTCAAACTTCAAAAAGTCAAGCTTCTTTCCAGCTATGTTCTTGCCAGATGCAGCAGTGGGATAATTCAATCAATCAGCCATTAAATTCTATGAAATTTAATTTAATCAATAAAGAAATAGTCACGAAATATGTTCTCGACTGTTAGAAGATCTTATTGGAGAGGAGTGGATACGACTTTGTTGTGATGCACACTGCACAATCAGACCTCTCCAATACGCGTAATTTACGCACAGCTGGCACAGCGTGGGTACCTCCACTTACTATGCATGTCTGCAAACATGTCATGTTGTTGTGCCATATGGTCCAGAATTATTCCAGTAATCACAATGCTATAATAGCCCACCTTATGAGTGAAATTAGTTACAGCCACTAAAATGTAACTGTAGGAACTATCAATATATCCAAAATCATCAATATTGACTTTATGTTCAGGTAGCTACATTATCACACAGTAAGGGGGGGAAAGCGAAGGTCATAAGCGACACACTATCCACACTATTAACTGCAGCTTCGTTATTTAAATAAATTGGTTTCTTAAACTATAAAATCTTACACTAATTGTGAGTATTGTGTTATCTTCTGTTGCGCTCCTGCCCATCCGCCACTATCTTCGCTCCTGCCCATCCGCAGGTGACGTTGATTACCGCTGACTATGAAAACTATAACAAAAGCGATATAAAACGCCATGTTTCTTCTCACAATAATCTCTTATTTTCGCCTCGCATCACTCGGGACAATCTGGCCGCTGGGCCGTTTGTTTCTTCGCCCCAAACAGCCAATGTACCAACTGTACAGGCGTCGGCGTGTTAGCTGTAAGCTAGCCAGCGTTAGCAACAGTGTGTTTGTGTTTGTTTGTGTGGCCGTTCAGCCTCTGACTGACCTCAGAAACTCCACTTCTTCCTCTCATTTTCCTCCACTCTCTCATTTTTCCTCTCGTCCTCCGCAGGTCTTTATGAGGGGGTTCAGAAAGAGCCGGGATGAGCGCGAACTATCCGCTCAAGTTGAAATGCTTGGTTCTCTGGGTCTCTTCCACTGGGGGGGTGTCAGTGCCACACTAGGGTCCCATTATCAAAATCTATCATTTAATCTCTCATCAATCGGTTTAGTTGGTTTAAAGGGGGAATTGGGCATACCATTGTGGGGAAAAGGAAAAACAACAAAAACAAAATGAGATAAAACAGCAATAATTAATTTAAAACCTGTCCCATTTTGTTATTTTTGGAGGCATGTTTTATATTAGACAAAGTTTATATTATATTATTCCTAAAATTGTTTCTATGTCCTGCCAACTATGCCAACTATGACTGAGGGATGGGCTCAAGCATTGTAGTCATGTGCCCACACTCTGGGATCAACTATGTGTGTATCAGGTTGGGAAAGAAACTTTTTAACATGTGAACATCTACCAGCCACTGTCAGATAAATGTTCAAATTCACCAGCCACTCAATAGTAAATTATTATAATTACTTTGTATACATTTGGCATTTTGCTTGTCCACAAGAGCTGGAAATGACAGGCTGACAAACATGAAACTGTCACTAATAAATGCTCTGAAAGAATTACAGGAACTTTGCACTGATAATAAGTGCAACTAACATTCCTTAAAAGGTACAATTGGAATGTTGTTTTTGTTTCAAATATGATGCTTCTTTACACAAAAAGTTAAAATGCTACCATTTCATCTATGCATGTTTACAAGCTTTAAGCATCTCATGAAGAAATCTACCAAACTCAATTGGAAATGACAATCTGAAAAAAGGACAGTTCTGGGTAGTGGAACAGCAAAAAGTTTAATATGTAGACCTTAACTGATGCTTTTAGAAACCATTAATATGTTTATGTATATATGTCTATTCATCAGTCTCCTTTTTTAGTGTCTCTTTTTGTATGATAAAAACAGTTTTAAGTAACAGAAGTAAACTGTGGTCAATGCTGGTAATTGCTGTTAGAGTTTAATGAGCAGTAATGGAAAGGTGAGCTGGATCTGTGTTCTCTAACTTCCAGATGATGCGTCCGTCCTCTCTGCGGCAGGGAAGGCTCGGTGCTCGGCCTCTCTGTCGGACAGACTCTCCTCCGTGTTGCTGCCCAGCACGGACACAGCCTCCTGCACGATGATGGCTCCTGCGTCTACCTCCGCCTAAACACAGACAAAACAATGGCTGTGTGACTTGTTCAATAAAAAAACAAAACATTTCAGGTAATAGCCTCTTGGTTTGACGTCTGGTATTTCCCCAGTATGTCATACTTACTTCTACAAAGTGGACCGTGCAGCCAGTAACCCGCACCCCAGCCTGTAGAGCCTGCGTCTGGGCATTCACACCCTTGAATGAGGGCAGCAGGGATGGATGGATGTTCAGTAGGTTAATAACAATAACAGACAAACACAATGTAAAAGACCTTCCTGTGACACACCAGATCATCATATATAATCATGTAAATCTAAGAAATTTAGTCCAAACAGCATTTTCATACCATTCCATTTCTTGACAAAAGTTCCCATGAGGATCCTCATGAATCCAGCCAGACACCAGCTTTATGCCCAACTCTCCACTGCAGGCTGTGTTTCAGGTTGTGGACCACCACAGGTTCTGCCCCTGCATAAAACTTAATTTTTCACAATTTTATTTCCATTCTATTAAAAATTGCAAGATTCTGTGATTATACTCTATTATTGCATTTCCTTTCCAACTGTATTTTGAAAAATACTGTATCTGAAGCTGTGCTGTATTCCATTAAAGTGTCTCACCAGGCTTTTTGTGGGCCAGTGAACCCGCGATCCTGGCCTTTTTTGCTGTACATTAAAATATTTTTTCATTTATTACCTAATTAATAGTTCTTCACAAATAATCACAACACAACAAAATACTTGATTATTTTATTTAGCCTATATCTTTCACAGTGCCTGGCCTAAGTTCAAACTGTTCTATGTGACTTGATTTTCAGATTTTGACAAAGCAGTGGAGATAAAAATAGGCAACCACGGATCTCAGTTTACCGACAGGGCCACGCAGACCCCATGATGTAACAGCGTCTCAAAAGAAGATGATCAAGACTGAAAGACCTCTCACTCTGTAGTTTTTTCTTGGTACAGCAATGGTCATTAAAGTCTCAGTCATATTGAGTGCTGCAACTCACAATGACAACAATTTGCATTAATTGTTTAGTCTATAAAAATGTTAGAAAATAGTAGTAATTTAAATAGTAATGGTAATTTAATTTTCCCCCCAAAGATATTCACTTTACAATGATTATTATACATTTTAATATTGGACATTTTTGCTAGATAAATGACTTAAACAGTTAACTTATTATTAAAATTAATTTGCAGTCGTTGTCTAGGCTGATCGGTTGATCAACTAGCCTAATTATGTCAGCACATATATATATATATATATATATATATACATACATATATATATATACATATATGTATATAGCCTGTTGTTGGACCAAATCACATACAAACTAAAGAACTATGGCTAAAATCATGGTGATGAACGGGAATAGTAATCTTTTAACTGCGTGACACATCTCTCCATAATAAACGATCTTCGGCCACACACGCCCAGCCTCAGCACCAGCTCATCCTTTCTCCACGGGGTTTTTCCCCCGTATGTGCGCACCAACATTACGAGAAACCATGAGAGGGATGAGGCCTTCGTGATAAGGACAAACACCGCTGGACCTCGTTCTCCTCCTCCCGAGCTCGTTTCTCGCGGTTCGGTATGTCTTTGAGCCTGCTCCCCCTCTCGCCATGCCCGCTGCTGAACGCTACCTGCCGCCGCTGCTGCTGCTCTTTCTGCCGTCGTTGCTTTGGATTTCCTGCCTGGATGGGGCGGTGAGAGCAGCGGATGAGGGCGGCGGCCTGCCCTCCTCTTCGCCCGGGGACAATGGCCTCACCGTCGCGGTCGTAGACCCGTCTGCCATCAGCCCCTCCGCTCTGATAAAAGGTAAACATAAACAAAAACGAGCTCTCCCCGAATCACTCATTGTTAGGGAAAATGGAAATTAGCTGCAACAGAGGAAACAGTGTGACTCATAACTGAATCAGGTAGCTGTGCTGCGCATCCCATGTTTGTTTTTGTTAAACTGAGGCTGTGATGAAAATGTGTCATGACATTTCATGACATTTACCTTGTTGTTCAGGATATATACATTAAAATTAGGTTTGCTGCAGTTTTTTTTTATTCTTCTAGGGCAAATTCTGTAAGCATGAATATAAATAAAATTGAAAATGTACAAAAATGTTCCAATTCAACCTGATTGTTTTTAATGTAACCTATTTATTTGAGTGGCAAATCCATATTCTGGATTTACTTGCTGATATGAAGGAAAAGTTGCTGAAATATGAGCCATTTTGTGCAGAAACATTTATTTGATCATTTATGAGCAGTGTATCTTAAACCATTCTACCAGTAAGTAAAAGTGAAGTCTTTAGTGAAAATGAAGAGATGCTTATATTTAGTGCACTGCCTGTCTAAAGTCTAAGTAAACCTGTCTTCATTATAACATATGTTCTCTTTAAGCCCTTAACTATCCTAAGCTAGTTGTCTGAATCATCAGCTGTTTCTATTGATAAACTATTAGACCTAATTCACAGGCAGTCTGGCCAGCAGGCAAATGGGATTACGATGTATAATGTGTAGGTTTGAGGGATTAGGGTTTTTATCTTTTTGGCCTGAGCAGATGATGTATTAATGGGGAGCATGGTAATCCTGTGCTGCTCTGCTGATACAGTAGGTGAGCCTGTGCTCACTGATGGCCTCTTCTTACATCTGGTGTGGGCATGGATGGTGGGTTTACATACTGTAATCGCCAACAAAAGCACACTGGAAATGGAAACTGGCTTTCCAGGAACTCCAGCAGTCATGTCTGCCAAGTCAGCATCAGATTTACAGACCACAACATACTGCATATGAGCAGTTATTAAGATCATTTGAGGCAAAAAGTCCTGGAGGAAGACACCATTAAACTCTTCTATTGGGCAGAAAATCAGGAACTTGCTAGATATCAACTATGAGGTCTATATTCCTGAATGCGTATGTAAGTGACAGTGTTGGTCTAACATGGCAGTGCAGTGTAGCTTTTCTTCTCCGTCACTTGGTTGTGGTGTATTTTTCATTCTTCCACCGATTCAGCTGTGCCTGCCTCATCACTTTTTCATGGTGCGGGAAAGGTTACTGAGCACTGCTGAGAGGCTGGTCTGCATACAGATGGAACACATGCAGAGACACACGTGTTACCACAAATGAACATTAAATACTTACACAGTTACTAGATCTACTCTAGCCTCAGTTAGGTGGCAATAGAAGGCGATAAATACAATTGTTTGTTAGATTTCCTTGTATGATTTTGACATTTTAACAAAAAGTGGGTCTAGCATAAGCCACAAAGGGACATTTTGGAAGTCTAAATCAAATGACTCTTTCTCTCCAGAGTCCCAGTTTGCCCTGAAGGTCCTGGTGAGGGACCTAGTGACCCGCCAGCCACTGCCGGGTGCTTCAGTGGACGTTTACGTAAACCACACCCTGAGGAGCTCTGCCCAAACAGGGGAGATAGGTGAGGTCCTGCTCTGGGTAGCTTACAGTCCGGGCCTCAGTCTGACTCTGCTGGGCAACATGGAAGGCTATGTCCCCAGCCCCCTACCCTGGAGCACCACCAAGAGACCCAGTGAGTAACACCCACAACAGCTTTTTAAACCTTTGGCTATATCCAAGCAAGACTGGCTGACATCTCATCGTCTCTCTCACACGGTCCGAATTGTCTCCATTTACTGTATCAGATTTATACTTTATCTACCTCCGAGTCATAAGCCTGACTTCTCTGCTCTTCTGACACAAGGACAACACTCATGCAGCAGGGTTAGTCCATTAATTACTTCAAAATACCAAAATTGCACAACCACAGATGATTCCTATGTCAAAACCAGTACTATATTGGAAGCTCTAAGGGTCGTGTTATGTAAGAAAAGAAGTGGTTTGTACAATGTGTTGTAGTGTCAGCATAAAGCGACCGTCATAGAGTGGGAGGGGCTCGATATTGTTTAAATATGGAGATAACGGCAAACAACAGACCCTGGCACCTTTCTCACCTTCACAAAAAGTGATGCAAGCAAGCGTTCATATTGATCATATTCATGCACAACAGGGTGGCAAACTGTGTAGGGAGACTGTTGAAGCCCTGGTGGTTGTTAACATCAGCTCTGCTGAAATGCTGACCACTGAATCCTGACCAGCTCCATGGTCACAGCTGACCCTGACCTCCCCTTGAAGGGAGGCGGGAGGCAAGTAAAGAGGATTTTCCAATAAGGATCGATCGGAGCATAAAGGAAAAAAACAATTAAGGCTTTTAGCTGATACTCTTGCTCAGAGAAACATGCAATTGAAAAGGTAGTGCCTTGCTCAAGGACAAATTGCTCTTCATAGACATACGTTATGTTAGCTGTGTAAACAAAAACATGAAAATTATGGTGTGGGGGGCTGTTAGAGGTTGAAAAATACTAGAAGGAAAATCAAGCAGGCGAGTGCTTTATTAGCTATTTGTAAGCACCTTTTTTCAGTAATGCGGTACTCACACAACTGCATTATTCATGGTCATTACAGATTAATGAAGTGTCTGCAACAACATACAACTTGTCACTGAGGTTTGTTCATGATGAAGCAATTTATGTTCCCAGCGTACAGTCAAGTGTAACTGAACGCCGTGTCTTATAGTCATTTTATTGATTGTCTCTACAGCAGCGTGTAGGGTCGAGGTGTCTGACTGAGCTTGGGAGAAACATATCCCTGCCTCAGCAAACTGTCTTTGTCCTGCACTGATTCAAACGCAGAGGGGGGTGGGGGCTCTTTAGCCACACCGATCTCCCGTTGGTGTAAAAAAAAAAAAAGAGGGAGGGGGGGCCTGGGTCTTACTCTATTGTCTTCCTCCTACTGGTCTGAATCAGACAGAAAATAAGCCGGGAGGTGGCGTTTTAAAGCTAAGATGGAGCAGGTGTAGGGAAAATCAGAGGGATGATAAAAGAGTGTCATCTGTCGAGACCTGCTCTGCTCTGCATCATCTGAGGCGCCTCCCTTTTGTGCTGCTGAGCCACACAACTGAACCCTAGAAAAAGGTTTAAGGTAGTGATGCCATCTGCTGGTGGTATTACAGGTCTACAGGCCAGGCATTTGGTGTCCTCTACCCCCTTCCCTCAAGAGGCTTTGCCTTTTGCCAGGCTGCCATTGTAAATAAGAATTTGTTCTTGACTTGCCTGGTTAAATAAAGGTTAAATAAAATAAAATAAAAAACTGCAAGTTACCATAAACATCTTTTACATCCAAAAAAACAAAGGAGAAACTTGACCTCTCTCCTCACTTATTATCTCTTGTTATATCTTAAATCACTTTTTAATATTTTAAGCTACACTTTGGCACTTTTGATCTCCATCAGTTTTCATTACTCACATTTCTGCCTATAATGGTGATGTTTTTCTCTTTGAAAGAACATGGGGGGAAAATGTTGAAAAGATATTAGTATTTGTGTTTTATTTCTGACCTTTTCTTTGTCTTCCTGCAGTTTTCTCTGCTGTGACGTTGCTGCTGCTCCCTCACAGTCAGGGGAACATCTGGCTGTTTGAAGACTCCGTACTCATCACCGGGAAGTTACCTGGTAAGTTTGCACACTTTTTAGAGGTCAGAGTCAATTCACCTCCATCTCAATGAGCAAATCAGAACATACCCTTCACTCTCAATCGTTTCCTTTTTAGGTTGCATTTTACATTTCAGGCCTTCAGTTGAAAAAATAAATTAACTAAGCTAAACGTGACAGCTTTAACTAGGTGATCTGGGTTGTTTTTAAGTTTTTGATTTGCACAGATTAAAGTAGAAAATTAAGAAGGGATTGACTGACAATATACAAGAAAACAGCTGAGTAACTGTACAAATATTTACTGTATTGCTATATTTAAATGTGAATAGGACAAAGTCATTACTGATAAGTGTAGAGGTAAACTACGATACTGTTTTTGTCCCTCAGATCAATTAGGGACATTTAAGCCTCTAACATCCTGTGTCATCGTGAATGCATTGCTTAAACAAAGGCATGTGGCCAAAATCCATGTGTCTAAATGTGTAAATAAATGCCAGATTAAGAACCGCTACTGTAAAATGAAGAGAGCCGTATTACCACTGTAGATTAATCATATGCCATCTTGTTTTTACAGACAGCTCATCCCAACCCAAGGCTAAGTTCCCCAAGCACCTCCTCACAATGTCTGATAAGAGCAACATCTCCTCACTGACAGCGTTCCTGACAGTGCCACAGCACCACCTAGCAAAAGACTGCACCAACTGCACTCCAGGCATCATCAGCAGCAAATCAGGTGAGCGTTAAATAAGGCCTCATTAATGTTTAAAGGCAGTTTCCTCTTAGTCTGGAGTGTTTAAAGTTTTGGTTTGGTCATTAATTCTAGTCTTGACAAGACATATTTCTTAAAATACACTAAATAGGAAGAAAAATTGTGCCAACAGGTTGATACTTTTACAATTATTTTATTAATTTGTTGGACACGAGGGTGAGTATTTTTTAAATCAAGCAAATCTCACAGCTTGTTTTATGATAATTCTGTACAAAATGGTTATAAGGCAATGTTTAATCCACAAATTTAAACATAAGACTTTATCATTTAAATGTGTGAGATTGGCTCCTCTTACTGGATTACTCCTCCTCGTGTCTGCAGTGTTCAGAAGCATCGAGCTGAAGGCGGTGGCAGCCGTCAGTGTCCTGCTGTACTCTGGTGGCAAGGAGCTCCAGGTTCGAGGGCCCATTCAAATCAGCCTGCCCCTGGGACACAGCACACGCCTCAGGGCCTCTGATACTGTGCCAGCCTGGGCCTTTAACCTAAAGAAAGGTAAGAATAAAGATTACATTTTATTATTGAAACATAAATCATATATATTGGAATATTCAACAACTCGTTACAGAAAGTATAAGAGCTCAATGATTTGATTTATTCAGTGATACTGTAATAATTCCTTGTTATGCTGTTTGAAGGTGCCTGGGAGAATCAAGGTCTGGGAATAGTGGAAGCAGTTGGTGATGAGCTGGTTTGGACCTACACCGCTTCCCATCTGGGCCACTGGATCGCTGCGCCCCTTCCCTCGTCAAACGGTACATAACTCATCTACTTTCATTTACTCATGTGAATGCAGCTTATGCAGTGATCTAATGAAATTTGAATAGGTAAATGTTTTATGTCTATCTATAAATTTGACCATTTAGATTACCCGGGACATGACAGCTCTTTGGATTTTATATCACACCACACCTACCTGTTGATGGGAATACTGGGAGGAATGCTGGCTACAGTGATTGGATGTCTGTCCTTGCTGCTGTGTCACTGCGGGTAAGAAATCTGCTCAGAAATGTTATGTCGGTTTGAATACAGCATATAAAACACATTTTTTCAATTTTCTACATTACTTATTTTCCTTTGAGTAATTTAGTCACAATTACTTTGTTACTACTTTATGTTATGTACTGTATATAAAATCCCTCATTGAAAGTTGCCTTTGAAATTTCTGGGACATTAACTGTTTAGCTAGGTTTTGGCAACAGAAATCTGTGAGAGTCACAAATAGAGTATAGTCATTGTCAAGCTTAGTGGACAATTTAAAAGAAAATTAGGTTCTACGTGAACTCTCAGTTTTGTGCCAAGGTTGGAACCGTTTTGGTTATTTCACATTAGAGATGTCTGTATTTCTTTTTTTCTCTGTACTCTTCCCACTGATTTTAAGAAGGCGGGGCTCAGTTGGAAATAGGTGATATTACGTATTTCCATGCAGCAATCAGGATTAAGCTACATTTCGAATAAGAATATGATGACAGCTGGCGAGTTGTTTGGTTACCATCAATCAAATCTGATCAAACCACATCCACACAGACCAGGTGAAGCAGACTAACAGTTTTTTAGTGTTTAACTCTTAATAAATAATACTCATGTTTGATCATTGAATAAGCAGTTTTGATTGTTGCTCATTTAGACATGATTATTTAAAGTTATAGCAAAATCCTTAATTAACATCTGAAGCCAAGTCTTCAGGGGCTTTAAACAAGGTGAAGGAAATTCCACTAGTATACCGAATAAATGGTATATGTCTATACCAAATAAATGCTAACAGTGCAACAACCCTCTTAAAGAGGAGACTGAATAAAAAAGTATCTGGTAAAACTAGCAAATTAAAATGAAAAATCGCAAAGTGTCCCTTTAACTTGTCCTTAATTGGCCTAGAAAGCAACCCTGTGAGACTGCAGTCCATCCTGATTAAATTCTGTTTCTTTCATATACAGAGGTTCTCATCGAGAGCCCAGGAGGAGGAGAGCACGCTTTTCCAAACTCACAGTGGTGAAAAAAGACCAAACCACCTCCACCCACATGGAAGAGGGTTTGTTGTTCCGTTCTGGCGACAACAGCCTCGCTTCCTGCAGTGTCCAGTGTGAACCCTCGTCCACGCCGAGGCACAAGGCCAACTACAACATCTATGTGGATGATCCAGGGAGTCGCCCGGCGGCTCCTTTTTATGAGAACATTGCTCTGGATCGGATCAAAGTTTCCCAGCCGCCATCTCACTACATCAACAGTGAAGAGGTGGCTCGGCTTCGGGAGATGTCAGAGCAGAATCGGGCCAACATGAACTCTGACAACTTCTTTCAAGATAAGCTGGTTCATATCTACAACCAGCCAGTGGCTATTATTCAGGCGCCAGAGCTTTTCAGTGCTCAGGAGCAGCAACTGTCAGGCTGCAAGTCTGCTACTTTCCCCCGCAATGGAGTTGAGTATGATGCTCACTCGGAGCCTGCAAATAAAGACAGCTACACCCAGACACTACCCAAAGTTCCTCACCACCACTCCCAAGGTGGAAGCAGTCCACAGCAGAGCAACCAAGATGAGCCCCAGCCTCTGGAGACTCCTCCCCAAGGCCAAGGCCCTAACGCCAGTGTGTGGGGACGCTATAATAACCTCCTTGAATCCTCCGTTTCTGTACCTGGGACTCTTAATGAGGCAGCTGGTATGCAGGCCTTCAGCAGTGTGCATGGTGTACCCAGCGAACTGCAGGGGATTTCAGAGCGCACCTTGCTGGAGCTGACCCGGGGCAAGCCCTTGTCGTCTCACCCCAGGGCCTGGTTTGTCTCCTTAGACGGGAAGCCGGCCGCCCAGGTACGCCACTCCATTATTGAGCTCCAGAGCCGCCACCGCCCGCCGAGCAGCAATGACACCAGCCTGGACTCAGGAGTGGACATGAATGAGCCTCAGCAGAATATCCGCGA
This sequence comes from Macquaria australasica, assembly GCA_005408345.1. Lineage (NCBI taxonomy): Eukaryota > Metazoa > Chordata > Actinopteri > Centrarchiformes > Percichthyidae > Macquaria > Macquaria australasica. The sequence continues at coordinate 69,172 of SEMN01000241.1, read as the reverse complement.
GACAGAGCGTGACAGGCCTTCAATCAGGGCCTCTTCCCTGCCGCACCACAGCCGAGGGGGGCGTTATGGTGAAGAACAGGACCTGAGCAGTAGTGAGAGTGGCACAACAGCCACCTGTACGCCAGAGGACCCTTACCTGAGGAACATTTTAGACGGGAGCAGTGGGGCTATTCCCAACATTCCTGAAGAGCGAGACGGAATGGATACATCCAGCGCTCAGGAGGACAGCGAGTCGAGAGGTACACCGCCTCCACGGCGCCTGAGGAAGGTGAGGGAGAAGGGCAAGACGGAAAAGAGGAGTGCCAAGCATGTCCGTGAGGGGAGGCCTCTGACCAAGCGAAGTTAGAGCATGGCTCATTGCAAACATCAAGACAAGAATTCTTTCATCAGTGCTTAATTGAAATGTCCCATTAACCATTTAACCCATATTGAGCTATTTTCATCACATGGTGTCATCAGTGCTGAGTGATCCAAATTTGTTTTTACCACTTGTGCTCACACAGGCATTGTTGTTGTTGAGTTATGTGATTGTACAACTTTGCCAAAGAATGCATAAGCTAGCTCAAGAAATAAAGCAGGATCTATGTCATGTTGAAGCATTATGTAGCTGCTGTTAGACAAGTTTATGCACCATGTTCACTCATTCTCCCGAATCTGAAGATCACCAGCGAGATTCTTCACAGCAAAATGTCCGTGTGAACACGATATCCCATAGTCCCCAGCACTGGCATTATAGAGGGTGCCTTCTAACTGCCTGTAATCATTAAATATGATTACACAAGGCACACTATTTGTCTATATTTAGTAAAATCCGGTGAGTTTGCAGGATGGACACAGATACAGTCTATGTGTAGTGCACTTATCCTCACCATAAATGCCTGCTGTAAATTAAATGAGATATAGAAGCTTTCCCGGTTTGCAGTGCTGACATCTTGTTTTGATCATACTGCCTCATTTTACTTAAAAAGAAACTCTGGGGTTCATTAAAAGGTTCAGTTATGTCATTATTGAAATCAGCTCTGTCAGAAAAGTCTTGACATGAAATACTCCTTTATATAGGAATAAAACACGTTGTGAAGCTAAGCTGCCATTTTGAAGTTTTCACACCTGATATTCAAGGTTTTAAGTCTACGACTATTTTAGAATGCATGAAAATGAATGTTTCCTTGTGTGGATGAAAATATTTTGCATTTTACTGTAGAACTAACATTATGTCATCATAGCTGTTAGATTACTTGGTGACTGAATGATTCATTTTATTGTCTAGTCTTGAAAGGAGCCTCAGTGTTGTGCTGCCAATTGTAACTACTGTAAAGAACTATTACAACAATACCACACCAGGACTTCGACACTATGATGATGGGTATCACAAAGAAAGAATCACGCCAAAATATCCAGGAGCTCAGTAAATACAATTTTAAACTACATCCATGGCTACCACAAGAGTTGGCTAAGACTGTCAAGGTTTGTTTTATGGGATTCTTTAGTGTGACTGGAGAGTGTGAGACAATTTAGATTGCCCGTCTGTTGATTGGATGGAAGGGTGCTGTTAAAATTATTATAACTGCACAGCTCTGAGGTAACTATTTGATATATTAAGTAAATATTAACAATTTGCAATGTTAAGGAGGCCAAAACCTTCTGCTTAGCCCCCACCCCCAAAGTTATGCATTATTATTATTTTCTTTTTTAATAACATACAGTATTATCCCTTGTAATTACTTTCCTTACAACATTAATTCGGTGCCTTGGACCATGGGATTACTTTTTTTGTATTGAGAGATATTATTCAAGAAAGAAAGATGGTTTTAAACTAATATTTCAATTAAAAGTTTAAAAATAACGGTGCTGAACATATGGTCCACAGAGTGGTCATGGCACAATGTCGGTTTGCAGTTGGTCAGTTGGTCCACCACTTTGGTCCAGACTGAAATATCTCAACAACTATTTCATGGATTGCCATCAAATTATGTACAGACATTCAGGGTGCCCAGAGGATGAATCTCTGGTGACTTTGGTGATCCCTTTTCCTCTAGTGCTACCATTAGGTTCACATTTGTGGTTTTGTGTGAAATGTTTCAACCACTATTGGATGGATTGCCACAACATTTGGTACACACATTCATGCCCCCCTCAGGATGAATTCTAATAACTTTGGTGATCCATTAAGTTTTCATTTACCACCATCATCAGGTCAAAATTTCAATTTGTCCAATACTTTGGTTTATGACTAAATACTTACAAAACTAATGGCATTCCCATCAGCCTCAGCTGTAATTAGTGCTAATCGGCACGCTAACATGCTGAACTAAGATGGTGAACAATGTAAACATTACACATGCTTAACATCACCATGTTACCATTGTCATTGTGAGCATGTTAGTATGCTGACATTAGCATTGAGCCGCGTGGCCATAGACTCTTAGTCTTGCTTGGGTTTGACAAATTTCAACAAATATGTGTACACAGGAGTATTTTACTTAGCTAAAATATCAAACAACAAAGTCACATGCATGCTTGCATTCATATCTGTCCTCTATTAATTGACATGGCAGCTTTTGTTTTGAGTCAAATAAGCACACCACACTTTAATGTGTGTCGATTTGTTACACTGGCAAACAGCATACCCAGAAACCTAATGAATTTTCAGTGTGTAAAATATTACTACAATGACAACTATACAATACTGAATACTGATATCATTGGCCATCCATGATAAAGTTTGGCAAAACACTCACCACCAGAAAGTGGTTCTACTAGCAATATTTACCATAAATTCAACTTCAAAATGAAACTTTGCAGCCACAATTTTGCCATATTTAGTCTTCCGTCATATTGTAAAATTTTTCACAAATGAGTTCACTTTGTATGTATAAGGCTCGATTCTGTAGCTACATTCATGTGTTCTTTTGTATGTATATAGTAAATCAACATTTTATGTATTATGTGGCTGTGATTTAATTTATGTTGTGCTGTTTTTCTTCCATCTAAAAGCAGAGATCCAGTTCCAGTGAATGGTTGAATGACAAGGTTTTTGAGCCAGTGTCATATGAGATATGTTATCAATCTGAATTTTTTTAAGGTTAGTCTAAAGAGTGAGAGTCTTTTCAAGGGAGTGTACAAGAAGCCTGAGCTTTGTAATTTTAAATGTAGCAACAAGTTGAGCACTTAATCATTCACTATGCTTGCAAATGAGAATACATTCTCCTGCTAGTCATCAGCTTGAAAACACATTATATCCCAGCTTACACAGCGAAATTAGTTTGCGAACACTTTGTGCTGATAAATCTTGACAAGTAAATCAAACCTACTGCCACTCCCGTTTTAAAGTGATCTTGCTGAATGTATTTGTATTGATTTTAATGTGTTCTATAGTGTGCTCCTCTTGTGTCTAGCCATCGAACCTCATGGGCTTTTGTTTCTTCCAAAAGGGGCACCTCTTGTGTTTACCTCTGTAATGATGGTAGTGTTATTAGTCTTGCCTTTTTGTGCACTAAATTAATAAACTAACTTGATACCAATTATTGTTCAGAAGCTTTTTTCATTCTTTTTCAACTCTGAAGCATATATTTGATTATGTAGAACTTTTATTTTAGCAAAATGACACAAACAAAAACAATATTTCAGTTATATACCTTCCAGATTTACATCATTTTATAGGGTTACACGTGTATACTTCATTCCATGTCTTCCACTGTATAAAAAGTAAAAGGAAAATAAGTGCAGATACACAGCTGAAACCTTAACCCATCTAAGATCAAACGTTAAAAACTATTTTAAGTGTCTGTCCTCTGATGCTGTGTGTTTATCAAGACCCCAGTCATTCTAAGCTCTGAAATGAGTCTGTTGTTTGTGTCCTTGGTTACCATGCCTGTCCTTTTGGGTTGCAGTCTAGTTCGCCTGGCAGGAGAGGCCACTGTATCTGTGTGGTCTGACTCAGGTCTCCACTGTCCTACGAAAAGTTTCAGCTGTGGTCGCTCACTCATTTTTGTCACTGCAGCACATCTATTAGGTGAAGCAGGGCTGTGTTTTGTCACTGTCTTTTTTGAGGAATGCACACGTGAGTCAGATTTACTTAGGTGATCGAAAGAGGAGCTGCTTTCAGGAATAAGAACAGTGTGTTTTCTCTGCAACTCTCTTTGTCCTTCCTTCCTCACAGTGTCAGTTGTACCTGTGCACAACCCTTGAAACCTGTCAGTTATTAACTTTTGTGGGGTGTTTACTGAAGAGCCTGTTAGCACCTCTAAGTTAAGAGAACCGTGTGAGGGAGGGACCTTAGTGTTTCTGTCCCACAGTGCCACACCTGGAATAAAGAGGTCGTTTAAGTTGTTTTCTGGTCGTTTGGCACAGCCACTCAAAAGGCAGGAGGCCAACTTAGGGGAGGTCTTCCTTTCACTGGTTCTCCAAGTCAAGGGGTTATAAATGACATATCCATCCAAGGGGCAGGAGTTCCACTTCCGCAGGATCCCGTCCACACACTCTGTGTGGAACTGAAGTGTGTGTGAACATGTGAAGAGGGAAGGGTAAAGATTTTTGCATTACATTTCTTTAAGTCATTATGATTTTATAGTTTCATAGTTATAATATATTGCCTCAGAAGTCTGGGTTCTGATATGCTTTAAGTAACGTGATGCCCTTCACAGATACAGAATAAAAATAGATTGAGTATTGAGCTGCAGGTAGTCACAATACTTTTTCACTGTTATTTCTATTTCCTCGGATTAGTATCGAGCTTTGCCCACTTTGTTTAGAATTAGGATTGTGGTAAAACACAATCTGAAATAATGTACTAAACATAACTTTGATCTCTTAATGATATTGTGATATTAAACACTTCGTATTCTACTGACATTAAGATAATGCAAGCACACAGTGAAAAGTTTTACCTTGTGATGGCAGGGCAGAGTTCGGACACACTGGCCCAGGCTGAAATCCTGCAGACAGATCCGACATTGCTGTCCCTCATCCAAGAGCTGAGACCCCAATCTCACCCTGACCAGAGGTAGACACCCCAACACGTTTTCTGGTAGAGGGTCTGCAGCTACAGGAATGATGCTGAGCAGTGAGATGGGAAATAGTGAGCAAAAATGAGCATAATATCAGTAAATAGCAACAGTTTTCAGAGTGGATCAGGCCATCTTTACCTACCTAAAGACAAAATGGATTTTCTGGATGTATTCAATAACTCACTTGTCATTTGCTGGCTGAGAGGTAGCTTCCCTTGGTTCATCACTCAGGTCCTCAGCCACAAGGTGCCACTTTTCTCTCCTTTTCTGTTCGAGGTTTAATCAAGAGTTTTTATTTTCTTCAGGTGTGTATTTATTTAGCTCCTTATAATGGCAGTTGACTGTCAGAAATGCTTCTTCATTAAAACCACTCACAACCAACAGAAATAGGACAATTCACTTGACAAAGACCAGTTTCATTAGGTATTTACTGTACATTACTGCAATGTGTGGCATTAAGACCACTGCAAAGTTTAGTTACCTGAATCATTGTTTTTTTTCTAATGCTTGAAGCCTGAGGTTTGGAGATTAGCTGATGCAGTGCAAGTATTATTTCAAAGCTGAATCCAGATAGCTTACTGTTCGTGAAGCAAACGGATGCTGTGGGTGGCGGCCCTTCTTTGAACAGTCCTCACATAGATAGAAGTAGCTGCAGACTGTGCATCTGAAAATATGATAACAGGGATTAAAGAAGACATGGGAGCACAGCATGACTAGGAAATTATAGTTTACTGAAATATCAAGGATCACAAAATCTAAAATCCGTCAGTTTAAATTTACAAACATTACAATGACTTAAAATATATTATAGTATGTTCATTAATCGCCATACTGTGAATACTGTGATTGAAACTGTACAATGCAGACAATTTATGGTACGTATGTTTTTCTAATTTTTTCCCCCAACTTAGTTATGGCTTCCACTTGCTTACTTGAAACATTTGCCAGTGACAGGGCAGACCCGGCAGCTGTGACAGAGTACTCCCAGGTGTCTGTCTAGCTTCTCTCTTTCAGTGGCAGTGGAGAGCTTTGCTGCATTTTTCACCTGCTCCTGGAGTAACTTCAAAGAGCTGAAGTCCTCCCTGCACAGAGGGCACTTCACTGTTTCTTCCCTGTCTGAGAGCCTCTGGTGATCCGCCCACACCTTCATGCAAGAGATGTGGACATTATTGCCACAACCGAACCTGGGAGAGACAAGGACAAAGGAAAAAAATCTGTCTGCACAGTGCTGAAAATAAACATTTTCTTCATCATTTCTTTGTGTTTGATTGAAATGTCCTCTTCTGGGAATATCAGGAGATTTGAACCTAATTTTATAACATCCGAAAATCTGTGCTGGTGGTTTCCTCCAAACATGCTGTATGTCAACAGCTGGATGTGCTGTATTGGGACTGATAATGCTTTATGGGGTCATGTCCTGGCCAGTAGTGCAACAAAAGCTGACTAGAACATCTTACATCATTGTGAAACATGACTGTACTGAAACAATAACAGTGTGTGAAACCCCGACCTCAGTCCAACCACAGCCGCCTACACACCTGCAATAAGACACAGGCTGTTTTTTCTCCAGCAGGTCTTCTTGACAGATAGGACACACATCCTGGGCTTGGATCACTTTCCGGCAGACACTTCCAGCCTCTTGGCCCATGATTGGTTGGCACAGGGTCCTAGAAGCAGCAGAAGGATCATTTTCCGTCCGGTGGGCTTTGGTTTGGTGTAAACCATGGAGCACCTCCAAGATCTGTCTCTCCACAAGTCCATGCTGAAATGAATCTAGAGCAGAGTTATATTTAACACTGCATGTCAACAGGAGCCCATGTACAAGGCTGGGTCAGTTCTTTCAAATTGCTTGCAAACTTTACACAGCAAATGTTTCAGTGTTAAACATGAAATACCCGCACAGCATAAAATAGTATTAATTAATACTAAATATACTAAACACTAAACCTTAAACTGGAAATTCATTTTCTTTTCAATTTTTTAACAATGTAACTGAACTGAAAGGTACAGTATGCAATCAGTGTAAAAAAACAACAAAAAAAATAACTTACATTCATGTTCTCTGGGTAGTCTGAATTTCCGCAGTAAAACCCTGTAATGGTAAAGATGAGAGGTTCATTCTAGAGTTAGTAGTGCTTATATAAAAGTGAATCTTACTGATACATAAACATAAATTCTGTCATTAGTAGATAACTTTTGTTTTTGAACTGTTTTACATGCCACACAGTCTTATGAATGAATAAAATGCTAGTGTTCACCTCACACTGTTGCACATACATAAAGAAAATAATTAAAATAGGGGTGTGGGAAATGAAAACTGGTGTGTTAATCTTTTTCTGTGTGTTATTGATACCAGCAGATGTGTTTGCATGGCTCCTGCTCCTTGGTGAACACAGGGCAAGTGCACGTATGTGGGTCACCCAAGCACACCTGAACAGCATGAACAAGAGAACATGCTGGAGTAAGGATACAAAACGTTTTTTTGTTTTTTTTTGGGAGTTTGAGCAATATGCATCCTGAATCACAGAATGATTTACCTTGAAGTTCCTGGCCTCTCCGTCCTCTCTGAGCAGAAATCCTGTTGGGCCAAAGGATTTCAGGAGAAATATAGTTGTGTTGAGGGCTTGGTCTTGGTGGAAACTCACTGCATCATTGACTGTGTTCCTCCAGGCAGTTGTCCTGAACATCCTGACACTGCAGAATAAAGATATTTATCAATCATCTACCCTGCAATGAAAATGTGTGTACAGAGTATTGAAAACTGCCAGGAGGTTAAAGGTTTGATAACACCTGGTCCAATGCAAATAAAGGGTGCTTTGGATAAAGCATTTATGAAATGTTTTGCTCACTTTGAGTCTTGGCTTAGTACTGTAAATACACATCTTAAAATCTCTGTTTCATGAATCTGTTTCTCTTTATCTTCATCCCCACCTTTCACCTAAGTTGCTCAATAATAGAAAAAAATAGTTTTTACCTGGATCTTCGTCAACTGTGTAGCTATATGTAAAGCTATCCGTGTACTTAACAAAGACTTTTCGGGCTCACCGCCTCAGGATACACCTTGCATTTTGCTTTGTAATTTGGCTAACAGATGAAAACGAGCAGGTAGTTTGGGCAGGTAACGTTAGCTAGGTTACCTAGTTATTCTTCACGACTGGTATGACTAATTTAATACTGAATATCACTGTACCTGGAAATAGCTCCTCAGCTATCACATAGGCGCACATTATCCCATTCTAAGACAGCAAAACCACGGTGAACTTGAGTCTGACATTACGTTACTAGCTTAACATTAATTAGCTTACACCTTTTCACTACTTCAGGTTAACGCAGTGTATTGAGATATCAGTATCTATTGGGAACAAACGGTGACTCTTTCAGTTTAATACACTTACCTCAGGCAGCGTACACATCTCAAACATTACCTGTATTTGTCGATAAATTCACAAAGACCAGCCGAAACTTAGTTACTTTGCAGAGCAAGGTTGCAAGAACGCCGTAGCCATGGTAACCTGACTGTTGCCAAGGAGTTTTTGCCCTGCAGAGGGCGCCGTTGCTAAGGAATAGAAACCCTCTTGCTGATTGGTCCGTTTTGCACCGCCAGATTCACAGCATATATAATGAGAAATGATTTTTTTTTAATAATAGACTGTATATTTCCAATACATTAAACGGCCAGACCAATCTTTTGAGTCTGGGACTCAACTTGTTGACCTAATAGGATTATTATTGGTCTTTTTTGCTGCCATGTTAATTAAAATTGACAGTAGCATTTGCAGTAGTATTAGTATAGCAGTCATAGATTAAAAAAAAGAAAAGAAAAAAACAAAGAACCACAGATAAACAAGCAAGACCTACACAGGTACACTGAGTAACAGCAGCTATGCAAGAGAGTAAATGCATTATGTTGCTTGTGATTTGCATAACTCATACCCTAAAGATACACATCCAGGACATTAAAGTTGACTTTTAAACATATATTATATATTGTGCACAATATAAATGATACCATGTAATGGTTATCAATTATATAAATGCTTTGTAATGTTAACTACAATGTAGGGATGTCCCTCTGTCTGCCTCCACAAAAGGCAAGCATGTGATGTCATCCTCAGCCCCAGTCAGTTTTTATCAGGACAGCTCAGTGTCGCCTCTGACTCTGGTGCGAAACACACACACTGAAGGACTAGCCTACTGAAGGATTACTCCTCAAGAAGTGGCAAATACTGTGTTTTATTATTTTTCTGCACCTGCAAAGGTAAGTTTCTTTAATACTTACAGTTTGTCAGCATGTAGACTGTTATTACTGTTCAAGCTCTGTTGTGGTTACGGTACTGGAAACAGGTCAAATGTTCGTTTTGAACTAGAAATGTTATACTTCAGACTATATATTGCAGGGCACATAGAAAACAGGTGTTAAGGGGTAGAGAAACAAAACCATAGGTTAAAATATATATTTTTTAATGTACAAACAAGGTATCTCTTAACTTTGCTCTTGGCAGGCTAAAAAGTGATGACAATTCCCTCCTAAAATCTGTTTATTTTCCAATAAATCCAAGAGTTTTACTCAAAGAAGTGTAATATGTTTCCAGTGGGGGAAAAATGGATTTCCTAGATGCATACCTGCCTTTTTATATATGAAACAGTGAACAAATTAATGTATACCACAGAACACATGAGTAGAGATTATAGAAGGCTACTCACATGTAGCCTAGACAATGTTTCTCACGTTGAAACACTATATATTTTAGCCACATATTTACTGATTTATTTAAAGTACTACAGCAAAAGAATGTTTCCGATATGATGAATAAGCTCAACCAGCCTGCAACTCTGTCCCAACTAACAAGAAAATTCTGCTCGTATGGCGGACATAAAGTGGTGAAAAGAGATTTCCTGGAACAATGTGTTTCTAATAAAGGCTCCTTCACATGGTAAAGAGCGTAAATCCTCGTGTTCTGGCACAGATGGCCCACACAGTAAGGGAGTTACTTCACTTTGAGTTATTAAGTGTCTTTGTAGGCCATTAGAGAGATATACTGTGTGTCACTGGGTGTGTTCAAGAAGATATTAATCTTATTAACTGACAAAGATTTCCTGAATTAGCAGTCGGGGGAGTTGGAAATTAATAAAGGTTGTTGGTCTGTGTCACTACATTATAACTGTTTTTTATTCCAAATGAGACATTTGGGAAAGTGTCACTCTCATACTGTAGCATGACTGAGAGGACAAAGATAGAAAGTTTATGACTTCATAAAGGATGTAAGATGGCTTACAGTGAATTGTTTATGCTGTAACAGGAATGAGATTGCTCATTAGATAAAGATTTTCTAAAGAAATGTGGGGGTGATTTTAACCTGTGGTGATTATTTGTAGCTATAGAGATACATAGAAATCACAGTCACTTCTCCATGGACTCTGATTAACACACTGTACATAAGAAAGTGACTCATCAGAGAGACTGTGAAGCAGATAAGATCTCACCATTGCATATTATTATGAAACAAAATGTGTGAAATATGTGAAGGTAATTTGCAAATATCAAACTTATCCATAAAGGTCTGCCTCTTCATCAGAACCTCTTTAAAACGGATGTCTTTCTTTGTTTGAGCGATCTATACGTGAAACTCCTTATTCCTTACAATTCATGATTGGGATCATTTTAAATTCAAGTTTGCGTCATGATCAGGTGATTTTCATTAGGAGTTTATGGTATTTTATTGTTTTTTTACTGTATTTTGAGCTGTTTTCCAGTGTTCTCTTGTTGAGTTGTGTGTATTTGTATAAAGGCCTATAGGGATGGGTGTTGCAAACTAGCTTCAGCTATAGGTTCATGATATACTCTTGTATGAAAAAGTTAAATAAATATTACATTTTATTTAAAAAATAAAAAACAGTAGTACTCCTAATAGTCTATGCCAATATTTATCATTTTAAAACATATAAAACTTCAAGTCTCTGTTGCCATTTTTAACCAAGAACTTTTGCTTGCCATTCATATATAGATATAGATATATATAGATAAACAGTATCATGATATATTGAAATAAAACTATAGATCATGATTTAATGTACTGTGCAGCAGCTACATGAGAGAAAGAGTGACAGGGACTTAAATTCAAATGCAAGTGCCAGTACAACCTATATCGCTACTGCTGTTACTGCTTTTACTATTTTTACCACCATTACAGTTACAACTGTCAGAATTTCCACCGCTGTCACAGTGATTGTGAAATTCTTCTACCAAAGCAGAGCACAATCTGTCTACCGTGGTTGGAGAAAATTTGAAAATGATAATCTGATCATTATCTATAGTCTGGAAAAGATGAACTCCGAAATGCACTTCATAGCAAAATAACTTCTGTTTCTGCTAATCTATTCTGGCTAGGTGATTATGATAGTATTGAACTTGTTTGGAAATATGTAAGTCACAGTTTTCCACACTTTTCATTAAGTGTTTCCATTGAAATGTTACGTGGGTTGCTGCATGCATATGAAGCAGTCAGTTAGCTGATAAAAGCATCTGCATGCTGTATATAAGCGAGTTTGCAGCACATGCTCTCACTGCATTTGCCATATTGATGTCTTTTGGCTAAATCTCGGTTAAACTTGCTCAACTTGCATAATAAGCATGCAGGAAGGAAGCTGCGGGGAACAGAGGAAGCAAAAGGCCAAATCTGTAACCCTAACGTCCAAAAAGGGGAGACCTGCCATTACAAATTAAAAACATGGGTTTGGAGGCATAGGTGTACAGTTTTGTTTACATGGCTTTTGATTAAGGTTAGGGAACTGGACATTGTTTCAAATAAGTGTAAAGTTTTAAAGTATAGAGTTATACTTTTGTTTCTGTGGTCAGTTGTAATAAACTACCTTCTTTTCCATCATGTTAAACTAAAATCTACATAGAAAGACCAAAATTAAACTATAAAAATAAAATATGAAGATTTTTGAGTTCTAATGTAGGAAAAGAAAATTAACTACAAGGCAGTTTTGATATCTAAACATAATTCAGAAAGTACACGAAAAAAGAAAAATAACAAATGTGCTGAATTAATCTTAAAATCATGATTGTACAGTATGGGTGTGACAGCACGGAGCATGTGAGCTGGAGTTCTGGTCCAGCTCCTGTCAGCACATCGTGTGTTGGCTCACGTTAGCAGCTGCTGCTACTCAGGAAGAATTTTTCTTATTGAGCTCTTGGGGAAACTATTTTGGATAGTGCTAAAATATTTACCTGTTCCTCCGAATCGCATAAAAATAACTTCCAGTGAAACACAAATAGGAGTGAACATCAGCTGTATTCTTTCGTATATGAGACATGAATACTTTATGTGTTTCCTTTGTCCAAGTGTCTATTCTTTTCTTGTACAGACGCAGATAATTAAGTCTTAATATGCTTTCCTTTCCACAGTTACAAGCTTTTCAACTTTCCTCAGAATACCCGTGATGATCAGAGCGCAGATGGATCTAAACGGCTTCATGTTTCTCGTGGTCCTGTGCGCCCTCAATAAGGTAGCTGTTCTATCTGAACTGTGCAGTTGTTCGCCTGAAATATATAGTTTTTAGGTAAATATGTTCATTACATTAGAATTTTATCCTATTTTTTATTTTATCCTATTACACATTTTATTTAGTTATTTAGGTTTCTGTATTTCCTGGAATTGGTGACATTAGATCACCAATGACCCACATCATGACCCCAGTGCTAAATCTGTGTTTGATCTCCTGTTTTTACACTATTCATACCATAACTAAATTTCTGTAGTATAAGCTCTTTGCTTCTAAAAAGCAGCACTCAGTCCCTTCCTGTCATTTCAAACTCTTTATTTGATTGGCTGAATACTCTAATCGTCATGATGCAGTGCTTAAAGGGTTATTCCAGTGGTTTAATATTGCGCTTCCATAAAGTTGAGGGACTTGTGGGAGACAGATTTTAAAAAAGAGTGGTCAAAGTTGAAGCAGCAGAGGCTGAGATATACTAACTTTTTAGGTCCTAATATGGATCAAACTTGATCCTACAATTCCCATAATGCAACTTGAGAGCACCTCTTGTAAAAAATATTGCATAAAAATGATCTATACCATGTATCTGATCTACTTAAATTCTCAAATGTTAGAGCTTGCTCAACAGTTGCAGTCTCATTTTCTATGTTTGTGTGTCTGTGTGTGATGCATGCTGAATTTCCATACTCAGCTGCTTGTGGTGGCAAGCCCTGAAGATGATTACCAGGAGCATCTGAATCATCAGGGTGAACATCAGTCGACGCGCAACCAAATCGCCACGGCCCAGTACGAATGTTTCCAGCGGATTGTGAAAGAATCACACCGCAAAACAAAAACAATAGGTGAGGAGATGATTGCAAAAAGCCTGTGACGGCTCAGCGGAGGAGTTATTCATGTTACTGTTTTCAGTTGCACACTTATATATTTCTGTGTGTCCTTTGTTGTCAGCAGGGCCACAGTGCAACACCACGTGGGATGGGTGGCTGTGCTGGGATGCAACTGAAGTTGGCCTAACTGAGCAGAGCTGTCCAGACTACTATAAAGATTTTGACCCTCATGGTAAATGTCTTTGCCATCTTTCATTTCTGTCAATACATTAACCATTACTAACTTCATTAACCTTTAATATTTTAGTGTAACGTTAAGTTGAGACTGTCAAGTTGACAATGACATTTTTAAGTTTTTCTGTTTTCAAAGCTTAATTTCTAGTCTTATTTAATTAAATTAATATATTAATAATAATTATTTTATCTTATTTAAATAAACTATTCGACTTGCTTTCTGATTATGGTTGTGACAGTGTGACCTTTCTTGTTCCCTTCCTTCCCAAGAGTTAGATGTGAAGAATGATACCACTCTTATGCCTGTACGTTAAGTACGGAGCAGTCCGGATGTGGTTACCTTAGCTTAGCATAAATTGTCTTCACACCTGATGCTTAATCTCAGCATTTTGTGAACAGCGGTGGCATCCAAAGTCTGCACGGAGACAGGCGAGTGGGGACGCCACCCGGAGAGCAACAGGACATGGACAAACTTCACAAACTGCAAAGCCAACACGACACATCATGGGAAAGTAAGGAGGAATAAAAACAGTTGTGAAATAAAGAAAGGCACTATATGAAGCAGCTTTGAATGTGAAGTTGTATTCATTTTGTTTTCTTGCAGGCCGCAATGACTCACTTCTATTTGGTCATGATTGGTCACGGCCTGTCGCTGGTATCATTGCTCATATCATTAGGAATATTCTGCCATTTTAAGTAAGTGTGGTTCCCTTTTTTATTTTGAAATGTACTAAAAACCCTACGTTTTTAATGTCATGTATGTGAAAAGCATCTGGGTAAATAAAACAATTTAACAAGATATGCAGAAGTAGAATGTAAAATGATTTAATACCACTTTTCCAGTCGAAAATTGTCAAATGTGTATTAACTTAAAAGTCAACTCTTTCAATTGAAGTTATCCAAACTAAAAATGAAAAATTAACAAGTTATTGACATTTATAACTCAATATGTGATGACTTATTAGATAAGAAATCTATATGACTCTTGATGAATAATTTATAACTTCAGACTAACAGATGGTAGTGATACTCACTTCCTAATAAGAAAGTGAGTACTTCATTAGTAGAGTTTCTCACTTTTTAATAAGCCATCAGGGCTGCTGCAGTTATAAATATTAATACATTATTAATAAAGGTTTCTTCCACAACAATAATGCATACAGTCTGGAGGTATAAGTATTAATATCTTGTCAGTTAATTGGATTTTGGTCCAGATACTCAACATTTCTTTCAAAAACTATTATAAATGTTCAAACTGGGAGAATAAACACCAGAAAAAGGGATTTTAAGGACCTCTTATAAATGACTTATTGCCTAATAAAGCTTGTAGTTACTGTATACTGTATTAATATTTTTTATAGAATTCTTGCACAGCTACACTTCATTCATTAAGAGTCAAAATTCAATTACATTTTTGAGCTAGTTGTTGAATTTCATGGCAAATCCATGGCTCAACCTTGCAGAAATGAGCCAATAAAATGTCAGAATGTGTGTCTAATGTGTGTCTCCTCTTCCGCTGTCCTCAGGAGTCTGAGCTGCCAGAGGATAACACTCCACAAAAACCTCTTCCTCTCATTCGTGCTAAACTCAGTCATCACCGTCGTCTGGCTCACAACAGTGGTAAAGAAACAGGGACACACGTATAACGATTCTGTGAGTGATGTGACTTTATTCATCTATTTTCCCAGATATTCCTTGGCATGTTGATTTTCAGTAAAGACATGACGGCTCATACTGCTTTTACCTTCTAGGCAAGCTGTAAGCTGCTCATGTTCATCCACCTGTATCTGCTGAGCTGTAACTACTTCTGGATGCTTTGCGAGGGCATCTACCTGCACACTCTGATTGTTGTGGCGGTGTTTGCAGAGAAACAGCATCTCATGTGGTATTATCTGCTGGGGTGGGGTAAGTGAGGATTTATGTAAATACATTTAATTTAATTATGCACATTTCACTCTCTTACACTCAAATCTCATAAATGTTCTAATTTTAATTTTGCAGGTTTTCCACTCGTGCCGGCAGTGATACATTCAATAGCACGCCACTGCTACTACAACGACAAGTGAGTCTTCTCTATCATCACCTCCACACCATTACTAAAGACATCATTGTACACAAGTCATGTGTTTCCATATTGTGTAATATGATGATCTCATCCGTGCATTCACAGATGTTGGGTCAGCTCAGATACTTCCTTGCTGTATATTATCCACGGCCCCATCTGTGCCGCATTGGTGGTAAGCACTGAGCCCCTGTGGGGAATCCAGATTTACTTTTTTTACTAAAGAAATACAACCACAATGGACCATAGTACGTCATGTGTTCTGGGCTAAAAAATCTCTAATGTAGTCAAAAAAGTGCACCTTTTCTATTGCGTTGGATCAGTTAGATTTGAGATAAAACAACTCTTTATTTAATCTGATGGTGTTTACATCCACAGCACACAGTGTAGGAAGCGTAGACCTTTTAATACATTCTAGTGGACATTAACTGTTTTGCCAAGTTTGCATACAATTAAAAAACCGTTGGTAACTTCCTGGTGTGGACTGGAGTCACATGACGTGAAATCAAGTGGGACTCGAGTGACTTGCAGTGGTAGAATGTAATTAGGTACTTGTACTTTGCTTAAGTATTTCCATTTTATGCTACTTTGTACTTCTACTCCTACTACTACATTGTGGAAGCCAATATTGTTCTTTTTACCCCACTACATTCATTTAGAACACTTATTTACAACATTAGTTACTACTTACTTTGTAGATTCAGATTATTAATACAAAATATAATCAACTAATAAATTAAGGGTCCATAATTGTTAAAGACTAACAACAAACAAACTTGACATGGGACTAGCCCAGACTAGAGACTTGTTGTTTCAAGGGATTTTTGCCTTAAGTCTGGTCATCATGAAAGTGAAACACATTATCAATTGGATTGAGTACATGTGGCTGTCTCACTGTCTAAATACTTTCATTTTTTGTTTTCCTGCTTGAACTACATGTTTGCTTACTTCCACTAAATCTCATTGGAGCTACACAGACCTTTATGTGTGACAAAACTAATCGTCTAGTTAGTTGTACAGTTGGCATGTATTTATGTGTATTGCCTACACTATTAGGCATTTTCTTTGTTTTTGCATCAAACGTAAGGCCTTTTTGATTCCAGGTGAATCTTTTCTTTCTGCTGAACATCGTTCGGGTCCTCATCACCAAGCTGAGGGTGACGCACCAGGCCGAGTCCAGCCTCTACATGAGGGCCGTGAGAGCCACCCTCATCCTCATCCCTCTGCTCGGCATCCAGTTTGTCCTGCTCCCCTACAAGCCCCAGGATCACTGGGTCTTTGAGATCTACCTGTATATCATGGAGATCCTCATGCACTACCAGGTCAGTACATATGTATCCAAATAGTAACAACCAATTTGCTTTTACCCAATAAAAGTCACTAGTACATAATATTAAAGTCTACAGTAGGTACAGACTTGTTGCATAACTGTCAAATGGTAATATCCTGAATAATCTTGCTTTGGTTGTTTAACATGTGTTATCTACAGGTCATATGTTAATGACCTGTGTGGGGACTCTGTATTTGTATATTTCCCTAAATTTCCCTCTGGATCAATAAAGTATCTAAAATCACAAATATTTCTAGAATAAGAGCATGTGACACTGTAGACCTTGTGCAGCTGTTTGAGCTGAAAGGATTTTGTGTATTTTCTCAAGAAACCTTTTTTTTCACATGCAGGGTCTCTTGGTTTCTACAATATTCTGCTTCTTCAACGGGGAGGTGAGTTATGAGCTGGATTCAGCATATTATTATCGGCATATTATTACTGACGGTATCTCATATTTCAAGGTTAGATTTTCAATTTGCTACCCGTTTGCACATTTGGACAAAACTCATCAAAACCATTGTGCTCTCATCCCAATCAAACTGCAACAACATGCTAAATGTAATATTTTTTTTCATTACTGTGTAACATTATGTTTGTGTCACATATTGCCAAACATACTTCATTCACATTCATTGCACTTTCACTCAGTCTAACATGACTCTTTTTTTTCGGTTGAATAGAATTTTTGTTTTCTCGCTGTAAGAGAAAAAATAGCCCTGAATCAATCTTTTAAGGGCAGTTTATATGAAGTTAAGGCAAAGTTCTTGAGTTCTCATTCAATTTTGGCATTCAGCCATTATCTTTAGTCACTGCAACTTGGAAATACAGAGTAGATAGGTATGAAACGTCTTTCTGAGGGACACTTTGGGAATTCACATTAGCGTTCTTTGCAAGCCTGAAACGGAGAGCGGACCAGATCTGACTGAACCTGCCTGGAACTACAAAATTTGAGACCTCAAGGATAATGCAGCATGTTGGCTCTTTTGCTATTTCTAGTCGGCATTATCTGTTTGCAACACTTGCATGTTCATAGATGACTGGCACAGTCACAGAGAGAAAGAGACACATTTCTCAATCAACTTCATTTGAAAATAACCAAACCCAGACCTGTCCTGACCCTGAAGCTTTCCACAAGAAAACGGCCCAACCCAGTCCTGACAAGGGATCAGGTTGGGTAGCAGAACTCTAGTTCACAGGGCTGTTGATGGGCACAACGACCCTGTTCCCACTTGTCACTTGGTCATAAGTGGACAGCTGGAATGCACCAAAAAATGCATTGAGGGCATTTTGGATTGTACTTTAGCTGTTTTCATGCAACTACAGCTTTGTAGTTACAGTAGGCTATTGCATGATGATACTCCCATCTGATTTGCCTCATTCACTGCACTCCCCTTTTTTTAGCTGTAAAGCCAAGCACAAATGTATAGCCTTCTTTTCCTTTTCCTGCCATCCTCTTTACACCCTCTTTGTGTCTCTTCCTGCAGGTCCAGAGCGTCCTGCGGAGACACTGGAATCAGCAGCGGATGCAGTTCGCCGGCACGTTCGCCAACGCCGACTTCTTCCGCTCGGCCTCCTACGTGGCGTCGTCGCTCACAGAGGTCCACCGCTGCTACAGCATCGAAAGCCACACCGAGCACATGAACGGCACGAGCTACTCAGACATATTCAGATCGGACAGCCCTTTCGTGTGAAGGAGGCCCTCGACATTCGGCACTTGTGTCTCAGCTCTCGCTGTTTCTTTGACTTCTCCCGAGATGTTACCAAGATCGATGTCAATGTTTTCTTGGAGTTGTACTGCTACTCTTCATTGCAGTACAAAGCTTTCTTACCTGTGATGTTTTTTTCCATCTCCCAGCCAAAAAAACTCACATATTTTAATTTTTTGACTTTTTCTCACGAATATTACCAAAACAGATGGAGCTTGAGACCAAAGACACTGTTTCTTCATTATTATTTACATCTCACAAGTATTCAAAGGGGCTCTGGATGGACATAAGGAAGACCCCATGAATGAACCAGCCTCACTGTAAAGCATTAACTCAAGGAATTAATGCTTTTTTGCAGCATGTGGAATAAACTTGAAGAGCCCTCGTTGAACAAGAAGATGTTCTGACTGCTGACTGTTACGATCTTGCAAAGAGAGAAGTTGTGATTTTTGTCCGGGCATTCTGAGGATATTGGTGTAATTTAAAAATAGGTAGTTACTGGAAAGGGTGAAAGGATGCGCAAAAACCCTGTTCAACCACCTCTCGAAATCTGAGAAAGCATTTCAGGTTTTAGCTGTAGGCACATAACTCAGAAGGAGGTGGCCAAAAGGCAGGCAGTTAGCCTCTTTCTGCCAAGAGAGGCAACCTTTATGCCGAAGTACCATGAGTTCTGCGGTTAGTACCATACAGAGCTAGACATGTAAAGCGTAACAAAATAAAAGTACAAACACACAAAAAAAGAAGAAATAAACAGCTAGCTTACTTAGCTAAATGTCATTCCTGCTTTAACTACTTTTGAATTAAAGGCATGTAACTCAGAATATAGGGTAAATGATCCCCTGCGGAGAGTTTTCTATTTATGTATTATTTCCTTCAGCTAAGTTAAAAACATATAATGAGGATCACAATAAAATATTGTCAGAAACATGAGCTTACACTGGTAGTAGCTGCAGTATATTTTAAGTTAATGCTCCGTTAGGCTCACTGTTTTGTTTTGTTTTGTTGCTTCACATCGCATTATTCCAAAATGCTGGAGAGATGATTGTGAGATAGTCACAGAGGAAAATATGACTGAAAACTGCTTGTATTTATACATATATTTGATTGTGTATGAATATGACATATATCAAGGCACAAAATATGAATTTGAACTTATTTTTACACAGCCTTTAGTGTACGTTGTATATTTTTCCAGTCAGCTAGGAACACATCATTGTATTTTACTTATGTTACAAGTCCACAAACTGCAGCTGGTTAGTTAATAGCATAAAGAGCGAAAATGTCATGTTACATGTTTTTAGATGAATTCTTCAAAGATTTTGACGTCCAGGAAACAATTTCAGCAGGAACTGACTTATATTGATTCCCTGATTTGACACTTTACATTGATACTTATTTACTAGCACTATTAGATTCTACAGTATGTGTGAAGAGAAAGTCTGTCACCTCCATTTAGAGATAAAACTTAACTTTCCTGTCAGAGAGCTGCTGGTTTCAGCCTTCCAAAACAGGAATTACAGATCAGTCTCTCATGCAGTACTAATATTAACTTACTGTAATGTTATAAATCATACAAAGTGGGGGAAATTATTTAAAGGAATAGTTGAGCCTTTTAAGAAATACGCTTTTTCACTTTCTTGTCGAGAGTTAGATAAGATCGATACCACTCTCGTGTGTGTCTGTTAAATGTGAAGCTACAACCAGGAGGTTAGCTTAGCTTAGCATAAACTGGAAACGGGGAAACAGCGAGCCTGGTTCTGTCCAAACAAAATCCACCTACTAGCACCACAAAATATGTGGTTTTGATTTTGTTGCACAGAGCCAGGCTAGCTGGATAACTCTCTGCAAGCATTATTCCCCAAAATGTCAAACTATTCCTTTAAATGTGTAGCACTAATATTCTTACTATAATTATTTCCTGTGTTGGAATCACAGAATATTTCTGCTATTCATAATACAGTACGTGTACTATAACAATTTACAAGACTAGATGATTACACTGATTTTTAGTGATGGAAGAAAAAACTCTCTCAGTGTCACAGGTAGTGTATTTTGCTATTGAAGAAACCCTAAATACAGTAGGTGGATGTGCTCAATAGTGGGTACACTGTCAGATATTTATTTTATGTTACACTGGACATAGCTACGTGTGTTATTTTGTCTATTCTTTTATGTCTGAATTCATGTCTTAAAGCAATAGTTTTGTAAAGGTATTCCCCAAGATGTCAAACTATTTCTTAAAAGAAAACTCTTTACAAAGGCGAATCTAGCTTGACTTTGCAGACATCTGTATTACTTTGCAATACACAGCATATCAATAATAATAGGGCTTTGTATTGCTATTATCTCAAGGTTCACTTACTAGTTTTCTCTTGAGCTTTCAACCATATTTTACTGCTTTCTTCAACAAATGGAACTTGCTCGGGTGTTATCACGTGACCTAACTACATTCACGTGATAATGAGTGGTCGTATATATGGGGGAGGGGAGATCATAACTTCTGTCTATAGTTCCATTTTATGAAGAAGGCTATGTGATACGGTCGAAAGCCCTGCAAAAAGCTAGAATTTTGAGTTTAGAATATTTTATCACAGATAAGTTTTCCCAATGTCAAGAGTGAACCTTGATGTTAAAAAATGTGTGTATATTTCCCATGCTGGAGCTGTTAGACATGTTTTATGCATTTCGAAGACTATTTTAGTCCCAGTCTGAATCTCATTTTCATTTTTGTAACATACTTTTGTCAGTAAATCCTGACAGTGCTTGTTTATACTGAAGTAATAATGCTGTAAATAAAAACAAGCTGTTTTAAACTGAGATCCAGAAAAAAGTCGCTCTGTTTGTGTTTCCTTCCTTAATGTCTCCTTTTCCCCCCGCTTCATTCTCCTCAAAGACAAAAGAAAGAAAATCTGTAAGTGTATTTTCTTTCCCACATATTTAATTAAGGGTGGGATTTCCTCGTCTGACCTCAGAAAATGTCTCCTGCTGAAATGAATATTGTTTCCAGACAAAGCAGTGCGTGTTACTGTCTGTTCCTCGCCCAAAACATATATGTGACCAGGTACAATTAGGAAGTCCCAAAGGAAAAGTGCTGGCTATAGCTATCCTTTCAGGGCATCATTTATCAAATTCAGCACAGAGAAGCTGTAAAAGCACTTAACATGCCACTTTTCTTGCAAATGTTAAATACGTCCATCTGCAAGCAGAACACAAGATGATCAAAAGCATGTGTGCATTGTGCGTGACCGTTTATCATTGCAAGTAGATATTTACGAGCCACTTGCATGCCTTTCGTAGTCATGACCTCAATCCACAAAGGATTCTGGTGTCCGCGGTTTTGGACAGTACATGGGGCATCACAGCAATCATGAGACCGTCTCCTCCCATGTTTGCGCAGAACACTCAACATCTGACATTTTTACAACTAACCACACTTTTAACTCGCATCCTGTTACATCAGTACGAGAGATGGTATCCTGTGTGGTTTCTGATGGCACACATTTCCTTTAAAGCAGAGATAAAAATAAAGTTGAAAATTCAACTTGAAGCATGTACACATGAAAGATCTCAGTAAAGATGTTTTTGTTGTTTACCTATCACAACACCACCCAGCAAGTCCCACCTCCCTTTATTTACCTCTGTGGAAATCAGACCAGTGGATGTATTGCAGGCTTCCTGTTTCTAAGAATACATTGCCATTGAACCCTTGATCCGTCAGCTCTTGTGTACTGGTAGCAAACACTTCCTCGGTCTCATGACTAACACTTGTTTACTGCCTTAACTTCCAAGCGCTTCCCCTGAAACTTAAAGCTTTTAGCCGATGTTTTGTGTCCAGACGGGTTTCCAACTCGCGAGACAGTAGCAGTTCTGTGTATTTGTCAAGGATATTTCCACAGGACGTGACTGAATAGAAACATAAATGTGCCAGATTGCCACATGTGCTCTCCTGCACGGTGACAATTCTGCAGATGTGGCTGCAGAAAAGAAGTTGTAGAAAAGAATTGCATAAATCCACATTTAGCTTTAATTTGGCATTTACTGCAGCTGACGCACTAATCTGGAGTGATTTCCCCTGAGTGAGAAACAGACCATTATGAACCAATGTAACACAAAGTGACTCAATATTTCATTGGACCTCAGTACATTCCTGAGGACCTCAGATAGTCAGATAGAGTCATCAATAACAGGAACAAATACACTGCATGAATTTACCATAGAAGTTAACTAGATACAAGCTAACCATAGGTTAAAGTTTGGTTGCTACAACGGATAGATTACCAGAAAATGAACACATCAGTTATAGCAGAGAAATACTTGTGGGCCGGCGTTAAACATCTCAATTTTTAAAGGGACTCTCTGCTGGGGGCAGCAGTGGAATTTAACTAAGTACGTTCATTAAAGTACTGTACTCATTTTGAGTTACTTGTATTTTATGCTACATTTCAGAGAGAAATATTGTACTTTTTACTCCACTACATTTGTTTTAAATCTTTAGATACTAGTTACAAAATAAAATCAAAAAGTTGATTTTGTATTCTTATAGATTAAACTACAAGGCAGTTTTACCATATGCAACATTAAATGCATCACTAATTCATTCTGCATAATGAGTATGTTTACTTGGCACTTTAAGTAAATTTTGATAGTAATACTTTTATACTTTACATAAGTTAGATTTTGAATGCAGGATCTTTCTTGTAACAGAGTATTTCTACACTACGGTACTGCGTCTTCAACCACTGGTTACTTTTAATACTGTAGGCAACATTTGTGCATGTGATGTGCATTTTTTTTCATTAACCTTATCTAAAACAACTTCCTCCTCACCTTTTGCATGTATCTTTATCTTAAATCATGCCATACACACACAGTAACCTGAGAGTCTACAGAACTGCAAAGCCCAAAAATGCTAATTGCTTGCTTTATCATTCATACATATTCAAAATGTAATGTCACAGAACTCAGACAAAATGTCAATTCATTTGACATTCTGAGTCTGTGGGCCATCCAAATTGATTTTTTCCCTTCCCTGAAGAAGGAAACTTCCCATTTGTCATGAGTGTGAGTGCATCCTTGGAAAAAAATCCCTTTGATGAACAAGATATGATGCACTTTACCTTCCCAGCAGCAGCAGAGGTGATATGTTAGGAATGCAAAGAGTGAAAAAAGTAGAGCCTCCACAGCTCATCACAAACACCACCACTTATTTGATCAGAAACACAGCTGAAAATACTGATGAACTTTTCTCTTTTCAGGAAGAATGACTCAAGCTTTAAACAATATGCTGCAGCCGGTTCCAGTAACCCCACTTCATTACCCTCACTGTTTGCAGAAATTTCTGGTTAAACCACACCACACTGAGCACACAAAAACGCTCTGTTGCACATACATACACATACCAAACACACATCTGGCTCATAGCATGATGTGGCCACTCGTGCATGGGGATGTCTCACTCTTGAGAACAATGGAATGAGTTCTTGGCTGTGCTCGAGGGTGTGGAGGGCGTACAGTACAGGGGTTGGGGTGCGCAATGTGGCCCGGCTGTATGGATGTGACCCGGGCCTGGGTGGGACCCACGGGAAGTCTCGCCGTACGGCCCTTTCAGACTGCTGCAGGGTCATAAATTATCTGAGCAGCTCATCACAGAGTGATGTCAACACTTGGTTGTCTTGTAGCCTTGCTGCTTTAGTGTTCCTGGAGGGACTTCAGGATAAAACGTCACAATCAATCGTGTGAATACATCACGTGGAGAGTTCATTTCCAGATTGCTGGCCAGGGGTGTAGCACTGTTTTTTTTTTTTTTTTTGTCCTTTACAGCTGTGGGCCTCCATAAATGTCATCACCTTTCACCCCAGCGGCAAGAAAAACCTGCCAGATTTCTGTTATATAAGAGATTTCAAACATGTTTTAAATTTGACACTGTAGTTAAAGTGTCTGAAAACTTTAATATGAGTGAAGTTCTTAATTTCAGAAGAACACAGCTGCTTCTTACCTGCTGTAATTTTGATCAAACTTAAAGGATAATCTGGTTTATCACAACTTGGGTCTGATTTTCGTAGGTTTGGCCATGTTTTCTATTGGTTGAAGTAACTGCTGAGATCTGGGAACACTGCGACTTTACTACAATGTCATGTGACAAGACAAAAAACCAGGCTAGCCTGGAGGTTTGTATACAACCTTTAAAAACATTCTGCTTGCCCCGTTTGACTTTGTAGCAATGTCGCTGTGCAGCCCAGTATACCTACCATTTGCCATCATATTGGACAAACCTGCAGCGCACCATTTACATCCAGTGTCAACATTGCCCATTCGGTTCATTTAGGCTGTATGAAAGCTGTCAATCAAACTCTGGTGGGGACCAACAAACCGGGTCGAGACCGCCTAAAAAGGTGGTACATTTGTCATAAGTCAGTGTGAACATGAAATGGACCAGAACTAAAAGGAAACCAGCTGAACTGAACTACAGTTATGAAAGTGACCTTTCTGACTGGTGTGATCAGTGATGGTTATTTGCTTTGTAAGCAATTTTGTTCTGACATTCATTTTTCAAGTCTAGCAGCAGAACATTTAAGACTTCCCTCCCTTCAAACGGCAGACATTTGGAATCAAGCTCTTCAAAACATCTCAAACAATAAGCTTCTTACAGTTTTAAAGAGCCCAGTTCCTACCACTCAGGGTGGCGGGCCAGTATCCACTTGTACGAGGCGCGTCGCCGCTCTCGTCTTCAGCATCGTCCTGCCAACAGGAACTCCCTCGCTCCTCTCCCAGTTTCCTGTCATTGTTCTCCGCGCTGCCACCAGGCACAGGCTCCTCCCAGGATCTGGGAAAAGGTGGGATGTTAAAGCTCGTTTCCCTTTCGATCAGCTTCGACCTCAGCCGGTGGAGGAGGGGTGTGTGTGAGTAGAGAGGTAGCCCCCATATGAAGAGCAGCTTTCAAGTGCAGTTTTGTGAGTTTTGAATTTTCACTGAATTTCACTCTCTGATATCATGTTAATGTGGGAAATTCACCAATCACCATTAAAATTTCAGTCTGAAAATCATGCATGACAGCAGCAAAATTTGATAAAATTGCTGCTTCACTCACCAAATCGAAGTAAATCTGCACAAATACTTCGCAGCAAGTTCAACTTTGGTGAACTCTGACACACAAACTTACGCTGTTGACCAATAGCAAGATGTCTTGACAATGTTGACCTCTGAGGGACCTTTGAACCGAGTCCTATAAAAGCTACCATAGCTTATTAGTTGTGCTGCATCATTTACTTTTATTTAACCCCCTGTATCGAGTGGTAGGAGTATTAACTGCTCAACAACAGAGGAATGGTTTCTATACAGTTACGAGAGACAAGTCGATGGTACCAATGTCTTTTGAATAAACTGTGTGAACTTATTGTACCGTTAGAGACTGAGCTAATGAGCTACCTCGGAGAGCTTTTATCCCCCTTCAATAACACTTAATTGAATTAAATGGTGTATAATCCTGAGAACAAAATGCCAGGAGGGAGTTAACCGCCCAGTAGTGAGGAAATATAAAGAAGCTCAGGGAGTTATTGTGACCGACTAGCTGCTAGTGTGTTATCAGTTAGCCCGCCAGCATGCCCTGCGAGTTGTCACTATGCTTGTAGAACCAAATATTTTGCAAAGACGCACGGATTAATTTAGTGGCTCAGGACAGCTTGGGGAGTGGCTGCATGATTAGGGGGAATGAGGGTCAGGTGTGCAGGCAGGTACGGATCAGAGCAGGAAGAGATGAGGACAACTGCTGAACAGGATGGGTATAATTAGCAGGCATGGAAAATGGGCAGTAAAAGTACCTGAATAGATATATACATAGGCTACCAGATTCATTTAATTCAAATAAGTGCAGAATTCTATATGTAAATTGAGAAAATTTTTAAAACGCCACATCTAGAAATGCTAGAAATCGTCTAAATCTGCACAATAAACTAATCACTGTATAGTTTTACATGTAAAACCTATGATTAGTGGCTACAATATATGTTCTTAGAGAATCTAACAACATATTCCCACCACTTTCTCTTACTACTTTCCCTTAGTTGTGTCAGTTTTTTTCAGCCCTGCGTTTGCATGCCACTGAGAATAATTTAGGCCACTGGTTTGATCGTTTCTCATGATCCTTTCCCAGTGTTCTTTAAGTGTTTTGGAGGGGCGTCAGTGAGGTGGGGTTGGAGGGTGCACAGGAAGGAAAAGGAGTAGCTGGGAAATCTCATGGAGGCTCCTCAGCGAACAAGAGACACCCCAGTCAGGATCTGGGCGTCGCTGCCAAGTCATCTCAGGGTCGCAGACTCTACAGGCACAATCACATTAAGTGGAACGTGCTCGGTTTTTCACAGAATTTGACGCAAACTACGTCAGGCTTATAGAGAGACTTTAAAGTATACACATGCATGCAAGCAGGAGGAGATGAAAAGAGGAGAATGTAGCCTCTAGGCTCATATATTTCCTCAGGAAATGAGAAATTCTTCCTCTCTGAGATGAGCAGGAGGCTAATTAAAGCTGAGCAGCTTGTTTCTGTGGATCAGACAGCTTCTGTAAACCAGCACCCCCAGATGTCCTTTTGTAATAATAACAACAACATTTATTTGTGAAGCATTTTAAACCAGCATGGCTCTAGGGATGGCAATCAGTCTGTCTGTCAGTCGGTCGGTCCACCACTTTTGTCCAGACTGAAATATCTCAACAACAGTGGGATATATTGCTATGAAATTTGGTTCAGACATTCATGGTTTCCAGAGGATTTAATTTGTCCAATTCTTTGGTTTATGACCAAACACCTGCAAAACTAATGACAGCCCCATACCTTGTGTTTTAGATGTTAGCATGCTAAACTAAGATAATGGACATAGTAAACCTTGTACCTGTTTATCATTAGCATGTTAGCATTGTCATTGTGAGGATGTCTGCATCCTGACGTTGTGCTTCAATACAGCCTCACAGAGCCGCTAGCATGGCTGTAGACTCGAGTCTTATTAAAAGCCCAGTTATAAAAGTGCTTTACAATACAAAAGCAAGATAAAACCACAAGTGACAATAAAACATTAAAACAGGTTTAACACTAAATTGAGGATGGTAAGTTAAAATTATATTATATAACACATAAACTCATTAGAATAAGATTATATATGAGGACTTTTCAATAAGTGTAGGTAGCCAGGGCCTTAAAAAATGACATAATAAATAAATCTTCAAATCAATATTAAAATGTAGCATTAGCCTGTGTAATGGAGCTAAAATAACAGCAACATGGTTTCTCTTTAACGACTTAGAGAGAAGTCTGGCTGTGACGTCCAGTACTAATTGTACACATCTGCCAATTGTCAACATCTGGGATTCTGTGGTGTGATGTCTTTCATTTCCTGTGTTAAAGGTACACCGGAATTCCGGGATTTAAAGGCCTTCAGTTTACAGTTTTGGGGCAACGTAATGTCACTGATTGGGGGGAAAATGGGCAGTGGAAGAGTGATTTTCTGACTTATGTAACTTAGTGTTGGTCGTGACATTGTTGTCCCCAGCTGAGCAGCTTTATTGCAACAATGTTATGTAAAAATGTACTGTAGAGCTCACAGAAAAGTGCAGTTTAGATTCCTTCACCACCACTTTTACCTAAAATTTTCCATGCTCGAAATGAAAATAGCAGGCCCGGCTAAAAATGACCACCTCGACAGATGTGGAGCGAGCCCGGGCTGCAGGAAACGGTGAGAGTGTCACGTCTTTCACCGAGCGTGGAGAGGAGAGGTCGACCCAGAAACATGTGCTGCCTGAACTTTGGCTCTTTTTCTTCCTGTAAGGACGCCTTCTCTCTCCCTCTCTCTGGCTCTTCTCTCTTTTTCTTCATCTCGTTCCCTCACACACTCATATGCATGCAGACACACACTGAAAGAGTGGGGAAAGCAGCTGAAAATAGGCTTTGTAAATCAGTATGTTTTTAAATTTGAAGAAATAAGCACCAATGCAGGGTGGATACAGCATAAATCCGTCTGAAATGTAAGTTGACAGTACAATTTGTATGAATTTATCATAAGTCCCCAGAGCCCTGCTGGTTTTTCATTTTGAAGTCCATCTAATGAAGGACTTTTTCACCTGGGATGTCAGGTGAAAGCAGTTATCTGTGATTTGATGACTGTAAGGAAAAGCATTGTCTCCCTCTAGTGGCGAAATGGTTTAGTTTCAGTCATTTCTGAGCTCATTTAAACTATTTTTCAAGGCAACGTTTGCTGTTCATAAGGGGGGACCAAGTGTTTATTCAACTTTTCTGGCTTTGGCTTGTGGGAAGAGCACAGTCAATCCAAAGAAAGACATTTATTCCACATCCATAGTCAACAACAAACAAATAATTTGCAATTTACAGTCATATGTTGCATTTACAGTTGAAATTTTAAAAAGGAGATACAAAGGTTTTCTGTTGAAAGAGTAAAGGAGTTCCCGCACAGAACTTAATAATTTAGGTTCAAGCATGATTTAAATTGTTTATTCCATTAAAATTAAGAACTACAGTCATTGCTATATCAACTCTTGCCCTATCCAGGCCTCTGACTTGCATTTACTGGAAGATTTGAATGCTTTTATTCACTATAAACCTTCAGTTCTTCTGCTCTAAATTCCCAAAAAAAGACACTAGATCTCTTTAAGATTTAATATTACTGGCTGTTTTTTCCAGTTTATGCAAGTTTACAATCCATCTAAACCCCACTTTGTTTTCTATTTAGGTTTCATGTTAGCACCTCAGACATTATTCTTTCCACCCACATGCATTTCCCTGTAGAGTAAGGGAAATGCATGTCAGTGTCCTACCAGTAACAAGGCTCTCGTATCCTGGCAGATGCAGCAAGTACACTGTACCTCAACAGCTTATGGGAAATGCAGCCATGTGTGAAGAATGGCAGCAATGAAACATCTAACCTTCATCGACTTGTACGCTCACAGAAAGAGGAGTCCATATACTATAATTTCTGGTGATGATGTTACTCCTCTAAAAAGGGCTATTTCTGTCCATCTTGCGTTGGGGATTTGTGTTTTATAAGAAGCACACAGGGCCGATGTCCAGGCCGAACTCCTGATCATCCTTTCCAATGTCCATTGGGGCCAAGTCCACGACAGGCAGCCTGGTCGAGGTTTGAGTCCTGTACTCAATCACTGTCTTGCCCCACTGTCCATTTGATTTCTGAGGGAAAAGAAAAATAAATCAGCAGAAGTGTCTTCCAATTGCTTTTCGGCAAATCTAGGTATTCTGTAAAGACTTACCGAGCAGCCGTCCTCAATGATGGTATATCGGAGGCGGTTGTTGCCTTGCGCTCTCAGCTCCTGGCCGTTGGAGCCTCTGAGGACCAGAGCTTTCTTCAGGTTGCTGCTCTTCTCGTCTTTATAAGCCACGCTGTTCCTGCAGTGGTAGGTGATGTTCTGGTGCGACTCTTTGGACAAAAGCTGCAGCAGCTTCAGCTGAACCGCCACCGCGTTCGGCTGCTCATCCTTATTTCCATATTGGAACTGAAATTAGATGTCAATTTGACATAATTACACCCAGGGCATGCTTCAAAGAATTCCAGGCTTCTAAATACTTTTTTTTTTTTTTTTTTTTTACAGATTTGGAATAAAACAAACCCAACAAAGATTTTATAACTTCCACAAAATGCATTTCTTACTCTAGTTCCACTGTTCATGTCTGCTCCAAACCAGATGGGTTTGTTGGCGCTGGGACTGGATTTCATCCACCAGGCTTTGCTGGGGATGTTGGCCGGATTGGCAGAGATGCAGGTTTCACCACTTTCCATATCACAGAAGACCTTGATGGCATCTTTTGTGCTTCCTTGATTTGGATCAACCCAGTACTCACCTGTATAAAAGGTACAAGCAAAATGACTGAAAGGAGTTACATTAATAGGTTTGGGTAGGCTACATATGTGGTACTGGTCTGAAAATAATACAGGAGAAAAAAAAGAAGATAAACAGGACCCTCACCGCTCTTTTTCTGAGGGTAGCACTGCTTGATGTCCTGGCAGGTTTTCGCAGGGTTCATCTTGCTGCCATCAGGACTGCGGAGGTTTTGCAGATGTCCACTGAGGGTCTTCAGTGTGGCGTGGACTCCAGTGTCTGCACGCAGGACGGCCTCGTTCTTATTGGGAAGGGCTTCATCCTTGTTAATCTCCGGAGGTGGAGGAGGATCAGCGGCCATGTCGTCCTCGACAAATTCCACAGCTTCTGGCACACCGCCGGTCCCGTCATAATCATAAGGGGCAGCAAAGAGGTCTTCCAGAGCAGCGGTGGGAGGTCCAGGGGGGCCTGTAGGGCCAGGCGGTCCAGGTTCACCCTGTGGACCCTGTCAAAGAAAAGATAAAAAAATTAAAAAAAAATTTAAACTTAATTTTTGCCGTGCTAGCGGTGGGTACAAAAAATGTTCGGTCTATCCAACAATTTGGTCTAGATCAAAATATCTCAACTAGATGCAACATTGCAATGAAATTTGTTTGTAAAAACACCCAGATTCCCAGAAAAAACACAAAGCATATGACCTTGTGTCCTCAATGGTATAGTGGCTATACCAATGCCTCAATTCTTTTATCACAGAAACTGGGCATGAAACTGTCCAATCTGTAGCAATGTGATGTGATAAAATGTCTTCAAAGCAGTGGAATTGCCATGAAAACTCTGATAAGGTCTTCATTTATTTATATATACTGCTACTACTCCAGCTAATAAGGTTTAAGTAATCTGAAAATGTTTTTCCACGTGAGCTTATAAATCAAAGAATTATTCAATCTAGATTTTTTTTTTTTTATCTCAGTGAGTTTTAAGTATAAGTTGGTTGTTAAGTAAATCTAATCTTGTGTCACCTGTGCCCCAATGTCCCCACTGGAACCTCTGCTTCCAGGAGGGCCCATCGGTCCAGGATGACCGATGTTTCCTTCCTTTCCAGGAGGACCCACCACTCCTGGAGGACCCTATATGGTAAAACAGTGAGAGATTTACACTGTAAATTAAGGCAGAGCTGCATATTTTTATCTGGTTTAATGTTGTCTGTTTCCTGAAAAAAATCCACTTAGACTGATTGAAAATTTCACTGCATGGTTCTATTATACACTTACCCTCAGCCCAGCTGGTCCAGTAATACCTGTAGCTCCTGGCTCCCCTGTGGCACCCTGAAATAGAAAAGAATGACAATTCATTGTCTGATATCTTCAGTGTTTTTGTGTTTTAGTATGCTGCAGTGGCCAAAAACACCAGAAATATCAACATACAGTAGATGAAAAACCGTTGCTGTCACAAAGATCCTTGCTAAATGATATGTTGCAAAGGCACCGAAATTGAATTATGTTATTATATTGGGTATGAGCCCTTCTATCTACACAGGAACTGACAAATTCCACCCACAGTTTACATTAATTCTTTAACATTAGAAATAATAGTATCTGAAGTATCTAAAGAATTGGAAGTAATTGAAGTTGCCTAAATTATAAATATTTTGCTTACAGTTATTCCTGGCAATCCGTGGAGCCCAGTGAAACCTCTGTGTCCTTTCTGACCCCTCTCTCCTTGCTCTCCAGCTGCTCCTTTCTCTCCCTGTGGTCCTTGAGGACCCTAAAAGCAGACACAGGATGACAATTCAACACGTCATTTGGAAACACAATGTTTTACACTGAAAATAAGCACCAATTTTAATTATGATTTGTCATTTTCATGCTTACCACTGTCCCCCGTACTCCAGCTGGTCCTTGGGGTCCAAGGGAACCTTTGGCACCCTAAATCCCAAAAGAGCAAAGAGACATGACAAAGCAGACTTTGCAATTGTGATAGGATCGACAGAGCTATTGATATGTGACTGACAAATGTAGCATATGAAATTTAAATTTGCTGTATTTCTGTTTGTGAATCTCACATTTTCGCCTCGTGGTCCTGGACCGCCCGTCATTCCCACAGGACCCTCAGTTCCTGGAGACCCTGTAACACCAGCAAGACCCTCTTGACCAGGATTACCCCTGTCTCCCTGGAAACACACGCACACACCAGTGATTAGTACACACAGCTGTATGCATGACACATCCAGTTCACTACCTAAAAAAAACAAAACAACACACACTATGTATTTAATCTTACCCTTTCTCCTACTAGACCGTCCCTCCCAGGAGGCCCCTCTGCTCCAGCGATACCCTGAATTAACACAGATAATGACATGATAAGCTTCCCATGGGAAGATCTGAAGAACAGAAGACCAGAAAATAAAAATACAACATTGTGACATAAAAAGTTGAATCGTCAGCAAATAAACAATTGTATTTAGGTGTTACAGGACAGGTGCTTTCAATTAAGCAATCACATTCGTTAAAAACATGTTAACAAAGTGTTGATGAGCTTTCTATCTTAATTTTGTTTGTATCCAAAATTTGTCACCAAAATTTCCTGTTTGTTCCCTAATATTTGTTTGCTTTGTTCATATTATAAGTGTTGTTGTCGTATTAGGACCATAAAATCTGTAAAGATATTTTGGACTGTGATTGATGGATTTTATTAATATTTGGTGCCCTGACTGCAGAATGCAGTAGGCAGGGGCAAAAAAAAAAGCCTACCTGCATATATGTGAATAATAATCTAATACATAATTGCAGTTTTTGAGATACTTTGGCCTTGATATTCCTTATTTTGGAGAAATTAGTAATTATCAAATAGTCAGAAAGTCTGTTTTTGCAGCTCAATCAACTAAATACTTAAAATAAAGGCTGTATAATGAGATGGACAGGACAAACCTCGGGGCCGGCGTCTCCTCTTGGCCCGGTGGCTCCTGGTAAACCAACTCCACCAGCAGGCCCTGCGCTGCCCTGAACTCCAGGAGCTCCGGGTTTTCCTGGTGGACCCTGAGGAATAAATCAATACAAAGTTTAAATGATTATTCAACCAGGTTTAAATAGTTGACCAGCTCAATGTTTTCAACACCAGAATTTCACAGCAACAACTCAGCGAGCATCACTTTGTGAGTGTAATAACCAACAACAAACGTTGTCAGCAGGAATACATACAGCTGGACCTGGCAGTCCCAGCATGCCTCTCTCTCCCCTGAGTCCAGGCTGACCCACAATTCCTCGTTGGCCTGCAATGCCAGCAGGTCCTGGAGGCCCATCAGGCCCCTGACAGAGAAACACAATGGTAGACAAGCAACTGAAACATCTCAGGATTTATTTGTGTACAGCTGCTGGAAGATCCACACAGCCGAACGCTTCAGTGAACTTGAACCTGCATCTTACCGCGGGACCGTCCTCTCCAGAGTCTCCCTTCTCTCCAGGGTTGCCCGCCGGACCAGGAGGTCCACTCTCTCCCTGACGTCCTGGAGCTCCATTCTCTCCTCGAATCCCAGCGGGGCCCTGCTTTCCTGGAACACCTATAGGCCCATCTGCCCCAACAGCACCCTGAAACACACACATGATCTCCACTCAATCCAAATTTTGGAAATACAAATGTGACTTAATGAATCCACTGCCATTATGAGTTGAATCACTGTCAAATGAAGAGATATCTGCTGATCCCTTTTGTTCTTATTAATAAAATGTAGACTGGTGAACTTTGACAACTAATTTTATGTGTTATTTTCATTTTTTCAGGCTGTTTTACTCGATTTATAGTTCCTAATCCAAAACAATAGAATAGGTAATTTAGATTTTATAATATAAACAAATGAACTCACAAGAGAGCCATGTGGTCCAACTCCTCCAGGCAACCCAGGAAAACCAGGAGAGCCCTGTGGGAAGAAAACACTTTAATGATAATAATGATAATAACACTTGTAGAGTTATTACATGTTACAAATCACTCTATAATAAGACTGTTGACACACCAAACTAAAGTTAGAAAGAAAGAAATTAACACTGAAGTTATTTGCCATAAACTCACCGTTTGACCCTGCGTTCCTCTGCCACCTTTCAGTCCAGTCACACCAGCAGGTCCCTAGAAACATACATACACACACACACACACACACACACACACACACACACACGAGTAACAGTCGTAATTTCGTCAACGAAACAACCTATTTTTCGTGCCAAAAATAAATAAAAAGTAGCTATTGAAAACGAGAACTATGACAAAATGTTCGATAGATGAGAACGACACCTGTAATCATGGTAACTGTACACAACAAAGATGGCGGCTGTAGCCTCAAAATGCTTAGAGGAGTTTTGTTGACTAATACTTGACTAAAACTAACAAAAACCAAATGACTAAAATTTGACTAAAACTCATACATTTTTGTCAAAAGACTAAATCAAAATCAGGTGCCAGAATTAGCACTGATGACCAGATGAGATGATCTTGAATATCTTTTTGGATTAAGACATCATGGACTTTGATTAGATACAAGTTTGTGTGTCCCTTCATGTTTCAGATGTGTACCTGTGCTCCTGATTTCCCAGCCATCCCCTGTGGTCCAGGCGATCCTCCTTCTCCTTTCTGGCCTGGCTCACCTGTTTCACCTTTGGCCCCAGGCTGACCCTCAGGACCCTGGGAAAGAAAGAGGAAATTAGTCTGTTTCTAATGAAGTCTTTATCTGCTTATTCACTGGTACATTTTGGACATGACTGCCCTGCTTAATCTGTCTTTAGTGGCTACTTACAGCAGTTCCAGGGAAGCCAACAGCACCAGTTGGACCAGGCTCACCAGTAGAACCCTGTTAATATCATCACACACACAAATACACAGTTTAACGAGAAGAAATGGAAGTACAGCCATTTAAAGAAAACCAAATTTCTCCTCAATTTAATGTCAGTTGTAAAATAAAATGTTCTGCTGACAGGAGTTCCTCTTGTGCCTCGGCGTCCTGCAGGTCCTGGTGGGCCGGTTTCACCCTGAAATAAAGGACCATTCAAGTCAAATAAATTTAAAGTTCTTAAAACATGGCAAGGTTTTTCTTACATGTATGTTTCATTTAAAACTGGAATCTACAAAGTAATTTCACAGATTTATGGTGTTAGCTTCAGGTTCATGGTCATACCACATGTCCAGTCTCATTTAAATTTTAAATCTTATTTACATGGAAGCCATTTTGAATTTATAAAGGGAAACTCTTACTAGCTCCGTCCTATTGTTTTGTACCAAAATACTCATAATTTGCTTTTACTCATATTCAGTCAACTATTCAGTCAATACTGTGTAATTTTGTGGTGATTTTGCGGTAGTATTTAACCAGAAATGTGATCACTTTGGCTAATGACATAAACATCACCAATCACATTTCCAGGTTTAAAATACATAAAACATCATATTTGCGCTTTTAAGCTCACCTTCTCTCCGTTGGGTCCACTGGAACCAACAGGTCCAACAGGACCAGGAAGCCCCTTTTAATAAAATGAAAAAAAAATTATTAGAATATCAAATAGAAAGAAAAGAAAGAAAACCCAATTGTAAGATTGCCAGCCACTGATGGTTTCAATCTTTCTCAAATATTTCGCCCCAAACATCCCGCTCCTTCCGCTAAGAAATCTGTAGCATTGTTTGTGTCCAGACCATCATGTTGAGACGACTCACCCGAGCACCGTCAGCTCCTGCTTTACCCTCGAGTCCTTTCTCTCCAACAGAGCCCTGGTAGAAGAAATCAGCCTTATCAGTTCCTTCAACAAGCTGCTGGATTCCTTTGGAACACACAGGAAACTCTCCTTCTCTTAGTGATTCCCTACATTTCCCAGAATTACTTTTGACAACCCTCAAAGAACTTGCTCAGACTTGATGCATCAAACATATAAGCACAGAGGAATTGTGACATCAATAGCAGATATTTTGCTCTACTGAGGGTAATTGAGAAATTGGTATCTCTGCTTCTTTGCAGATGATCTAATCATATTCTTTAACTTACTGAATCTCCCTTCGGGCCTGAAGGTCCTGGTATGCCTCTCTCTCCTGGCATCCCCTGAAGTCCTGGACCTCCTGGCTCTCCAACACCTCCCGCTGGACCAGGGTTACCCTAAAATGTATGACAAAGTATCACAAGTTCACAGTAAGGAACTAATTAAAATATTATGTAGGGTTTTAGTTCTGTCAATGGTTTTATGGTTACAATACCTTTGGCCCATCTGTTCCTGGTCCACCTGGACTACCTTTGGGTCCCTGCAGCCCATTGGGCCCAGTTTCACCTCTCTCTCCTGGAGGGCCTCTTTCTCCCTGCAACGACAACCAGGGGATAAAGACATGCATCAGTTGGTTCCTTATTACACTAAATAAAGAAATGTATTGATGTGTGACTGAAAGGTGCAATACAAATGGACTTACCCTTGGACCTGTAGCTCCGACAGCCCCACCCTCTCCAGCAAGACCCTGGAACAAACACATTATGCTTAATGTAATATGATGAGAAGAACTTCTGAGTATACTGATGAAACATCATTGTACAAGCACTAAAAATAATCTCTACAAAAATCTTTGAAGTTCATTTTTTTGGGTTATTTTGTCGTACCTCATCACCTGGTTTTCCTGACTCTCCAGGTGGGCCGGGCATTCCGGGCAAACCCTAAAAAACACAATTTGTATTTAATGCTAATTGCAATAGCAAACAGGAATATACACATGGTCATGAATACACTGGAATAAAGAAATCAGGCTTCATGGTTTAGTTTCAGTTTTTTTTAGTTAGAAAGAGAGACCATAATGTGTACTAAGCCTAACTGTAATATAGATTATGTTGGACTGAGTTGGTCGTGTAAGACCTCCCAAGTCTCTTTTTCATGTTTTAGTTTCAGTTTCACACATCTTTTGGGCGTTTTCTTACT
This sequence comes from Macquaria australasica, assembly GCA_005408345.1. Lineage (NCBI taxonomy): Eukaryota > Metazoa > Chordata > Actinopteri > Centrarchiformes > Percichthyidae > Macquaria > Macquaria australasica. Next base: position 31,740 of record SEMN01000241.1, on the reverse strand, counting down.
GCCAGAGACTGCACATTTTTAAAAGCTAATATATTTCATATATATCATATACAGTGTAAAATAATAGATTTCAGTAATAATCAGGACCAGTAATAATCAGTAATACAATCAAAACATAAGTCAACTGGTGGGCAGTTAGGCATCCTGTGTTAATCTTAAAATTTGTACTTTTCTACTTATGGGATGCAGTCTACCTGGAAACCATTCACTCCCTGTGGTCCCTGCTCTCCTCTCTTCCCTGCAGTACCCTAGAGAAAAGCAAACAGAATATAACGTTATCTAAACATAATGTTATCAAATCATTGATGGTGAGATTGTCTCAGCAGAGTTAGATGCTTACAGCTGGACCAGGTGGACCAGCAGCGCCCTCCTCTCCGTCTTTTCCATTCAGCCCCTAAAAGACAGACACAGTATTGGTATATTTAATTTTTACTGATGATTAAGTATTGAAGTATGTAGGATTTAGTAGTAAGTATAAATTACATTATATCAATAGTGAAAATTACTTGCCCTTTGACCTGGAGTCCCAGCACTGCCTGCCTCTCCAATCTTCCCAGCATCACCCTAAAAATCAACAGGAACACAACCACAGGAGTCTTCATCTGTTGTGCAACCACGTAGCTTATAAATTACTGTCATTCTAAAGCTTTTTTGTTTCTGTACTCCAAAAAAATTGGGGTGTTTCTTGAAGTCAGTAATTCTAACTTCAATTTTATAGTCCAGTGACAGTCAAATGTTCAAAATATTGAACTCATTCTCCTTTTTTTAACTCCTTGCATTTCGACATCCAACCTAACAATTTCACGTAATTTATTTTAAATTATGTGTTTACTTAAGTTGAATTTTACTCTAGTAACTTCACTTCTACTTAAAAATAAAATCAGCAAACTTACTACTCTTTACACTTTTGCAAACATCACAAAATATCTGATAACCTATATTAAAGTGGTACATATAATAAAACAAGAGTCATACTGACAGCGAAGCCTTTCGGTCCCGGAAGACCCATCGGTCCAGCTGAACCTCGGTTTCCAGTAGACCCAGCTGGGCCTGGTTTGCCATCCTCTCCTGCTGAGCCCTGGAAAGACCGAAAGAAATGTCGTAACACACCGCACTGTACCATAGATTTGGGGAAATAATAAATTCTTAAGTAGTCAAACTTTGTGATGAAGATAAAAAGGTTTGCGTACCATTGGTCCTTGCTTTCCTTCTGCTCCCTGAGCACCAATAAGTCCTGTCAGACCCTGTGAAATAAGACATACAATAAGTTTACAGAGTTACAGAACTATCATAGATACATGTCTCTGAAGTTGCATCTTCTCATCAAGTAAATAGTCTATAAAAATTGCTCAGAATCTTGGCAGATTCTCTGTCTCTAGATGGTAAACAGTATTCTTGATATTTACCATTTCATGTCAGCTTTCTTTCAGGTTTTAATGGAACCATGAAATAAATAAATACTGTATGTTCCTACTCACCAAAAATGTACCCAGTTAAGAGGGATGTGATAAAAAATGTCTTGAAATGCACAATAGTGCATAATAAGTCATTTTCAGTGTTTGAGGCGACATGAGAATTTACCAAAAATGTATTTTAATTTAAAGAATAGTTGTTTTCAACTGTTGAATGTTTTGACAGCCAAACTTAAAGAGTAACGTAACATTGGGCTGGAAAGCAGTGTTTTTCTGCCCTTTCTGCTTGTCATCCCAGTGATGTCATGGGGTACCGACACACCCTTGAGTACACTTCTACATCACTGTAGCAAGGTGAGAAATTAAACCACGAAAGGTCAGCAAATACAAGATTTTCTGCTGGTGTGAAGTTGCTCTAACTGCCTGTCTAGACACATAGGAGGTTTATAACTATTTAAAAACACAGCAAAAATTGAGCAAAAGCTAAGAAATAAAGTCTGTGCAACGCTGCAATCATGTTTGAATCACTTCAAGGCAACAAATGACAACATTGGATATGTAGCTGTGTCTGCTTTACCCGAGCTCCTGTTAAACCTGGCTCTCCATTACGTCCCAGATCTCCAGGTAAACCTTTGCCGCCGGCCGACCCTGGGAGTCCTCTTTCACCCTGGGCTCCCTGTTAGGCCAAACGTCAAATGTTCAGAAACACAGAAACAAATGTGCTCTTGATGATGATTGGAATAGTCCAGAATAATCATAATTAACAGTTGTTAAATTCTGCCATTATTTGTATTTGATGTGAAGCCAACTCACCTTTTGGCCTGGTAAACCATCTGCACCTGGGAAACCTCTATTTCCTGGAGCTCCCTAGAACAAATGAAGGATACTTCTTCAAAAAGATCAGTGTTTTAAGATTGGAGTTTTGAGTTTCCAAAACATTTCCACAGGTTCTGAGATCATGAAACTTAAAATTGTTGTTTTACAATTAAGTAAATTTGACTCACTGTCTCTCCTGGAGGTCCTGCAGGCCCAATGGATCCAGCATCACCTCGGCGTCCACGTTTCCCGTCCTCTCCCATCGGGCCCAATGGACCTGGAGCTCCATGGTCACCCTAACAAGACCCAGAAATCAACAAGCAGTCAATCAATCTCCTAACAAACCAGTCAAACAATCTGTCATTTAACCAACACGTAACACCAACATAACATAAAAAATGAACTTTTAGGGTCTTTATTTCAGGGTGGTAAAGGTTTTTTTCCCCCGAGCTTACTCTTTCACCCTTGAATCCAGCTTCTCCTTTGAATCCAGGCACTCCAGCATCGCCCTGTAAAAGAAGATCAGATAACCTGGAGGTCAAAACAAAGCTCCCAGTGCATTTGATTATATGAGCCACAAAGGTAAGAAGATTAAATGAAATGAGAGCTCGTACCAGTTGGCCCTTTGGTCCTGGTGCTCCTGTAGTTCCCTGGGGGCCGGGGGGACCAGGTGGGCCCAAGAGCCCCGCTGGACCCTGAACTCCTGCTATACCCTGGGAAGCAGTTACAGATTACAACAGCAGTATGTAGCAGGGGTTGATATGCTGAAAGTTGGTTCATAGTGTTCACAGCAATTCCTCAATATCCATAACTTATGCAGTTACACTTACTGATTGGCCGCGGGCACCTGGGGTTCCATCAATCCCTACAGCACCCTGTTCAAAAACAAAATATCAACTAATAATTAATAATAGTCATCCAAAGCCAAACAAAATGTGCTCACTTTCCCAGTTTTAAAATAAGTATCAACAAAAAACTAAGACAGAATGATGAAATTGTAGTACACCTGCTGTCCTGTCAGTCCAGGTGGTCCGACGTGACCGGCGTCCCCTCTGGGTCCCTGCTGGCCTGGACTTCCTCTCACCCCTGTAGGTCCTGCTTCGCCCTTTCAGGTCAAATTCAAGGACTTTTTAAAAAATGATTTTCAAGGTCTTTTATTGAATTTAAGAGCTCAAATTTTGGCATGGTTTGAGGTTAGACGTGATACTGATAAAACCAATTTTAAATTTTCTTCTAATGATCCTGTCAAGTCAAGTAAGATCAATCACTAAAATCATTCTTATTCAATATGTTCCTTTATCTGTTTCTTTCATCCAACAGCCTTCTATTGTGGGATGTAATGAACTCTGCAGTCTCTAAATAATTTTGAGATTGAAAGATTCAAGGTTTCATGGTAAGCTAAATAAGATGCAAAACTTCCCAAATCTTCAATTTACTGCCAAAACTACTGTATATTGCACAAAACTCACCTTCATTCCTGGGTTACCGGGAAAACCTGGCACTCCGGGGATTCCCATTGGACCCTGTAGTTAAAGGAAACTTTGTTAAATATTCAAAACAACATTTTAAGGAATTTCAGTTTGTTTTGTTTAGGGTTCAAGTTCACAATGATGTTCAAAAACCAGTGAAGCATTAAAGTTGCTGCAGTGCAGTAAAATTAAAAGATACTGTATATTGAAGGATGTATTTATATACATCTGTTGGACTAGTGAACAGTGCCTTTGTGGCCCATTCTGACTGCTCTCCATGTCCTCGGTAGATTGGAAACAGCAAAAGCAAATTGGTACTTACTGTAAAGCAATAATTAGAGACATTCTGGGAAATACGCTTATTCATTTTCTTGCAGAGAGAGAGACAATAAGCTTATTTCCCAAAAGGTGGAACTACTGCTTTAAAGTACATTTATAGTGTAGATTTAAGTCCTTACCAGAGGACCTGGTTTGCCAACATGGCCGGCTGCACCGCGTTTTCCCTACAAGAGGAAGAGAGAGAAAATGTCTCAATCCTGAAACACCATTTTACATTTTTTGCACGTTTTCCAAACGAATGAAGATGTTCTGTTTTTCTTACGATAGGGCCAGTTGGTCCAGCTCTGCCTCTTTCTCCCTGCATGCCCGCTGGCCCCTGAAAGAAAAAACTGGCTCAGTATCTGAATGAATGACCTCTGACTCTGTGTGAAATGTTCTGGTGATCTGTTTACTGCATGTGTTGCCTACCAGTGGGCCTGGAGGACCCATTGTACCCGGAGTACCAGATGTACCCTGCACACAAAATGTTAGTTAGTTAGTGGGTCTATATAGGACTGTATGACTTAAATGTTCCTCTGATTTGTTAAATAATAAAAAAAATATAAAATAAAAACATTAAAGTGATTCCAAAACTGTTCATGAAACCTTACAGTGAAGGGTTTATTGCACAATTGAGGTCCTCAAGTGGAACCAATTGTGCAGCAAAGAACATCTTTAGAGGGGTTCTTAGCAGCCCAAACAATAGTACATGTAGAACTCTTTTAATTAAGAGTGTAAGGGGAGTTATAATTATCCTAATATATTAATCATATGAAGAATCGTCCACTTTGAGGACCACAAAATCAGGTGACACCTTCATACCTTGAGTCCAGCTGCTCCAAACTCGCCTCTCGGCCCAATAAGACCAGCATTTCCCTGTTGGAGAGATTTAAATTCACAAACAGGTAAGTTCTTGATGTTTCTTGCATGAAAGCATGAAAAATAATCCTAAAGAGTGAGGACTCATAGTGGCATGGTATGAATTTTGATTGGGGAGCATGCACTGCTAGGTATTAATATGACTTACCTTGTGACCTTTCAGTCCTGGATGACCTGGAAGTCCTGGGAATCCTCTTGCACCCTGCATTGAAACAAATAATCTCATCACTATGAATTACCAGCCAATAATATTATAATCCATTCAATTTTGGTATGAACGCTGGGAGAAGTCTGGTTACCGCAGATCCTGACAATCCTGGTTCTCCTGTAGCACCTGCAGGTCCAGCTTCTCCCTGCGCAGAAAAAGTGAAATAAAGGTTATTAAAAAGATCATTACTGATAAATAATTATTGATAATATTAAACGTTAGTGTTAATGATCTGAATAGCAATCACTGATAGTAACAATAACAACAACAATAAGAAGAAATCATATCACTTATAGCCTAAGGACACTATAACACAACTTCATCCAGTTATCGTTATGGTAATGCTAAGAATAACAACAATAACTGAACACTACTGCTACAGTATATATAATACAACTAATAATTAGCAGTCATAATAATGTTATTGCCAATATAAATGTCAAAACTAACAGAAAGAAAATGAAAATGGTGCTGAAAAAAAAGGATAATAACAACATATTATGCATTTTCAAGAGGATGCGTATGTATGTATGTATGTATGTTTGACTCACATCAGGTCCAGGTTTTCCTGGTGGCCCGTCTGGTCCTCGATGACCGGGCTCACCCTATGAACAAGCACAAAGAACCATCACGACTGACATCCTTTAATCTAAATCTAACATCCCAGGTTTAGTTAGAAACACGCTTTCTAATGGCTCCCCATAGACTCTTGATGTGGATGTGAGCATCAAATCTAAAATCTAAAATGGAGGAGCAGAAATGTTCCTACCATTGATCCTGGATCTCCAGCCTCTCCTGGAATTCCCTGACCACCACTTGGACCCTGAACAGAGGACAAAATGCTAGTCACTTATGATATAAGGCTATGTACTTCAGAAACAAACTAATACTAATTTCATTTTAGAGTGACTTACATATTAGAAATTTGCAGTGTTCTTACATCAAGTCTTTCAAAATTAAGCCTTTAAATCTTTGCTTGGAGGCCAAAACTTACTGATGGTCCAGGTGACCCCGGAGGTCCTCGTGGTCCCGCTTCACCCTGAAATATCAACATTTCACACACTGTGGTTTAAATTGTATATTATAGGAAAAATTCCAACTTTGCATATGTGTAAAATACATAATTTACTATTTTTTCCCACACAACTGTGCAGCTCTCACCCTGCTTCCTGATACCATCCCAGCCAGACCAGACTTCTCACTGAAACCTGAAGCCATCTGCGACACTAGGTTGCCCTAAATTTTTTTTAAAGAAATGTTTAGCAAAGAAATGTTCAAACTATTGTAGAGGAGTGTTTTCATTTTCTGCATATTTATTTTGCAGTGAGGAAAGAGTGCAACAAATTAATGAATTGCCTCTGAGGAAAACTCACCCCAGGGAGGGAGGGATGGCCTGGGGGTCCTGCCTCTCCTGGATTTCCTGGCACACCGGGCTCGCCGTCAAATCCTGGAGGCCCCTGAAATCCCTGCAGGGTGAAATATGGTTAATGAGAGACAACATGTTCTTCTTCAGGAAATAACTTACTGACTGATCTGAGATAGGATCAGCCTCTCTGGCAGCCATATTGGCAGCATTTGCAAGTATTATTTGTTACCACAACACTTGGTCATTGTACAGTAATGAATGTGTACATTTAAATTCCATACTGGAGATCCCTGAGGAAGTGAGACAGCAAATGACTGGGGTGATTAACAAAGAACTCAAAGAAATCCAAATGTAACGCATTAAATCATAAAGACGTCTAAGTGCGTCTTCTTGACACTTCCAAGTGCTTTCAATATGTTGACAGCAATTTTAACCATGATGTCCCAGAATCTACATGCAATAAGCAGACTGATAAATGCACAGACCACTGCAAGGAGAAGACCTGCAGAATGAGCCGTGCAAAGGGGTTTCCATCAGCAGATTAACTTGTAGATTTACAGTGTCAGGACGCAAGAACCAGAACTACTTGTGAACTACGATGTATCAGTCAGCAGCAGATTGATCCAGACTTACCCGTCTGCCTTTAAAGCCTCTTGGTCCAGTGCGTCCCTGAGATCCTGGAGGACCCTGAACCATAAACACAAGTATAAGAGGTCAACATATTGTACATGAGATTTACTGCATACAACTATAAAAGCCATTGTCTTCAGACTGCTGTTAAAAATGTGTTACATTGCAGTCATGATAAATGAATAGGCCTATCAAATTTTGCACAGAATATTTTCTATATTTTTTTCATTTCTTTGGGCTTCCTAGAAAGCAGGTCAGCAAACAATATTGGTCTATACTGCAGTTATTGCACTATGTCAACATCCTCCAGTTTTGTGAAGTGAATACTATTATGATACTTTAGTGCCCTCTAATGTCTAAATTAGTGCATACAGATTATTATAAGGGAGATCGTTCTAAAAAGCCTTCTGTCATCTATTCTAATTCATTTCTTTAACCCTATATATCTTATATTATCCAATTATACACACTGACATATGTCAGAACAAACACAAAATCAATAGAGAGAGTAAAAGCTGTAAAAACCCACCGAGGGTCCTGAAGGTCCAGGGTGCCCCACCACCTGAGAGCAAAAAAAAAAAAAAAAACAGTGTTAGATTTTACAGTTTATATAAACTGACATTTTTATTTGGAAGCTATTTTCTTTTTTTTTTTTTTACTTTTTTTTAAATTACATGCACATTGTTTATTTCATATTACTTACATATGGGATATCACCTGGTTCACCTTTCTGTCCCTATAAAGGAAACACATTAACAACTTGTTTTAATTTAAAGAACAATAGTTTTTATATTTGTTTTAAATATAAATCCATGTCAGAATTAATCATGACTTACCTTGAGGCCCAAAATTTCTTGGGGAAAACATAAAAAAGAGAGTTAATTACATTAATACTTCAAATTAATCTTCACAGTGATATATACTCCTAAACCTAAATATTTATGTAATATAGTAGTTTTCAGCAGCTCTCAACTAAAGATATTATACAAACGGATATTGAACTCTATGATTTAATTGACAATTATTGATCTTCAAGAGTAACTTAACACCCCTTGAAAATCTTGTTTTTGCTGACTTTCAATGGGTCACTGATGTACAAGTGTGCTCCAAGGTGTGTCAGTACACCGTGACATCACAATTGGGTGTGGTTAAAGGTGAAACACACTTGAAACTTTCAACCAAAGAGGGCAATGAAACACTGCTTTTCAGCCTGGTGACTCTTAGCACTACATAATAAATACAGTAAAAGTAAGTTCATTGGCTAAATAATGTCCTGGTTTGGCAGGTAAACAGGTAAAATCCGCTTTGAAGATAGAAGTTACTATAATAACATGAACATGAATATAAAAACTCTTTTAAACTCACCTATCATCCTGCTGGCACTGGCAAAGCTGTCACACACAGGGCAGCACTCTCCCTCAGGTGTGACGACTTTCTCGCAGTTTGACAGCAGTTCACACTGCACCTCATCGCAGATGGTGACACCGTTGTCACAGACACAAACGCGACAAGGATCTGGTTTCCAGATGTCATTGTGCTTGAAGACCTCCTCATCAACCGTGCAGCTTTCCCCTTTCTTCTCATCTGCAGCTGCAATAGAGGACAGAAACAGATAGGATATTTTAAAAGTAGCACATACTAAACCCTCAACAATATGCCAGGATTAACACAAAACATTTACCTGTTGTTGGGTCTGTGTTGGGAGCTGACGTTGAAGCTGCAGTCAAGCACACAGGACAACACTCACCCTCCGGGGTCACAGTTTTCTGACAGTCGCCGAGGTCCTCACAAATCACGTCTTCACACACAGCGGTCCCCATATCGCACACACAGATCCGACACGGCTCTGGGTTCCACATGTCATTGTTGGAGTAGACTTTTCCATTTTCTGAGCAAGTGTCTTCATGAAACAGAAATGTAGGGAAATTAAATTAGTATCTGGGGTGGTTTTGAATTTCACAGTGCAACAAATTAATGTTGACCATGTCCAACAGTCAAAATTTGAAAAAGTTAAAGGAAATGTTTTACGCTTTTTTGCTTTCTTGCCAATAGTTATGAGAAGATTGATATCACACTCATGCCTGTATGCTAAATATAAAGTTACCAGCGAAGCCAATTAGCTTAGCTAAACGAGATTCCAGGCAAGCTGTTTCCCCAGTCTTTATGCTATGCTAAGCTAACCAGCTGCTTGCTGTAGCTTCATATTTAGCAGACATTAGAGTGGTATCAATCTTCTCATCTAACTCTGCAAAAAAAGCATGTAAGCGTATTTCCCAAAATGTCGAACTTTTTCTTTAAATACTAAATCTTAAATTCTAACAGCATACTCTAACATGCTTAAATTTCATGCCAGCAATTATTGTAAAAGGGTAAAAAATAGTCCTGTTTTTAAAAGCCCCTATGTGTAGATTTATTGTGATTTTAGCATCCTCCAAATTATTCTCATTGCAGAAATTTTTGTTTGTAAAAGAAAACAGGACAATCCTGGTGCAGCCCACTAACCTCATTATCTAGAGGGGTCTCATGGCATGCATCACTGACTTTTTTGATATGACCACTGAGAGTCACCACATTCACAAATAAATAAAATCCTATATAGGGGCTTTAAACACTGCATCATTTTAAAGAAAGAAACTATTTATTTACATTTTTATTTAAATACTTTAAGCCTTACTTGGTGCTGAAATAGAAAGCAACTCACTATAAGCGCAAAGACCAATAAATGTGGCAATCGCTATCATCAAAAGTGCTTATTAAGTGCGATGAACAACATGACATTGAACAGGAGGTAGCAATTTCCCAGAGGAATACACCTTATTTGGTAAATAAGTTACTTGCTCAACTACCTCTTGTGTGACAGTAAAATTGGTAGCAGCTCCACCAGTGTCCATCATTTTCCATTATTATCAGTACAGAAATGGCTGTCAGTATGTACTCTAAGCCAAATTGCAGGTGAAATTGCTACCATTGTTTTTGCTGCACAAAAATTGGTTGAGAAGTGATCTTATCTGGCAAAAAGTCAATGTATTCCTTTTGCAAACTGACAATACAGTCAAAGGGAAACTCTGAACACAATATTGTAGAATTACAAAGAACATTTTGAGGTTGTGTGCACAGGATGGAGCCTGAAGAGGAGGGCTTCAGGCTGGGAGCGATGACAAAGAGCACCAGCAGTCCTGACACAGATGGGAATATTGTCTGACTGCTGAAGTTGAGTAAAATCAACACAAATAATGCAAGATAATAGCCAGGATGCATCCGCAGAATAGATTTTGGTAGACAAATGTGCAGGTTACATTCCAGTTTACCAGTCTCAGTGTCTGTGTTAGGCTGCTGTGCTGCAGCCAAGCACACGGGGCAGCACTCGCCCTCTGGTATCTCTGTGGTCTTGCAGTCACCTACATCCTCACACACCACGTCCTCACAAACCACCGTCCCCATATCACATATACAGACTCGACATGGCTCTGGGCTCCATATCTGTTCGTGTGAGTAGACTTTGCCATCCTCTGTACAGGAATCTTTATGAAAAAGAACAGCAACTGACATCAGTACCAGGGATCATTCTTTGTCAGCTGATAGTTGATGTAACACATCATTATGGGCATGAAACCAGGTGTTTATAGGTTTTCAATCTGGCCTTTCTCCAGGAGATAAGCATGGCAATGCTCATTCAGCTTGGAGAGATCCAATGCATGTATACTCATGAACTGTGTGATAATGATCTCAGCTTCAAAATGCCATAAATTCAACAAGTGTGCAATCAGTGTTCTGCATTTCAAAGCTACAACAGACTTAGTTCTCTGTTTCTTGATTGATTTGTTGAATCTCTTTTAGCTCAAAGGCTTGTCTCCCATGAGTCCATTGATTAATTGATTTTTTAGCCACGCTAGCAGTGTGGTTTTAAGGATGGTTGGTCGGTTGGTTCACCACTTTGGTCCAGACTGAAATATCTCAACAACTATTGGATGGATTGCCATGAAATGTGCAGACATTCATGATCCCTACAGGATGAAATCTACTGACTCTGGTGATCCCCTGACTTTTCCTCCAGCTAGCTTGGAGCTCATCCAGTGAAACACCTCAACATCTACTAAATGGATTGGCACAAAATCTCGTACAGTGTTCATTCCCGGATGGTGGATCCTTCTGACCTCATATGCATTGCTAACCTAGCTTAGTTTCTCACAACCGTTGGGGTGATTTTGGTGTGATCTTGAAGACTGGAAAATCTGTTGTTAACTGACTATAATGATGAATACATTGTAGCAAATGCTGCCTTTGGGAGTCTCATTAGTCATAATGCCAAGATAATCATTTCATGGCTATTAAATCCCATAATGATGCATTGTACTGACAAAAAGCAATAGTGATTAATAAGTAAAATATAGTAAACACTTATATTATCCTCATTATGACAACACCACAGCAGATACAAAGAAATGTAGGAGACAACAAGACAGGAAGATAATGGGAAGATAATGTAAAAATGATCACCTCTAGTACTATGATCATTCTAGAAGATGTAAAAATCTCCTCTATTTTTGAACCACATAAAAGTCCACATAAATACACCTAAGGTGGATTTGCAAATGTGGATATTTATGGAACATACAGACCCACATTTAAAATTGCTCTGCCAAATATCAGGCTCAAAATGGTTCTTATTAAATATTTATTACCAGTTTTATTGTCCATGCTAGGAGGATGTGGTGCTGCAGTCGAGCACACAGGGCAACACTCGCCCTCTGGGGCCTCGGTTGTTTGGCAGCCCCCTAGCTCCTCACACACCACTTCCTCACACACCACAGTCCCCATGTCACACACACAGATCCGACATGGCTCTGGGCTCCATATTTGATTGTGGGAGTAGGTCTTTCCATTTTCTGTGCAGGTATCTTCATGAAACAGAACAGCAACTGACATCAGTATTGTGGGTGATTCCCTTTCAGTTGGCAGTGATGGTGAAGTCTGTGCATCATTATGGGGTTTTCTATCATCATTTCCTCAGCTATATTGCATTATGTATTCTATCAAACCCTCAAATATATCAAAGAAAATGTGTCGCTCAACAAATAACTTTCTGTATGCCACAACACAAACATTCTCTGTAGATAGGACACTGCATTTTCAGGTAAGTTGATCATAACTCTCAGGAGCTTCCAACAAATAAATCCAACTTTTCTTCCTCTCTTTTTTCATGCAGGTCTAGAATAGTATCCTTTTCGTATTTGCAGAGTAATTCACAGATATTAAGCGGAAACTTTAAGTTCTGAGCCAGCCAGCCACCAGAATAAGGTAAAATCTCCTTAAACCTTTGGCCAATTCTTATGATATTGGAGGGGTTTGCAAAAACATGCATAGATCTACTATGCTCTCCTCTTTTCTCACTATGATATACGGAAAGTCTAGTCACAATGATGGCTGGTCTATTTTAGCTCCAAACTTAATCCTTCTCCAGACGTTTAAACCAAGAGAAAACAATCATGATTCTTGTGGGCCTATAATTGTTCAAAAACCTGTAAACACAGTAAGGAGAAAACTGGTTTCCTCAGCTTGAATTGTGGAGCCTGTGGTGATGGCAAACAGCAAAAGTAACACTTGAACCACAGAAGACTGACAGTCTGGTGCTCGTGAGTCAACACTTGACCAGTGGCACCTTGACTTGGCATCAACTGGACCACATGGCAAAGGCTACTATGTGTAGGCCTACTGGCATGGCAGTTTGATAAATACAACACCCACTGTTTCCATCTACAGCTGTGTTTCCTGTATAAAGACATGACGTTCAGTTGTAGGCCAAGAACCAAGTTACTCAGTGCACAGGGTTGTTAACTGGCAAACTTAAATGACAAAGAGGAAGCACTGGTAGTAGAGAAATTAAGCATGATAAACAATACAAACTAATAAAGGCATATTTCACATGGCTTGACTGTCTCTCTCAAATTTGTTGCCCTGTTAGGGGCCTGTACCACAAAGCCAGATAAGTGGGTTAGCCAGCTATTTACGGGCTTAACTCAGGTTTTCCGGTGTCACGAAGCTGGCTCACTTTTCACCTGGGTAGATCACCCGGAGCAGGTTTACTTCAGAGGACAAGTTCAAAACCTGCCAACAGCACAACTACTGACCTATCGGGTCAGTGGAAAAACTGAGGCATCATTCCTACAGGATCCTGACAGGGTCAAAAGAGTTAACAATCAAGTAACAAATAATAAAGAGAGATATTATGCTGTTCTGGGCTTCCTGTGTGTCCAATTCGGTTTTAAAACAACATTTCTAACAAATGTAGGGTTGGGAGAGTTTACGATACTACATACATAATGGCAATTATAACCACAAAGTGTTGTTCATTCCCACAGTGTTGATGCTTTTACAGTCTTATTCCACCACTGCAGCTCAAAATCGCATTAGGCGACTTTGTGATGATAATTGGAGACTATACCCTCATGGTGTCTTTTGTGAGAAAAATAATCCACACACTGGTAAACATTTCCTATGATTATAAATGCAATATTTCGGTCAGATAGACCTCATCAGGCTTCTCTCCTCTCTGCTTTGGCAGCAGAAACAGTCTTACACAATCTTAAAAGATGTTTAATCTTGCAACATAAGCAGCATTAGATACTGGCCTACACCGACTAAAATTACTTTATGCATGGTTCCCTGAAACTCCATAGTCCTTCTACCAGGCTTACAAATACCCCATAATGATGTGTCACACACCAACTGAAAGGAAACTGAAGGTGTTGAGTATAATCAGTGTTCCCTGCAGGAGGGAATGAAGGTACAACAGCAGTCATTTCCATTTACCTGCTTTAGTGTTTGTACCGTGAGTTGGTGCTGCAGTGGAGCACACAGGGCAACACTCGCCATCTGGAGTCACAGCCGTCTGGCAGTCACTTAGCTCCTCACACACCTCGTCCTCACACACTACAGTCCCCATGTCACACACACAGATTCGACATGACTCTGGGCTCCATATCTGATTGTTGGAGTAGACCTTTCCGTTTTCTGTACAGCTGTCTGAGTCAAGCAGAACAGCAATGAGCATCTGGACCAGAGGTGCACGTAAATGCTATACTTACACCTCTCTACATTACTCCAAAGGTCATGAAACATTTTCTGTGTGTAGGAGACATTAGTAGGTATTAGTAGAGTAAATAAACAATGAAAATATAAAACATAGGGATATATTGAGTATTCTTTAAATAACACCAGAACAGTAGGATATATGTTGGCAAAGGTGAACCAATAAGGCTAACACAACCTAAACATAGTCTTTTATGGAATTGTTTGATTTAATTTGTTTCAACTTATTAAAATGAGAACCCTTACTTCCAACATCATCAGACAGACACAAAACATGTAACATAAAATTAAACAGAAAAATCTTTAAGAACCAAAATTACATCAGTGCAAACTAACCCAAAAAATAGCAAACAATTTAAAATACACCTAAATACTACAACGAGGTAATGTAACTGTACTTTCCACCTTTGGCCACTAGACTGCACCCATTACTAAGCAATACAATAAAAATCAGTTGGCCTGCATGAACAGATTCATTCTTGTTGCAAGCAGAGGGCTGAAATTTCTCAGATACTCTATGTGATGTAGAGTAAATGTACTCTGCTTGTGTCAACCACCTATTGTAGCACCCTGTGAGCATTTTATTATTCAGTTTTTTCTACCCATCTTGCAACAATGGCTTGGATCAGGGTTAATCCAAGGACCAAAAGCACCACCTACCTTGAAACCAACCCAGTGATGTCATCAGGGTTGGAGAGAAAACATTAAACGTTATGGGGGTATGGGGTTTGAAAGATGTTGGCATTTACCAGTTTAATGAAGAGCATTATGGGAAGTGTAGTTTCCAGCTCTTTTGGGAGTTTAACCCATACTAGGGACTAAAAGTCACAATATCTCAGCCTCTGCTGCTTCAATTTGACCATTCTTTTATTGGTCTGTCTCTGATAAGTCACCAAACATTTATTTTATTTAATATTTATTTCTATAAGGACACATATATCGCATGAACCAATGCCACATACCACTGTATTTGTAGCCTAAGCTTAGTCTGCAATGCCCATCCCAACACGGGCCTTTAAAATACGCAAAAGTCAACATGAAAACACATGCAAAACAGCACAAAACACAAAAAATTACCATAAAACTCAATGAACCAGCAGATCATTCATGACTAAATGACTGATCCCTCCACTAAGTTGTTGTGGCATCCCTTCATGCTTGCATAAGTTTCTGTCATTTACAGCAGTCTGAAACCCATGTTTTTAACAGCATATGTGCACTGACAAAATGATATGAAGTTCTTTTGATTTGCATATTTATAACATTTTGGTTGTTGTTAAAATTAGGGTGAAAAGGAGCCAGAATGAGCAGAAAATATTTTAGGTAATTCTACCCTCAGGGGAAGACTGACGGCTCACTGATTTATATGGAAAACCAAAAAATGCGGTTCCAAACTGAGACGCAATGTATCACACTCAGAATTAGACTTCCTCTAGCACAGACAGACACTTTCAGGCAAATTGCCACTGAGCTGCACTTGAGCAAGGCACTTCAATAAGCTAGTCAATGACTAGACAGCTCCTGACTGTAAATGTGTCTGTATTTAACTATGTAATCATCTTTGCACCAGCAATGTCTCCGACTGTAAACATAAAACATGATGAGACCTGTAGTTTGCATGTCAGCACATCACGGTACACAAAATCCATCTACATGTTATTTAACCAAGAGGTATGCCTAAAATGGGCCTATGGAATCCTATAATTTATTACATTTTTTGTACAATGCAATTATATCAAGAGATCATTTCATCTGGTTTAAAATAGCCTACATTTATTGTTTAAAGCATTTTCTATTAAAAAAGTGACACTTTCTCGACTTGTTTTTATATACTGAAACTAACATCAACATAATTTTTCAAACACAGGGAGAAAAATATGTTCGGAAGGGGAATTAAGATTCCTTATTAGCACTTTTTATCTTGAAAAATAAGGTTTAAAGGCATGGAAGAGAAAAATAAATAATTTTACACAGTGTAAGAGGGAAATTCTTTTGGCAATCTGTACCCTGCTGGTAAAGGATCAAAATCCTGAACCCTCTTTTGTTCATCAATCTTTAAAAGAAAGAAAGAAAAGTAAAAATGCAAAGCTAAGAAGAAGGGGGAGAATAAACAAATATGGCCACCTGCTACCAGCTTTGTGAGCACATTTTAATCCAAGCAGTTTAGTGACGTCCTAAGTACTAATTATGTGGTGGAGCCTCTCCCCGCGAGAGAGGCTGGTTTTCAAAAGCAGGAGTTATTTCAGGGGAAACCACAGTAGCTCTATTATACGTTTGGCTTGGGTAGAACTTGTGGCTCGCCTTTATTTGGGAGAGCGGAGAGGTGCCACACCCGGAGAACCCTCCTGCTACGAAACCTGCTGCACCCTGAGGAGCAGCTCGCAGGCTGGTATGAAACAGTAACAAAAAAATCAATGAGCTCGAGGTTTATTCTGCCAGTTGTTTAGGCCACAGAGGTCAATTTTTCCAGCATTTGTAGGTTTTCTACCCTTCTGCAAGTGCCTTGTTTTTGGAATATTGATCCTTTTATTCAGGAAAAAGGCATTTATCTTATAGCGCTTTGCAGATAAAATCAGTTTTTTAGGCATTTGAATGTGATTATGGCTCAGATACACAGTGTGAGAGCAATTATCATGACTAACTGTGGGCTTCTTTTTAAGTGGAAACTGTCCGTGCAGCTCTCTGACCTTGTGGTTTGCAGACGCCCCAACCTCCTCAACTCAGGTTTATTATTAAACAATATTCAGCCCACATAAACTGTACCTTTAGCCAGTAGCTCCCAACTTGGGGGATGGGACTCCTCAAGGGGTCACAAGATGATTAATATGTATTTTTCATCTTTTTTTAAAATCTATTTCTGTCAAGAGAAAAGCTAGAATTAGAGGTAATTTCGCAGTTTTCTTGTAAAAAAAAAAAAAACTTGTTACTTTCACCTCCTCAGGCCTCAATTTTTCAAGAAGGAACGTGCATTCATGTACATATACATGGCATTCATTATGTCCATAAGGATCACAGAAGACATTGCTTCAATTTAAAGGGTCACAACTAAAAAGCCAAAAAAGTTGGGAACCACTGCCTTAGGCTCACACTGCAGTCATTTCCCAATTGATAGCACATTTAATTGAGTCCAAAATATCTTATTTGCCTTAAAACCAGTGAAAAGATGTTTAGACAGAGACACAAATAAACTTAAGCCTGCTTGATGTTGGTTCCTCCCATTCAAAGTCTAGGCTCTCTCTGGGTCTTTCTCCATGTTTCCCACTCAAACAAACACACACGTTCACATACACCAAGCCAAGAACAGCACACTAAAATCTTAAACGGCCAGTCAACGTAACAAGCTGCCAGTATCATAAATCTCGGTGCACAGTTCCTTCACAACAGCAGCTGACATACCTGGTTCTGAAACACACAGAGCATCTGAATTCAGCTTAAAACAACACTTGAACTACATTTGATTTCTGAGTTTTTTAAGTTGTATATCATACTTTAGGTCAATCAGTATTAATTCCCTCCATAATAGAAGCATGGTTATAGTACAGGCTTGCTTGTTACTGTTTTTATACACTTGTGGGAAAGACAGTGGCTTACAAATGCAGGATCAGACTGTAATTAAGTCATCTTCTGTACCAGTCCTCATCATAATGCTTAGTGGTTTCCAACCTGGGGATTGGGACCCCCACAAGTGAACTCTCAAGTCGGTAGCTGGTTAGCTTAGCTTAGCACAAATACTGGAAATTAGCCATTATGGTGATGACTCAACACGTAAATTCCATGATGTTCCTGCGCTGATTTTTCACCTTTTTATTGCTAGAATCACACCACCCTCCTCAGTTTCTGACCTGTAGTGACACACCTGTCAGTCCACAGATGGAGAAAAGGCCTTTATTAAGCATTACTGTATTGAAAGGTCACAGCTTCATTCCCAGAAACAACTACTGCACATGTCACAACCTTTAAGAATAAACTCAGACGTAGGTGGACATCTATAAGTCTTTCTCCTTTTGCAGCTTCAGTGGAGATGAACTTGGATGGAAGTGAATGAGGCATATTTCATATCCAGCATCCTCTCACTCTGGGTGTGTCTTGTCTGCCTCTGGCCCGAAGTCTGACCAAAATTAGTGGCCTGCTTTTGTCCATCCCATCTGCAAGGCCACATCATTATAGCCGTGGCACTCAAAACCCCGTCATTCAGCCTCGACCTCGCACTGAAATAACCCAGCCTGCCCTGCGCGTGCTTCAGAGTGCACTGCAGCGTGTGGGGGGAGATATTTTTGACCCAGGATCACATCCACTGGGACATTTTATTTTAGTTTAGCCACATCTCCATCTTTAAGAAATCGTCTTGATTTGGAGATTTTGTCTCAGCAGTGTGAGGCCAATTTACACTCAGTATCAGGCATCAATGTCACTTTTCTTCCAAGAGATCACTTTCACCATCTCTAATTAATTCCTGAAAAGCTTGCAGCTTTCACAAGATATAGTGTGTCGAGAGCGCACTCTTAATCATCACATAGTGGCTTCACGAACAGGAAAACGGTGTCTCAGTAAGGCTTAATAAGCCTTTCTGGTCTAGGTTGTGGGTGTGATGTTAAGCTTTAGTTCCCAAACCACAAGGCCAGTGTGGTCCAGTTGCTGGGAGGCATAGCAGCCCAGTTTAACGTGTAAACTAAAACACGGAGAAGGAAATGTGCAAGGGATGAGAAACTTCCCAAACCACCTCCTAGATTTTGGAAAAAAACAAAATCATAAACCTAGAATATAATGGGAAAAACAAACAGAACTGTAAAAAGCACGTCACTTTCAAAAATAAAAAAATAAAAATAAATACAGAGGGAAATGTTTTCAAGGGGCTTGGTTACCCAATCATGAGTCATTAGAAGACAGCAGGAAACATTGTTGTCAAGAGTCATACATAAAGCAAACATGAAAAAATGATATATATCCAGCATTTGTAGCATTGGAAATAAGTAACTTTTCCAGTATGAACATTATATAATAGCATGGGACAGATGCAGCAGAACATCTCATTGACTTGATATCATCAAGCCAAAAGCATATTTATGACCCTTTTGTGTTCCATTTTTGCATAAACCTGTCAGCAACTGAAACATATCAGGTGTCAACACAGAAAACCAGTCAGAGGACAGGAGGAGAAGTCATATTTGGTGCGGCTGTCGCTCACCTTTCTTGGTATCTTCTTGGCAGGTCACGGCGATCACCTGAGCCAAGGTGATGACCAGGCAGACGGTAATCCTAGAGCGTAACGAGGGGTCCATGTCTGCATGCCAGACATGCAGCGTCCTCACACACAGCCGCCGTTAGACAGACGAGGAAGTCAGAGAGAGCCCAACCCCGAGCTACAGCATCCAGACTGAAAAAAATCCAAATATCCCTGAGTGGAACAGGCTCCTGGATGAGCGATTACTGCAAACTGAAACAAGCTCCCTCTTTACCCCCTCCTCCACCTCCCTCCTTCTCTCACTCTCCTCCTCCTCTCTCATAATTTTTTCTTGCTTTTTTTCAAAGCCAACCTCCTCCTCGGGCTCTTGCAGATGCCTTGAAAGATGTAGCTAATTAAAGGCTGTATGAAATTTGTCCAACCAACAGGACTGATGAAAGAAGATGGGCTGGACGATGCTGTCGAAAAATGACCTTTGAAAGCTCAAGTTGAGCATTTCTCTTCAGTATAGAGCCAAAAAAAAAAAAAAAAAAAAATCCACATGTAGAATTTACAGTTTGCTGTATGACCTTTCACTTTGACTGCTTTGTGGTTCAAGAATAATGTCTGCTTGACTTAAACAACCAAATGTTTCATGTCTTGATGATTCAAGAGCCTACACACCAATGGAAGTTACATGCCAGTAATCCCCCTTTTTCAGTGTGATGTAAGGCTACATCTGCTTCATCACAAATAAATGGTTAAGTTTTCTTGTCAGCAACTTATATGACAAAATGGATGAAAATAGATTGAGCTCACTCTTTTTATATCTTCAGCTCCAATCCTCTATGTCTGCTGCTGGAAAAGATAATTTCATCATCCTCTCATTTTGTCTATTGACTTTAATTAAAGCTGCTCTAATCAATATTTCACTATTAACAATGGATCAAATTATTATGTGTAACTTGAAAGGAGATGCACATAGTGACGAACCCACAGAGAATTATCACCCACTCTTTTGTTCTCCTCAGCTCTACGGAGCATTTTAGCATTAGCAGCTTTTGGCTAATTACTTTGGCCCGCAACTTTAAGGTTTTGGTTCAGTCTCACAGCTCTCATCAAACTCATTGCTGGCAGCAGCAGCGAGCTGTTTTTAGTGAAAAATCCTTTGCCCAGCACCAAATGGCAGACAGACGAAGTTAGCAACTAGCTAAGAAAGTGGAACAGCTGCTAGTTGGTGGAGACCAAAAACAGAGCTAAAAGAAGAGTGAATATTGGACTTTCTCTAGGTCATTGGAAACATGACCCTAAATAGATGTTAATGTTGCTTCGTGTCTGCTGGATGTGTAAATAGGCAACAGCTTTATAACGTGATAATGTCAGTGTTTACAGCTTGTTGTGCTTCCCCCAAGTGGCCACAAAATCTACTAATGCAGGTTAAACCCCAAAAATAAAGTTATTGATTTGCAAACCTACTCAGAGAGGGGTGTTATGGATTACCATAGCTTGCAGAGGCATAATTGCAGCTTTAGGGACTTTCTTCCATGTCTACTTTGTACCAGAGCTGTACCTGAAATAATGTGTTGAAAATAAAGCAACCTTCAGGCAAAAAAAAGTCAGTTTATTTTGCTATCTAAATTCGACTTGCTGGCCTAAATCTGTGCACTCCAGCTTGAGCGGTTTACAATGTGCATGTTACATCCATCTGATGTGTTTTCCAGGGCAAAGCTCTGCCAAGACGGTGCGTCAAGCAGATCATCAGTCCCTGAGGTGGTATCCTGGAGGTAGAGAACAAAAAAAACATCATGTCTTCTTTGCCGTCGTCTCCACTTGTGATTCATACACAGAATACTGTATTGTTAACAAGTGATTTTATCTTGAATTGAGTTATCAGAGACTTCTTAAAGTCACATTTCTGTCAGCAGATGAGGTGGATTTCACTTGTTTCCTTTGCTGAACAACTTGGGTCAGGAAGTGTTTAAGGTGCTTGAAGAACAGACTGATTTCTCATTAAAGAGTCAGAGAGCGGGGCAGAGCCATGGGGGACAGAAACTGAAGCAGATGGGAAGACAGTTCCTCCAACAGATGAGAGCTCAGCTTCTGTACATTCGTAGTTTTTTTCATGCAGTGTGATGAACTGGTGGTTAGAGAACATATCCTTTTAACCAAAGGTCTCAAGTGTCAGCCCCTGAAACAGTTTGTATCAGATTTCCTTTTTTTTGTAGTTGGGAGTCGACTAAGATGGTCAATGTTTTGTTCAAATAACTGGATTCTTTATTTGGTTTGAGATTTGTTTGGTATGCGTGGGTAGATCGATACCTAAATTATCAATATGCAACCCTGTCTCCTAAAAGTTATGTTAATTTACAGCTAATTTGCCACAGCAAAATAAGAACCTATCATTAAAACGTTCACTAACAACGTATTTCATTTTCCGCCAAAATATCTTGGAATACAATACCCTCTTACAGCATTAAAAATCTTTTTTATGGTTATGTTTAGGCACTCACAACACTTGGTTAAGGTTAGGGAAAGATCGTGGTCTGGTTTAATACAGAAAAAGTCTGCAGCGACTTGAAGCACAAAACAGGATGTGCTAATGTGTTAACTAGCCTTACATTTAACAGAAACCACAATCTTTATCCAAACCAAAGTGCTTCATGTTGCCTGTGAACATAATCCAGGCAGCGATTACGTTCGTCCCCGCAACGTAATTGGGAAAACATTTTAGTACTGTATAAACGTAATTTCTAGGAGGCAGTGTTGCAATACTATAGATACTAAGTATTGTTTTAAGTATTGATACTCAATCAGTAGTAGAATCAGTAGCAAAATAATGAATCCCTCTCACATTAGATCACTCTCTTGTACTTCTAGTGTAACAGTCCCATGTTTTGGCATGTATCTGAGTAGGTAGTTAAGAGAGAAAAGTAAAAAGCAAGTAATAATTCATTCAGATGCCTATTAATGATGCATTCTCCTTATAAATCATGACATAACTTTCCCCCACATGACAGTATGTTAGCTGCTTTTAATAATAACAACTTTCTGTCTCATCTCACTCCTAATGTTTAGTTAAAAGAGGTTTGAAATGCTCAAAATTCCCACAAAACTCCAGCGCTTGTTCTCTCTTCTGACCAGAGTCATCCTGTTTAGACAGCCCAAAATTGACTGGGTTTGACCTGCTGAAAGTTAACCTGCACTCACTGCTTTTTTTCCACTAAATAGCTGACCAGGTGATTCCAGGTGAAATTTGTGGGTACTGACTGGTACCTGTGTAATCCACTGAGGTTTGGACAAACCGAGATTCAACCCAATATGATGTACAGTAGGTGTTCCTGGCATTTCAAACAGCAGGCAAGGCTGCATGCAAGTGCAAATTGCAGTGATGATTTTATTTTTTATCCTGAAAGCGTGCTTCTTTTGGCCAAGAAGTAACAATTACAGGGAGTGTAATGTATAGAAAACTAATTCTGACCTCCGCTCCTGTGGTAAGAAAGCCTCTTACATGTGGCATTTAAAACCTAAAAACAAACAGGCTATTTTGGGGATGTATAGACTAGACTAGCAGTGTGACCACAGGAGAGATCAGCCCATGATCATGCATGCAGGACACACACACACTGTGACAGGAGGCCACCAGTCAGAAACGTGGACATTATCCAAACTACACAAAGCTGCAATGAAAAAACATTAAACAAAAACCATAGAGACACCCCCCCCTAAAAAAAATCCAGCTTTTAGAGAAAGTCTTGTGGCCAACGCAGATGTTTCGTGTATTGCAGAGTCAAAGGGAAACATGAAGCTACTGTTTAGGACAGGATATAGACTTTTATTTATGGTTCAAGCTTTAGTCATCAGTTAGCGATAAATTGGCCTGCCAAAAAAGTAATGTAATGTAATGTAAAAGGTGTAAGACAATGCTCCTATAATTTGTTTGTTTTTCCCACCTCATTTGTCACGTGACAGGAAGGTGCAGGCCTACACTGACCTATCAAGTTAACAAACATCTTGTCCCATATTATCTTACTCACCGCCTGCATTATTTAACATTTCACAAGTCTGAAAGAACACTCCCGAATTAGCTTCCCCATTGAGAGGAGCACTGTTTAGCAGCTCTGAGCTCACCAAACAGTCCAGCAAATGGACACAGCAGTGTGTGTGACGCTGTAGTCTTCTTTGGAGGTGGTTTCTGAATAGAAGATTTTTTTTTTTTCTACCTGGTTTGATACTCATACATCACCTGAAATGTTCGCAGCAGCCACTAAGAACTTTGTGAAGCAGGTCGGAGACACGGGGAGGTTGATCCCCGTCCCGAGCCTGAGCGAGGCCGACCGCTACCAGCCCCTCAGCCTGGTTACCAAGAAGAGGAAGAGGCATTTCTGGAAGAAGAACAAGTACGCCTCGACCCCCTTCTCGCTGAAAGACATCCTGGTAGGGGAGAAAGAGATCACAGCAGGTACAGTAATGAAACAGATGTCAGAAATATGAGGATCAACTTTTCAATATTTATTGTAAGAGATTCATGTGGTTGAATATGGCTTTTTTAACATACAATTTCCCCAATTTTTTCCCTTTAAGTATCATATATAATCTGTATCAGCTTGCTCCAGCTTTACATTGAAGATATTATGATGTTTACACTGAGTGAAAGATTCAAATCCAAGACTCCATATTTCTTATGGTTGCACCATTCAGTCAAATGGAAATATTCTGCATGTGTTATGCATCATTTTATACACTTGTGTTGGGATCTCCACTAGAATTTTAAATAAAGTTCTTTGGGTTTGAACAATGTTAAACTGCACAACATGGGTTTGTAATGACTTTGATTTCAAGCCCCAACACACTTTCTACTTTATGTTTAAAGTGTACTTCAAATTCTGCTAGAACCCAAACAGAGTACCATTACTGGAGTTGCTGTTCTAGGCTACTGTCCATAAGAATGCTAGATAGTGTAAATATGTAAATATGCACAATTCTACTTACAATTTTTATAAAGCACAGGGTTTATATTCACATTTCAAGACTAGATTACCTTCTTTAATTGTGAGAGAAAGTTGGAAATATTTCCAGCACTGAATAAAGTATTTAGGTAAAAGTAGCAGTACTACAAGTAAAAGTCCTGCACTGAAAATGTTACTTAAGTAAACGTATGCAAGTATTATCAGCAACGTGTACTTTTATATCAAATGTGTACATATCATTTTAATGTTGTGGCTTGAGTTGGAGCTAATTGTAACTACTTTATAAACATTATATTTATAAGTTCATCATGTTTTCTATTTAAAATATTAATTTGTAAGTGTAGTGTTGTAAAAAGTACAATATTTTCCTCTAAACTGCAGTGGGGTAGAAGTATAAGGAGCAGAAAATGGAAATAGTTGCAGTACTTGATTAAATGTCACCACTGATTATTTCTTTTTGTTCTGAAACAGGAGTCTCTTCTTATCAGCTCCTCAACTACGAGGACAAATCTGACGTGGCCCTCAACGGCCGATTGGGAAACCACCTCATCAACGATGTGGGGTTCAACATCAGCGGATCCGACTCCGTGGCCGTCAAAGCCTCCTTCGGCATCGTGACCAAACACGAGCTGGAGGTGCCCACCTTACTGCGAGAACTCAACTCCAGGTAACGCAGCACACTAATACTGTGTGCTAGTATGCTTTCAACAGCTGCTCAGTGTGCGCTCTTATCTTCATCATCATCACAGTATCACTTAAGACTGATTATAAAAAGTGCCATCTCTGCAATGTTTTATTAACAACCTAGTTAAATAATACAGTTCTTCCTAAATATATTGTTGTCCATGCAAATTTGATATGTTTGATATCTAGATTCATGTTTTTTTTCCCCTAACAACAGCTATAAGTTGATACTTGACCTCTGACCTCCTTGTGACAGGGGGAATGTGAGAAGAAGGTTTCCCTGTAAGGATGAATAAATCATAGATCATGTTATTCTACACTGGCACACATACAGGAGCTGCACTGCAAGACTGTAAATAGACTGCAGGTCATCAGCAGGTGTCAAACTTAAAGGTCTATTGTAGGTATGTTGGAAATACTGGTTAGCTATTAGAATACACGACTGAATGACAAAGGGCTCAGAAAAGTGTTCAATATGGAGCCAGTAAACAGCAGACAGCACAAAAAGTCTACAACTAACACGTTAGCTTGTTAGCTTTCTTGCAGAGAGTTAGGTGAGAAGATTGATACTGCTTTTGACAGTGGTTCCTCACTATTCACACCTACATCAAACCATTTCCGGTCTTTCAGGAAAGTGGACCTGGATCACTGCCTGGTGCGTCAGTCCAAGGAGAGCGGACGGTCCATTCTCTGTGTCGTCGTGGAGAGCATCCGCACCACGCGTCAGTGCTCTCTGACCGTCCACGCCGGGATGAGGGGGACTACCATGAGGGTAAAAGCACACAAACACAGTGTTCATGTGGCTCACTTTTGGGACAACCCTAAGCAACTTGTGCTAAATACAAGCGCACCAATTCAACCCAAGCTGTTCCCAATTTACTGGTTTAAAGTCAGGTACCAATTACAAATACGTAATATTTCGCTCAATTTAAAATGTCAAATCTTTTTCTATTATGAAATTGTTGGTTTTATATTCAGCAAAAGTTACATAGTCTTGCTTTAAATGCAAAGTACTGAAATATCACAAAATATATATCAATCAAAAAATCTAGATTTTCAGGTGGAGTGCCTCACCCATGAAACTCGTCCGCTCTGTTATCTTGCCAACGGTCAACTGGCTGATGAGCAGGTGCGTCACTCAGCGTTCTGTTATGCTGCAGTTTCAGATCGACGACGGCAGAAATCCCAAAGGCCGAGACAAGGCCATCGTCATCCCGGCTCACACCACCATCGCCTTCAGCATCTGCGAGCTGTTTGTTCGACTGGACGGGCGCCTTGGTAGGAAGCCTACATACGTCATTCATACTGATTTTATCAAATTTGAGAACTGAAGGTGCAGAAAATTAGCATGTACGAATGGAAGTGTCCGGGTCCTGGAGGGTCCCTGAAATCCACCAAGTCTGATCACCCTCCAAGGGAGTTTTCTAGTTCCTCAGACAGCTTTTAAAGGTTGAGAGTGACCCCCAAGGCTGCTGGGAAAGCCTTCTCAAGCCACATGTTTCCAGATCTTTTTATACCTCTCTCATTTTCCCCTCTAGATTAGAGACATATCTGGTCAGATGGTAGTAATATACCTAGGGAATGTGTTTCCCCCCTGTTCTTTGAAATGGATTTAGAAAGTAAAGATATTCATCTGTTGCAGGCATCAACATTACTAAATGAAGCTTACAGTGCTGAAACTGCACCTTTTAATGAAATAGTTCTGCTGTTTTGCTGACCCTGACTTTAATCCACCACAAACAAAGAGTGTGTTGACAGTTAACAGTGCACTTACAGGTGTGGTTTTTGCGATAATATAAGGCTTGAATCCCATCATGGTTGAAAGCTGTGTCCCACATGAAACGCTGTGGGTGCATCAATTGTGGTTAACACCTGAGGCTCCTCTGCACTCATCATGCCATACATTCTCATCTTAAGGGAAACAGTTAAACTATAACAATTTCTCCACCGTTAAACATGAAAAGGAGCTTTTCTTTCTCTGGAGTCATGGTGTCATTATGTTTTACGACCAATTAACCGTGGCACCTGAGATTACAGCGAGAACATAAAAGAGATAATTTTGCTCGTAGCCATTGAAAACGTTGATCTCAATCTCATGCTTGCCCAGTTTCACTCTGCAGTTGATTTCATCACTATAAAGAGTCACAAAAATTGAAGGTTGCTTTACCTCAGAGGGTTATGTTGTATGGTAGTCGCAGTTTTAGTTGAGGCACTTAAAGCAGTTGTGTCACTTGAAGTTGAAGCACTGAAAGGGTTTGAAGTGTCAGTCGCTTTGGAAATTTTAGTTTAAATTTTAAGCCCTGTAGGCAGTTGAATCGTAAATTTGTATGTAAACACTGAGAGTAGTTGAACTAATAACTGAAGAGTAAGAGCTAAAAGAAGCAACAATATCAATTAACAAGTACTGAAAGCAGTTGAACTGTCAGTTGAAGTGTGTCATGAAAGCAGTTAAACCTAGTCCTGTGAGACCATGTGGCCTAATGGACAAGACCAACAGTCAGTTAAAATCTAAGCACTGAGAGCAGTTGAACTGTTTACATTTTTTTGAAACAATTTTAAACACTGAAATTAATTTCCATGGTTTCCAACTATTATAAGTGAGGCCGGTTAGCTCAGCTGGTTAGAGCGTGGTGCTAATAACGCCAAGGTCATGGGTTCAACCCCCATACTGGCCATTGGTACTAGTTTAACAAAACAAGATCCCTGCAGAGTCGTGCTGCTCGTATGCAAAGCAAGTGCTCTACAATTTCAGCTTTTTCCCCTCCACCAATGCCAAGATTGGAGTAGTTGGTGGTTTAATTCTGAAAGAAATTTTGTTTGCGTGGTGCTAACAACAGTATAGCCTTGAGTTGATTCCTGTACTGGCCAGTGATATGTCTATAACAAGTCAATAAGTCCACAATTGTTGCAAGATGGCTGCAGTTTCCAAATGACCACGTGGCCTAATGGACAAGGCGTCTGACTTCGGATCAGAAGATTGAGGGTTCGAGTTCCTTCGTGGTTGAAAATTCTAACCTGAGCTGGCAAAAAATCCTGCTACCAA
Source organism: Macquaria australasica (assembly GCA_005408345.1). Taxonomy (NCBI): domain Eukaryota; kingdom Metazoa; phylum Chordata; class Actinopteri; order Centrarchiformes; family Percichthyidae; genus Macquaria; species Macquaria australasica. The sequence goes on along the minus strand of SEMN01000241.1, from coordinate 3,698 downwards.
GGCTCATGCTTTAGAATTTCCTCTCCAGGACTGCCAAGCTGGGAGCTAGTCACACCTGGTCGAACATCCAAAAGAAGTCCAGTTTTGCTCAGCTGGGAGGTGGTCACACCTTACCCAACGGTCAAAATGGATCCATTGTTTTTTGTTCTGTCCCTGATTCAATCTGGAACATATTTTGTAAAAAGAAACTTTCAAAAACAGGCCGGTTAGCTCAGCTGGTTAGAGCGTGGTGCTAATAACGCCAAGGTCATGGGTTCAACCCCCATACTGGCCATTCTCCAGCATTTACGTTCTGGCCTGGAGTTCCCATTTAGGATGTGTTCTGGTTCACTCTTCTGTCTCAAAAAGTATTTCTAAAACATAATTTTCAAACGTCTTATGGAAAGAAACCAAAAGATGAAACAAGTCCGTCTTGTTAACCACGGGATCCACTTTGAGACAAGAAATACCGTAATGAATCCTTAATTTACCCCTAAAAACACAACAAACTCTCTTTTTTTTTTTGTTCTGTCCTTGATTCATTCTGGAACACCTTTTGTAAAAAGAAACTTTCAAAAACAGGCCGGTTAGCTCAGCTGGTTAGAGCGTGGTGCTAATAACGCCAAGGTCATGGGTTCAACCCCCATACTGGCCATTCTCCAGCATTTACGTTCTGGCCTGGAGTTCCCATTTAGGATGTGTTCTGGTTCACTCTTCTGTCTCAAAAAGTATTTCTAAAACATAATTTTCAAACGTCTTATGGAAAGAAACCAAAAGATGAAAGAAGTCCGTCTTGTTAACCACGGGATCCACTTTGAGACAAGAAATACCGTAATGAATCCTTAATTTACCCCTAAAAACACAACAAACTCTCTTTTTTTTTTGTTCTGTCCCTGATTCAATCTGGAACACATTTTGTAAAAAGAAACTTTCAAAAACAGGCCGGTTAGCTCAGCTGGTTAGAGCGTGGTGCTAATAACGCCAAGGTTATGAGTTCAACCCCCATACTGGCCATTCGTACTAGTTTAACAAAACAAGATCCCTGCAGAGTCGTGCTGCTGCTCGTATGCAAAGCAAGTGCTCTACAATTTCAGCTTTTTCCCCTCCACCAATGCCAAGATTGGAGTAGTTGGTGGTTTAATTCTGAAAGAAATTTTGTTTGCGTGGTGCTAACAACAGTATAGCCTTGAGTTGATTCCTGTACTGGCCAGTGATATGTCTATAACAAGTCAATAAGTCCACAATTGTTGCAAGATGGCTACAGTTTCCAAATGACCACGTGGCCTAATGGACAAGGCGTCTGACTTCGGATCAGAAGATTGAGGGTTCGAGTCCCTTTGTGGTTGAAAATTCTAACCTGAGCTGGCAAAAAATCCTGCTACCAAGGCTCATGCTTTATAATTTCCTCTCCAGGACTGCCAAGCTGGGAGCTAGTCACACTTGGTCGAACATCCAAAAGAAGTCCAGTTTTGCTCAGCTGGGAGGTGATCACACCTTACCCAACGTTCAAAATGGATCCATTGTTTTTTGTTCTGTCCCTGATTCAATCTGGAACACATTTTGTAAAAAGAAACTTTCAAAAACAGGCCGGTTAGCTCAGCTGGTTAGAGCGTGGTGCTAATAACGCCAAGGTCATGGGTTCAACCCCCATACTGGCCATTCTCCAGCATTTACGTTCTGGCCTGGAGTTCCCATTTAGGATGTGTTCTGGTTCACTCTTCTGTATCAAAAAGTATTTCTAAAACATAATTTTCAAACGTCTTATGGAAAGAAACCAAAAGATGAAAGAAGTCCGTCTTGTTAACCACGGGATCCACTTTGAGACAAGAAATACCGTAATGAATCCTTAATTTACCCCTAAAAACACAACAAACTCTCTTTTTTTTTTTGTTCTGTCCTTGGTTCATTCTGGAACACATTTTGTAAAAAGAAACTTTCAAAAACAGGCCGGTTAGCTCAGCTGGTTAGAGCGTGGTGCTAATAACGCCAAGGTCATGGGTTCAACCCCCATACTGGCCATTGGTACTAGTTTAACAAAACAAGATGTTGCAAGATGGCTGCAGTTTCCAAATGACCACGTGGCCTAATGGACAAGGCGTCTGACTTCGGATCAGAAGATTGAGGGTTCGAGTCCCTTCGTGGTTGAAAATTCTAACCTGAGCTGGCAAAAAATCCTGCTACCAAGGCTCATGCTTTAGAATTTCCTCTCCAGGACTGCCAAGCTGGGAGCTAGTCACACCTGGTCGAACATCCAAAAGAAGTCCAGTTTTGCTCAGCTGGGAGGTGATCACACCTTACCCAACGTTCAAAATGGATCCATTGTTTTTTGTTCTGTCCCTGATTCAATCTGGAACACATTTTGTAAAAAGAAACTTTCAAAAACAGGCCGGTTAGCTCAGCTGGTTAGAGCGTGGTGCTAATAACGCCAAGGTCATGGGTTCAACCCCCATACTGGCCATTGGTACTAGTTTAACAAAACAAGATCCCTGCAGAGTCGTGCTGTAAAATTCTTTTGTAAAAAGAAACTTTCAAAAACAGGCCGGTTAGCTCAGCTGGTTGGAGCGCGGTGCTAATAACGCCAAGGTCATGGGTTCAACCCCCATACTGGCCATTGGTACTAGTTTAACAAAACAAGATCCCTGCAGAGTCGTGCTGCTGCTCGTATGCAAAGCAAGTGCTCTACAATTTCAGCTTTTTCCCCTCCACCGATGCCAAGTTTGGAGTAGTTGGTGGTTTAATTCTGAAAGAAATTTTGTTTGCGTGGTGCTAACAACAGTATAGCCTTGAGTTGATTCCTGTACTGGCCAGTAATATGTCTATAACAAGTCAATAAGTCCACAATTGTTGCAAGATGGCTGCAGTTTCCAAATGACCACGTGGCCTAATGGACAAGGCGTCTGACTTCGGATCAGAAGATTGAGGGTTCGAGTCCCTTCGTGGTTGAAAAGTCTAACCTGAGCTGGCAAAAAATCCTGCTACCAAGGCTCATGCTTTAGAATTTCCTCTCCAGGACTGCCAAGCTGGGAGCTAGTCACACCTGGTCGAACATCCAAAAGAAGTCCAGTTTTGCTCAGCTGGGAGGTGGTCACACCTTACCCAACATTCAAAATGGATCAATTGTTTTTTGTTCCGTCCCTGATTCCTTCTGGAACACATTTTGTAAAAAGAAACTTTCAAAAACAGGCCGGTTAGCTCAGCTGGTTAGAGCGTGGTGCTAATAACGCCAAGGTCATGGGTTCAACCCCCATACTGGCCATTCTCCAGCATTTACGTTCTGGCCTGGAGTTCCCATTTAGGATGTGTTCTGGTTCACTCTTCTGTCTCAAAAAGTATTTCTAAAACATAATTTTCAAACGTCTTATGGAAAGAAACCAAAAGATGAAAGAAGTCCGTCTTGATAACCACGGGATCCACTTTGAGACAAGAAATACCGTAATGAATCCTTAATTTACCCCTAAAAACACAACAAACTCTTTTTTTTTTTGTTCTGTCCTTGATTCATTCTGGAACACATTTTGTAAAAAGAAACTTTCAAAAACAGGCCGGTTAGCTCAGCTGGTTAGAGCGTGGTGCTAATAACGCCAAGGTCATGGGTTCAACCCCCATACTAGCCATTGGTACTAGTTTAACAAAACAAGATCCCTGCAGAGTCGTGCTGCTGCTCGTATGCAAAGCAAGTGCTCTACAATTTCAGCTTTTTCCCCTCCACCGATGCCAAG